>JBBMOC010000022.1:3108898-3468379 GCA_037975185.1 Centropyge bicolor | reverse complement strand
TTTTTTTTTTTTTGCACCACAGTCACACATCTGCTTTGTCACGTTAATAATCCTCAGCAGTCAGAGCAATGTGAGTCAGCAGTCACACTTCCTCTTGAAGCATATCGCGGATGTATAAAAGTGGCCGGACGGAGCTGAGAGGCAACAGTGGACCGTTAACCCAGAGTCAGAGGAGCAACCAGCATACAAGGAGAGACCACTTCAGTTTGTTACAGGTGAGTTTTCTACATTTTTACACACATTCTTATTCATATTAACTGTGTTAAATTAATAACAATCATTCGTTACAGCCTGCACAGATGGAGACCATGAAGAGTGCCAGGAAGAATGAGGCAGGAGAAGTTGGCAGGTATGACAATTTCTTAAACTGTATATTTTTCCAGGATGTGAAGTTCCTTCTGATTAACTGTGTCCACTTGTGTTCCCCCCTCTGCCTTTAGTGATTTATCAGAGCAGATTAAAGCAGCCACTAAAGACAACCATGTCAGAGCTGAAAACACGCAGCTGATGCTGAGCTACCAGAAGGGACAGATCACCCTGCCACAGTACAAGGTGAGCCCCAGGCACTCACTGCCTCCTATCAACACATTTGTGAGCTGAAAGAAATGACGTTTTCTGCTCTATTTATGTGTCCGTCAGGTCCTGCTGTGCTCCCTCTATGAGATCTACAAGGTGCTGGAAGAGGAGCTGGACAGAAATTCTACCCATCCAGCTGTTGCACCCATATACTTCCCTCATGAACTCGCTCGTCTGGAATCGCTCGAAAGTGATCTGGAGCACTTCTTCGGCTCAGACTGGAGGAAGAGGGTGATCGTTCCTGCAGCCACACACAGATATGTACAGAGGCTACAACAGGTGAGTAGAGAGGAAGAGCTTCAGTTAATATTCAGCGTCAGCTTGTGGTGAAATTACAGCTGTTATTTTAAAATTATTTTCCAGATTGGCAAAGAGAGCCCAGAGCTGCTGGTGGCCCACGCCTACACCCGCTATCTTGGCGACCTATCCGGAGGTCAAGTGCTGGGGAAGATCACCCAGAAATCTCTCGGGCTGAGCAGCAAAGAGGGGCTTTCGTTTTTCTCCTTCCCCGGAGTGACCAGTCCCAACCGCTTCAAGCAGCTGTACAGGAGCCGGATGAACAGCATCGAGCTGACGGAGGAGGAGAGGGCCGCCGTGCTGGAGGAGGCCGTGGACGCCTTCGAGTGCAACATCCAGGTGAGGAAAGAGCGGATTTACTGCGACAATGCAGCATCAGTAAGCTTTAATGGCAGTAAGAGTTTCTTCAGAAGTCACACCGAAGCGTGTGAAAAGAGGAAGTGAATCTATCTGGAACACGCAGCTCAAGCAGGCCAACTTGCTGATGGTGTTTATGCCTTTTCCCTATAGGTTTTTGATGACTTGCAGAAAATGCTGAGTGTCACAACAGAAACCGTGAACCAATCAGAGGTCAGAACATCCATGTTCCCATCGCCACCCCTTATGCAAGTGGCTGTGGGAGTATGTGTCGCGCTGACCACCATTGGAATGGGAATCTACGCCTTGTAGGCTTCAACCAGTACCTGGAATTAATATGCACTTACAGCACTTTACTGATGGCCTAATGCAACAAATGAAATCAAGATGGAAATTTGTGTCTCAACTATAAAGATTACAGCTGAAACAGTGATTCTCAACTTGTCATTTGTATGAATTTTATTAAACATTTATACACTAAAAAACTCATAATTTCTTTTTATGTCTGTATTGAATATGAAAAAACTTTAAGTCCTAAGATGATTTCAAATACTTTAATTCTTTATACATCATGCAGACACTTGAACTTTGTAACAGCAATTTTAACATTTTTTTTTCTCATTGTTTTACTATAAATTCTGATGAGAAAGTTGCTATGAATCCAGATCAGACTGAATCAGTCCTAAGGTCACCATCACTGAGATCAGAAGTTATTTCATATTAAGATGTCCGTCAACAAACAGAGTAGCATGAACAGGCAGATCAAGACTATTTACATCAACAATAATATGCATATGTATGAGAGCGCAGTTTGTTCTACTTGACTCTGTAGAGCACTTTTCTCTGCATGCGGTGCTGAAGCTCTCCCCTCCTCAGCATCAGGTGGAGGACTTTGTAGATGGCGTGCTCTGGATACTTCTGTAAAGTGGTACAGAGGGAGAACACAGGGATTACTTACAGAGCTACAAAGAGAATTCTGCTTTGTTTTAATCACACCTAATTGGTTCATTTTCCTTTTGTTTGAAATGTTGCTTTAAGTCTTTGTAACGCATCATGTTGTCTTTGTGTGCTGTCCAAATAACCCTGTCTCATCCTGGCCGAGGGGACAGTTACACATGCCTGTGGTGAAAATCCCAATATTGCTTTACAGGTTTCTTTCTCTGTTACATGGATGAGAAATCTTGTTTTCCTCCCTCTCCATCCCAATTGAATGGCCATACAGGTCACAAAAACACTCATCATACATACAGACACAAATAGCGTTTTTGCTCATTTAGTGATAAAGATCACCATCAAAAAATTGACTTTATGCCCTTTTCCACCATGACGATCTCTCGGACTGACCTGTTTGGTGAAGTCTTGGACGATGCTGTGCTCAGACACCTGGGAGCCAATCGCAAAGCGTCTCTTCAGCTGCTTCTCAACACGTGAGATCATTTCCTGGTCCTCCTGAGAAGTGAAGCCCTCCACTCCTAGAAACAAAAATGTAGTTGGAGAGAGGTTAGGAACATAAAATTAATGCACTGAGTAATATTATAGATGTTTGTATATAGTAAAATAAAACCCATGATTAAGTTAAATACCACACAACAACTACACAAAACTCACACACACCTGAAAGACTTCCGGACAGTGCAGCGTCCAGCGTGGAGACCTGGAACAGTCTGAGGGCCTCATCAACCTCTTCCTCTCCAGCCACAGCCTGGAGCTTCATCTTGGCCAGGGACTCTGCGATACGCACAACAGCCTCCAGCTGCCTGAAACAGCAGAAACATAAATGATTATTTCAAGTATGAAAAGGTGGAGTTAAAGATGCATGTTAATTGCTGATGTGTTGATGTGAAAGGCAGCACACAAAAATACCTGACGGTGATGGGGATGGAGGGTCTTTTGTCTGTCTCTCTCTCATGCTCTCTTGCTCCGCTCCTCATCACCACGTATCTGTTTTTCAGCTTCTCTGCAGCCGCAGCAGAGAGCCGAGGGCCACATTTACTGTAAGCAAACATTCAGACAAAAGAATATTGATGAGCACACGATAAGTGCACAGAGTGACTTAATCATGAGTGAAAGAAAATCTAGTTTTAGTGTTGCCTTAAACACAAATTGAGACTCACGCTCTGGAATAGGCAATGTATTTCTTGAAGGTGGCCAGTGGAATCTCGCCCTCAACGCCCTCCGTCTGCGTCTGAGCACTCAGGTGGACGTTCATCACGTGACGAGCCAGAGTCTACAAACAGACAAGTGTTAAAAAATTCACTGCTTTCAAGGATTTATAGCAGCAAACTTCCAGTCAAAAACTTCCTTACCATGTCCCTCTGCTGGTCGTGCTGGTCTTTGATGATGAAGATCATGTCAAAACGGGACAAGATGGTGGGCATGAAGTCAATGTTGTCCTCTCCCTTTGTGTCGTCCCAGCGGCCAAACACGGAGTTAGCAGCAGCCAGCACAGAGCAGCGGGAGTTCAGGGTGGTAGTGATACCAGCCTGGATGGAGTCAAAATGTTAGTTTGCTGTTGACCACTTACAGTAAGACAGACAGAGTACTTTATTAATCCCTTTGGGAGGTTCCCTCTGGGAAATTGACATCTCCATCACTTCTCATATATTGCACTGTTTAAATATAGAATACAAAGTATAAAATAGAATATAAGATAGAAAATAAAAATATATAAAATCTAAAAATGGACACAACAAATTAGGCAGTAGAGGTAGCAGGAATTTGAATCAAAATAGGCACAGATCTAAAGAAAATATGCATATGTGTATGTGTGTAGCAGCAGTGGGTATGGTATGCTAATGGTAATGATAGAGTGCATATAGTAGCATGATATAATAATATAATATAGCATGTAATAGTAGTATGATATAGCATATACAATGTATAACATCCAAGAGCATAACATACATGTATAATATAATAATATAGTAGTGTAATGTGATGTATACTACACTCTGCTACATATAATAGTAATAGCAGTAATATACTACTCATTAGATATAATAATATAATATAATATAATACTAGTATAATAATAATATAATAAGGAAATACTGTTTCTTTTTTTTGAAATACACAAATGGGTAATACCTTGGCGATAGAGATGGTCTGTTGCTCCATGGCCTCGTGAATGGCCACTCTGTCGTCCTCTCTCATCTGAACAACACAAACAGTTTTGTCTTTAATCATGTGACACAGATGAGGTTTAACAGACAAACTCCTGCGACGCAAACTCTTTTTACCTTGTCAAACTCGTCAATGCATACAACTCCACCGTCAGCCAGCACCATGGCGCCCCCCTCCATGATGAATCCACGAGTGTTGGGGTCCCTCAACACTGAGGCAGTCAGACCGGCTGCACTGCTGCCCTTACCTGAGGTATAAACCTGACGGCACAAAATGAGGGCTGAATTTACACACACTCACAATGAGGACTGGTTTAGATGAATAAGAAAAGGGAACTCTACAGTGAAGCACAGGAGAGTGGATAACTACCCCAATCGGTGAGCATCTCTCCACAAACTTGAGCAGCTGAGACTTGGCTGTACCGGGGTCTCCCAGCATCAGCAGGTTGATGTCCCCCCTACGAGTGAGACCATCAGGCAGCCTGAAAGGACATGGAATCAAAAGCATTACCACACATGTAAGGAGCTTTGCACCCAACTGTGTTAATTTGGCCTACAACCAACAGCCTCACCTCTTCCTGGAACCTCCAAACAACAGACAGGTGATGGCCTTTTTCAGATCATCGCTGCCGTAGATGGAGGGAGCTACTGAGCGTGCCAAAGAGGCGTAGATATTAGGAGTAGCAGCCAGTGTTCTGAGTTCTTCCTCCTCCTGTGGAGAGACTGATCCACTAGCACCACGACCTGGGGAGAAAAAAAAAATCAACATCAAACCAGATCCTACAAATTCTCTTTCTACATGTCAGTGTTTTAATGTAGACGATCATCTTTACCTGCCCCTTCTGTATCCACCTGGATGCCAACCACCCGCAGGTAGGATGCACGGATGCCCACCCCAGCGCTTTTCTCTTTTCCTTTGGCTTTTGCAGCAGCCATCTTCTTGATGGAGTAGATGCCCATGATGGTCACTCTGTTGCCTGGGACCACACGGTCACACAGATACCTGAGAGAGAAGGAGGAGGAGAGAAAACAATTTGAGGCACATTTCTAATTATGCAAAAGCACAGCTGCAGAAAAAAAACAGCATCCTGGACTTAATGTTTCCATTGAGAACATGTTACCTGTCACAGTAGAGCTGCAGGTGACGGGGCATCTCTCCATGAGGAACAGCATCTGGAGATTCCTGCAGGCGGAGGGTCTGGAAGTCAACGCAAACACATCGGTCCGGGATGATGAAGTAAGGGTCCACGGGACACTTCACCCCTCCAGCATTCGCACTGAGGAGAGAGCAAAGTTGTCAGACACGATGAAAACAAAAATCTAAACCTACAGCACAAATATCTGCTGAGTTGAAATAGTTATACATCAGTCATTTTTTACTGTGTCCTTGATCCACATGGTCATACTCACTTATTGCACTTGCGCGGCAGAGCGTAACCCTGCAGTCCTGGGGGCAGAGGGATGTTGCTGATGACGGCGCGACAGCCACGACACTGCAGACACACCTTGGTGGCCTTCGCTTTCACTGCTGTGGCGGAGATGATGATACCGTGCACCTTCACCAGACGGGACACCTGCTCGGACTACAGGGGGGAAAAATGACAAAATGTCATCAAATGGGCGACAAGAAGTTTGAGAACATGAGACACAAGAGAAGTATGTTCTTACCTTGAGGCTGCGGATGGAAGCGTGATGTGCATCACTCTTCACAGTGACCTGGATATCCTGGACTGTCTCCTCCCCTACAGGCCTGGGACGGGTCACTTCATCAGCTACCTCCTTTGCAGCTTCCTCCAGCTTTAAATTAGACCAAATTGTAAGAGGAATTAGATTTTTAGTTAGATTTTGGTGAATGCAGGGATCAGTCATCATGGTCATCATCAGTATGTTAGTTTCAGACTCACCAGTGGCAGATTCTCAGTGGGCAGCTTGTAGAGACAGTCTGACAGATCCTCGTCAAAGCTGGCGAGGTCCTCCATCTCCACCTCCACCCAGTACTCCCCCAGGGTGTAGTGTCTCTTAAGCTCATCTCTGAATAAAAAAAGAAGATAAAAATTTTGATTTTTTTGTAAGGGATATTTAAAATATTGTGTATATTAAAAAAAACCCACCTGATACATGCTAATTAGACAAAGCTGCCAATGATGACAGAGAATTACCATTTACTACTTTGGAGCACTTTCATGACAGATCGGCTAGCTATGACTAGCTAAACGGGTGCCCATTGATTTACTGTTGCATTTCATCAATTTGGGGAACTTATACAAGTTTAAGCTGAGATATTCTGACTTTCTATTCTCTAGTACAGGCCAAGCTCCAGAAATGCTAGATCCTACATTTCCCATAAGGCAACTCAATAGCCTCTCTCTTGGAAATGCGGATTTTAATTGTTTAAGTCTCCTGCCCAGATTGAGAGGACCTTGATGACATCATCAGGGTATTTCTTTCAATTACAGAACTGCTTTAAGATCCAAAGAAGACATTACAAAATGTTTTCACAGATCCCAATAATGATCAAACTGAACTTCACATATAATATTGGTTGTATGTCCCTTTAGTACTGGTGTCTGTTTCATGAAGTTCATTCACTGGCACAGGCCCTATTTCTAGGAAACTAATAAGATTCACCCCCCTCCTCCTCGCTCCAGTAATTTTCATACAATCCCTAAGCACAACGTGCTTTTATCATCACCGTCTGCTCACCTGTATTTGTAAGTGAATCCGGTGCGGTCTGTGCCTACTCTGAACTGCCGGAGGAACTCACGGAACCGCTTCTTGATCTGGATCCTCTTCTGTCCTCCTTCATCCACGCCGGGTCCCTCTCCGCCTCCGAAGCTGTCACTGTAGTAAACTCCCGGGTCGTCAAAGCCAGACATGTTTAACCAGGTCTTTGAGCAAGACAGTAGAAAAAAAAAAGGTGCTAGGGTTTTCTTGGCTAAAAGAAAAACACGCTGGACGTAAAGGAGCAGAGACAGAAGCTGCTCAGACTCTCTGCTTCGCGGCAAAAACTGAACTCCTTCCCGTCTGTTTCCCGCGAGTCGCCTTTCGCGCCGCCCCTCTCCCGTCCTCTGATTGGTTGAGAGCGCCAACCACCTGTTGCTATTGGTCAAAGAGGTTCCGCGGAAATGTGTCTTCGATGTAAAGGCGGAGTTTGTGAGCACTGATGGCGCGAAAAGAACAAGAGGAGGAGGAGCGGAAGCGTCATGCGCCACAAAGAAACACCAGTGCAATATTAGTTTAAAGTGTAAACTGTCATCAGTTGGAATAAAACACACATTTTAAACATCCGGAACAGCTGTTTTTCAGGGAAGCTCTCTTTCCAGACAGGATTTACAGTATAATGTGTATTTACAAAGCGGACTTAGAGTAAAATAATAGCTAGGTCAGGTTAAGAGGCTTCTACGTAATTTGACCTCATGTGTGATCATAGCTACAGATGATCTGTTACTATAATAACAAAGACTATAATTTACCAAGCTTTCTTGCAAGACCAATAGGATTTTCACTAAATATAATGTATCCCCTCCCTCCATGTTTTAAGACAGAAAATACTTTGCTTTAAATATTTTGTTCAATAACCTTGTTAGTATGTAGCCTACCCTCTCTTGCTTATAAAAATTCTGAATTTATGAATATGCAAAAGTCCATTCTGTGCATGTGCACTGGAGGTTTTGAGTTTCCTCAGCGCACATATGTAAGTTTCATATGTAACTATGATTTGCTTGCAAACTAGTTGTGATGTGTGAAATCATGCTTGTTTCTACATAATCATAAACATCCCAGTGTGAGCACATGCATCATTGTGCAGTGTGAAGCTCAATCAAGTGAAGAAGCAAAACACAATTTCTTAATAAGGTAGAGATATATATTTCATATTCCTCCATATACAGAGTTTGCAAATGTGCTATTACATCTCCTGAGGTAAAAGGCGAAGCAGCTCTCTGAGGAGAGTGTATGTTGAGAGACAACATATGACCTTTGGCTGCTGAAACATTACTGAAGCCCTTACTGTCAAATATACAGAAATGCTGGTGTTGAGAAAATAAACACATTTTCCTTCACTCCTACAAAATCTCACCAGCAACTTTTGATAATACATGGTTATATGATGTTGCATTCCTAAACGTGTTGTTAAGATTATCCTCACAATCATTAAAAGCACAGTATGTTGAAGAGATGAATGACCAGCTTAAATAAACATATGTATTGTCAAGAGACACAAGGATTCAATAGAAATATTTTCTCCCTCATAAAAATGTTTAACAGCCCTTATTTTTAAAATACAAACACCTACACATGTAAGCGAAAGTGCTTTATTCAGCTAAGCAAACAAAAAAATAACATTAACCTCCATTGACCTACAAATGTAACTGATATTTCCATTAACATCACTCAAAGGTCTCATAGGTAACAGGCAGAATGATCTGTAAGAGCAAGCGGTTCAGCGTCGTTCATTAATTCATCCTGGTACTGAATCTTTCACATTCCTGCTTCTTTGTCCTCTTCAGGAGACAACTCCGTGCTTTCTGCCCGTCTGGATGAAAGCGTCGACACAGTGGTCGATGTCTTCGTCTGTGTGGGCGGCAGAAATCTGCACGCGGATTCTGGCTTTGCCCTTTGGTACGACCGGGTAGGAGAATCCAATCACATACACTCCTGTGGAGAGAAGAGATGTGTGAGCAGAGCCTGAAAACGTATTCTGTGGTAAGTGAGGATGGTTCATTCACATCAAGTGTTCTCAGTCAAAACACTACAAACTGCAGTTAGAGTGACTCTTCATTCATTTAATATGATTTAATCTTCCTCTGCTATATTACCCAATCTTTACTGCTGTGGCTGGTAACATCACAACATAAAGATGATTTTTTTTTTAATGATTATGTGTCATAGACCAGGTCAACACTTAGTCAAGAACACAGAAGGTCTGATTTTAGCAAGAAGCTACATATGTAAAGCCTCATCTTAGCATTAAATAACAATGAATAAGAATGAACCATTCAGGATCAACTAAAAGAAAAAAAGCAACTTCACACACATGAGTATGGGAGACGTGCATGGCTGGACCACAGACTAAATTTAACCATATTTCAACCATGTATCCAACACTTTCAAGCTAATTATCCAATAATTTATCCATAATCTTTAGCTAGTGTAAGCATTTCAACTGTTTCAAACATTTATCTACTACATTTAGGTTTTTCTCCATTTATCCATTTAGCTAAATGTCTACACTTCACTGCTTACTTGCTGACAAACTAACACACTAGTTAACCAGAGATGCATCTTAGAACCAGGTCTGTCTTGTCAATTTCCCGGAGGGAACCTCCCAAAGGGATTAATAAAGTACTCTGTCTGTCTGTCTGTCTGTCTGTCTGTCTGTCTGTCTGTCTAAATACAGTGTGGTTCAATCCCATCTGCACACAACGTGGAGCAAAGCTGAATTAAAGGGCCAGGTGTAAATGGGGTCACATTTTTTAATGTATTTCAAAATGAAATACTGGATCCAGTTATCGCCACTGCCTCACCCAGCTTCAGCATGTCGTCGGCCATCAGAGAGGCCAGCCGTGCGTCTCCCAGCATCACAGGACAGATGGGGTGAGCTGAGCCTGCGATGGTGAAGCCAGCCTGCGTCATCTTGTTCCTGAACCTGAATGGACAGAATAGAAAAAGTATTACAGTCTTGATTACAGGAGGATAGCAGTGTAACTGTGCACGCACCAATGACATCACATTGTTTCTTTCGTGTGAGAGTTAAGTTAAATAGTGAAAGTTAAACAGCTAAACAAGGATATATATTGAAGTGGAGGCTCTCTGTTCTAGTATACATCAACACAGGAGACAGTAACATGTTCTAAATTAGTCGAATAATAATTCTGAAAAAAAATATGTGTGATTAGTATGTGTGCATTGCCTAGGGTGCTAACAATTGCATAATATGATACAGCAAGTGGGTGTTACCAAACAAGGTTAAGAGACAACATGGGAAATGCATTTATCTAACAACACTGCTGCCACTACAAAGACCTTTTTACAGTTTCTCCTCCTGGCTTCTAGCAGTTTCATTTCCATAAGCAAATAAGATATGCATTAATATACAAACAAATAAAAAAGGCTATTCTGTTTTGCCAGAGGGCTTAAGTAAACAAATTTACACCACTAGAGATTTGGTTTGATAGCATTTTATAAAATCTGAATCCTTTCAAATCCCTTATAAACTTATCTAATTAAGTTTAGTTTGCAACATTTGCAACTAACAAAAGGAATAAATAACTGCAACGAGAAGCGAGAAGTGGCAAATACTACCATTATTAGTAGTAGCTACTATTTATTAACATATTATTAATTAAAATGAGATGAGAAGATATGAAATGTTGACTGTGGACTGATTGTGATTGACACACTGAAATAACAGCTGTAACATACTGATTTTACACCTGTTTTTTTACAAACTGCCTGATCCAAATAATGGAGGTCCTGATTCACGACTCTGAGGTTAATGCGATCAAACTACCCCCCCCATAACAAGCGCACCTCATGGTTTTGGCCGTCATGCTCTGTGCAATCTCACTGGAGGCGAGCAGCAGTTCCACAGCCCGGGTGGCACAGCCCACCACGGGAGGTGGGAGGGAGTTGGAGAACAGGTAGGGCCGTGAGCGCTGCCTCAGCAGGTCAATGAGAGGCTTAGGGCCGACTGTGTAACCACCTGAAAGAAAAAACGGATATGACAGAAGAAGACTCA
The DNA here is from genome assembly GCA_037975185.1 of Centropyge bicolor. Lineage (NCBI taxonomy): Eukaryota > Metazoa > Chordata > Actinopteri > Pomacanthidae > Centropyge > Centropyge bicolor. The sequence continues at coordinate 3,457,288 of JBBMOC010000022.1, read as the reverse complement.
TTCAGCATGGAACAGTTACATTTTATACCATAATAGCGCTTTGTTAAAGGAACAGTTCCACATTTTGGGAAATTTGCTTTCTTGCCAAGATGTTGAGAGATGAGAAGAAAAAAATGTTAGCTTAGCTTGTAAGTTATCAAAATCAAAGGTCAGATGGAGACATACCAGCTGCTCCTCCCAGTGCTTTCCCCAGGGTGGAGTTTACAATGTGAACCCTGTTCATCACTCCCAGGAGCTCATCTGTTCCTCTGAAAGTCACAGGGAGTAGTACCATTAGCTTATCCCCTAATAATGGTGTTATTGTTATCATATTCTCAAGAAGCTTTTTTTGGCTTTTTTTACTCACCGGCCCCGGGGCCCCAGGAAGCCCGTGGCGTGGCATTCATCTATGAACACCATGGCTCCATACTGTTCAGCCAGGTCACAGATTCCTGTTAAGGGAGCCACGTCTCCGTCCATAGAGAAGACTCCATCTGTCACTATTAGGCGCATGCGAGATGACTGAGGACAAAATGGAGCAGTGATGATCAGTGAAGTGCACGCAGGTCCTGCCACACTATAATCAATACTGTCACCCTTACCTGACCCCATCACCTAGGTAAAATGGGGTTAATGTAGCATGAAACCAAATGGGCATGCTATGAGATTGACCTGTGTGAGCACATAAAACACAGCTCAGCTCTCAGATGAGGGAAGCTGTGGTCTTAATGTATGTCCTAATAGTATCAGTTTTTCCTCAAAGTGTATCAAATGATGCAATGTATGCCAAAGAAGAACTGGGAAATGGCAAGCTACATGAAAACTAGGACTGACCTTGGTTGCCTAACATGACAATCGAAAGGGAAACCAGTTGTACAAGGGTGGTTCACCCAAAATGACAAAATGGTTTTCATTTGTCTTCACCCAAATACAATTTAGTGTTTGCTAAGCCTCCTACCTCTTAAGTTACTGTAGCCATGCCTGTCAAGCCTTCTGTTCTTACACAGCTTACAGTGTGAACAGTCGCCGATTATCACAAGAAACTATGGGACCTTAATTTCAGACAAAGGTAGACAAATGCCTCCTAATCATTTCTAAGCAATGAACGTTTATTTTGAGTAGTGGAACTGTCACTAGAAGTTTTCATCAGCTGTTGCTAGGAAGACACAGGATGTGCATGTTTTGCTTGCCGATGTTCTCCATTCAACTTGTCTCACCATTTAGCATGTTGGTGATCAAACTTTTCAGCTTGACCAGCTTGTTCACTAGTAAGAGCCTGTGCCACATTTGTTTACTCCTTATTTAGTTGTGCAAGTCTGTTTCTTGTAGGTGGCCGAATGTCAAAGTAGCTGCTTAATGCCTGTTGTTTTTTGCACATCTCTCACAGTATGTTACTTCATTGGGTAGAATGTGCTGTCAAGAAATATGTAAGTTCATATATACCTGAGACTCTTTGAGCTTCTTCTCCAGATCACCCAGGTCCATGTGTTTGTAGCGCAGCCGCTGTGCTCGACACAGACGGATCCCGTCGATGATTGAGGCGTGGTTCAGCTCATCGGACAGCACCGCGTCATCTGGGCCCAACAGAACCTGGTGTAGGAGTAAAATGATACTTTATCAATCATACTGGGACAATCCTGTCTGTTCCAGTCTGCTGGAAACAGTGGAGTGTAAAGAATGACTTACCTCAAACAGTCCAGCATTGGCATCAAAACAGCTAGCATAGAGGATGCAGTCCTCCCTCTCGTGAAACTGTGCCAGCTTCTGCTCCAGGTCTTTGTGTATATCCTAGAAACACAGAGTGAATGCATTAACCTCCATGAGATTCAGCTGTAATATAGCTACGTATATGTTGTTATCCATGTGCTAATGTGGCAAATCTAACACACTGCAACTTAAGATAACATCATCAATTTAACAACCCGTATGTGTAGCAATCCTCTTTCACACTTTTCCCTATTTGCAGCATGTTTTTTTTAAAAGCTGTGCATTTGTTGTCAGATTGAATGAAGGTGCGTTGGTTATTAGCTTTGTCTATTTGTTTTCTCAAGATGCGGTGTGTTGAGCTCTCAGGGCCACCGTATGAAATCAGTCATCATACCTGCGTGCCACAGATGAATCTGACAGAGCTCAATCCGGCGCCGTGTGACTTCAGAGCATCAATCCCAGCCTGCACCACCTCTGGATGACTCGACAGCCCGAGGTAGTTGTTGGCACAGAAATTTAATATGCCTGAGAGAGAGAGAGGGTTTAGAAGGAGAACAGGAACCCTCAGGTGAAAAGGTCACTGCTTGAGTCTGTTATAACACATTTCCCAATTCAAGTCAGTAAGACATGAACCACTGTGAGCAACTCAAACCCTGCAATAGAAGTCCTGTCTGTTTTCTTTTTTTTCAGGAACAATACAACAAAGCCAACGTATCTGAACAAAGAGAGGCAGAAAAAACAACGCTGGGCCCGTGGCGCTGACATCCAGATGAATTGAACAGAGTCACTTTCACACATGAGGGGTCAAAGCCTAAAGTCAGTTGGACATTCATAAATCAGCAGAGTCAATCTCTGGCACACCGAAGTGTAAACACAGGCTCTGTGCAGCAAACAGAACAGAGATTAGCTGCTGTCCACACTTTTCAATTCATTACAGATCAGACACACGAGGCTGATGTTTGAAGACCTTTCATTGCCAAAAGTGTTCAGACTTATTTGGGATGATTTTTTTTCCAGTAAGGTTGCGTGTTGCAAAATTTTGGTTTCCCAATGAGTCAAATCTGTGGATCAACTCAGTGGTGTGAACAAGAAGTTAGTATGAGTGTGTCTCCTCCAGTAATCTGACATGACTTTAGTTTGAAAAGTAGAAAAACAAGATAACCTAGAGGCAGAGCGCCAACTGGCAAACAGCATGATTTTATCGAGAATTAGTGCTCCGTGGTGCGTTCAAGGACGCTTTAGATCTCTTTGCTAACTTTTATATTTATTATAACTTATATGTATATGTGTATATATATATATATATATATATATATATATATATAAAATGCAGTGAACCGACCGCTCCGGCTGCCGTCCACGTTGATCTGAGAACCCTGCTTTGACGTGATGATCCTCTCCGCTTTCCACGTCCCCGCCGCTCGGATACCGGCCAGCTCGTTCTCCAACACGGCTCTGGCTTCAGCCGCGGCGGCGTAGCTCCGGCTCAGAGCCGGGGCCGAGGGCCGCAGGACGGGCACCAGGCTGCGGGCGGCTTTTGCGAGAGACATGACGGAGAGTCCGAAAGTTTGATGTGTCAAACGTGCAGCAGCTGAACGTAAAGAAAAGAGACGAGGCGTGGCTGCGTCACAGCGGAGGCGTATGCGCGGCGGACCAATCAGAGGGGAGGACACTGGTCAGGTGGCTTGTTTTGCTCAATCGGAGGAGAGTATTTACTTACTGTGGAAGCAACGTGTTACCTAATATCAACTGTTACAGTGTTTTATTTCCTTTCAGACTTCCTTTAACTGAATGTAAAAAAAAAAGAAAAAAAAAAGAAATATTGGGCAACAACTAGAAACACACATTCTTTATGTCATTATTACCCAGTAATACACACACACACACACACACACACTGACCTTTGACATTGACCCTCTTTACCCTGTGTGACCCTTAAAACGTTTTTTTGTTTGCTGTTTCCATTGCAGCCATCAATGTGAATGCAGGATAAAACTAAATAGTGACTGATCTAATTCATTTTTTGCGATTCATCCAAAAACTGTCAATCATCAACTGTTCCCCACATATTCGTAACATGATGTTTATTAATTTGACTGATATCAGCAATGCTGGTATTCCAGCACCTTTACATATGGAAAAGTTCAGCATGACTTAATTTTATGAAAATCTTTTAAGTCATTTGAAGTCCAACCCTGATTCCAAAAAAGTTGGGAGCTGTGTAAAAATAGAAACAGACTGATAATCTATTTCTTTTTGACATATACTTAATTGAAAACAGCTCAAAGACAATATATTTAATGTTTGATCAACTTCACTGATTTTTGTAAATATATGTTTATTTTGTATTTGATGGCAGCAACACGTTTCCAACAAGTTGGGACAGGAGCAACAAAAGACTGTGAAAGTTGTGGACTGATCCAAAAACACCTGTTGGGATCATTCCACAGGTAAACAGGCTCATTGGTAACAGGTGATAGTATTATTGGGTATGAAAGGTTCATCTTGGAAAGACTCATTCATTCACAAGCAAGGAAGGAGAGAGGTTCACCACTTTGTCAAACACATGATTGTAGAAAGGAGATTACTACACGGGCTCAGGATCACTTGGTAAAACCGATGTCAGTAAACACAGTTTGTTTGATTTTATTTTTTACACAGCATCCCAACTTTTTTGGAAGCACGGTTGTAAAACCAAAGCCACAGGTCAAATGTAACAACAGACAGTATTTAAAAAGATTTGCAATGGTCCCACACCTACAAAGCCATGAATTGGATTATACACTTAGACACCTTAATGCTCTGTACTTGCAGGTTAGAATGAGAACAGCCAGACTTCCAGTTAATACTTTTAGTTTAATATATGACAACAGCGTGTCATGACTTCCTGTTAATCTTCAAGTAAGACACCTTCACAAAGGGAATGTTGGATGTGAAAAAACCTCATTCAGTTTTCTTTGACATCCTACATCAATAATGATGTGAAGCATCAAACTATTCCATTATTTCATAGCTGAGCTTCTCTTACATACAAGTATACAGTGCTTGCTACTTTGACAGGAGCGTTTTCTGTAACCCATCAGCACGTTTGACAACATATATATATCAGCAATATAATACATAATCTATGTTGCAAAAGTTGTTTTCTTTGTAACAATATCCTCTCTCTCTTTCAACAGCAGGAATGTAACCATATAAAATGTGCAAATATTTGCATTCCACACATGGACAAACCCTCACAACAATGTCAAGTAAAAACCTCCGTCCTTCAACAAATTATTTTTATCAGTTAAAAAACACCTTTGCTCTCCAGCACAGAGCAATATACACAGCTATGACCGCCTTCCTCAGATATGGGCTTTAATTCTCATATCTAATGTGCCATTCAACCATTGATCTAAAAGAAATCTCCACTTGTCAGCCGGTGGCGCAGGAGCTTCATGAGTATTGTTAGTTTGGCAGGTTTAAAGAGTAGCTTAAGACTCAGAGTGGTTGGTGTCCTGTGAGGAAGCTCTCAGTGATGGCAGACGCTCAGCTGCTTTTGCTCTTTCTGCCAAAAACTTGTCAAACTCTGCAGAAGGAGAGAGGCAGGATTAGATGACGCCTTATCCAGAATCTAAAGTAAATTTACAGAATGGAATTATGGGATAAAAAAGTAGGAAAGAAAAAATGCAAACAACAGTTTTTTGAATTTTATGAAAGGATGCTTGTATCACGATAAAAAACACCAGATTCTGTGGATTCAAAAAATCACAGCCCTGTCAGATGAACTCAGCTATCCCACTCATCAAAAACATCAATTTTAGTCAGCTGTTTAGTGTGCTAACTAGTTTCTTACAGTTTGAAATTTTTATGTAAAGAAAATGCAAAATGTGATCAAAAGCTTAAGCTGAGCCTGTAACTCTTAAGAAAGGCTGCTCAAGTCAGGGCAAATATTATTTTCCCCAAAGTTCCAAAGCTTGTGAGCAGTGTGTTTAGATGAGCATTATAACAAACTACACACCAAACAAACTGTAGATTTAATATAAAATAACTCCCCAGATGCTGTAGGTGAACATACATGCCGAATAATGGAATGACTGATAAAAGCTGCTTATTTTAAAAAGACAGTAAATTGTAAAAACCCTCACCTTCACTGGTCACACCATCAGAATCCTCAAAGTCATCATACTGGGTCACAAACAGAAAAGACATATTTAGCTCTACACACACACACACACACACACACACACACACACACACACACACATATATACACGCAACAACTTAGAAGACAACTATAGTTAAATGATGATTTCTGTTTGGCCTTGTGGGAATTATAATTTTGAATAATTTGGACTGTTAAATGTATTGCTTGATAATTCTGACACATTTTTACCATCTTAATTTAACACATAGGCATTTGCTAATTATGCGCAAAATTACACCTGAGGCTAAACCTGTACTGTACAATATAAATTTTGACCTGATGATGGCACTAGAGGAAAAGTTAAGGAATCACCTAAATGAAAACAATTCATTTAGGAAACATGAAATTCTAAAATGAATTCCATTGCCATCCATCAAATACTGCATTGCCATCCTGGTATTTACTGAGTACACGAAACACAATAACAATATACAAGTTACAGGTAATGGATAATCAGAATATATGATGCAGTATAGAGACATTTAATGCAATTTTTGGGTTCAACTGAAGCAACTTAGAAAAGGCATAGAAAAGTTAAATAAAGAGTGAATTAGGTGAAATTCAAGTTATTGAAGTTATATTTATTTATTTATTTTGCGTAAATTCACTAATCCAATCATTTACCTCATCATCCAACGCCAGCCATTTCTCAATATCATCCATTACAGTGGACTGGTTGATAGGAATCTAAGAAAGGAAGCAGAGCAGCAGGATGGTCAGTACAGCCAAATATATGAAGATTAAGATGAACATGTAACAAAGCTATTAAACCACCAAAAAAACTCCCAAAAAAGCAACCCAAACATAAAAGAACAATCACACATCAATAAGCAAATCATAGGTATGATAACAATGTAGCATATCAGGACAGTCAAACCCAAACACTGTCATGCTCTGTAGTGGGTGTATGCAGGTATTGTCTTCACCACACATAAAAGCATGCAAACCTATGTATATTATCCCAATACTCGAACAAACCCAATAAACAATCCAACAAAAGCAAATCAGACCACAGCAAATCAAACTGTAAAGTAAATTGCAGCCTCGTGACAAAACCAAGAGACAGGATGTGGAAAAGGTGAATCAATGTGAAACCAGGACACATTTTGGACACAGACCCACCATTCCCCTTTTAATCATCCAATCTAACTTTGGGGAGGAGCTGCAGGTGGAGGCTGGGCTGCCATCCTTCATGCACAGACAGAGAGATTGTGTAGGAAGAAAACGGTTACTGAGGCAGAGCAACATATTTACTCAACCAAGAAGTCCTTTATAGACCAGGTGATTCTATGCTATTACTTGACTGAAAGCAGCACTTTCCCCTAAAGCTCTCTCCTCCCTTCTACTTAATAATACATCTCAGACATTGTATACAGTTCCATGAATATCTATACAGTGAGCTTGTCACTCTGCTGCACATAAAACCTCAGAATTTCACTTGACGTTGGTGTAAAATGTGAAGAATGATGCACAGTGTTGTTTTTTCCATTGCAAAAGCTAGAAAAATCTTAAGCCGAATGAATAATTTCCACACTTTATTTCCCAAAGGTCTCAAAGGTCACATCATAAACGAGAAAAAATCAGTTGCGACTAAACCTGTTAAACTGTGTAAAACATGAATTACGCTGCATCTTTGCTCACCGTTCCAGCATTTAATCGTCTGCTGTCCAGAGCTTGAGCCAGGCCGTCCACTGCGACTTCACTCTGCTGGCTGAGACACAAGATTAGTACATTTGTTAATTGCCATGTAAGCTAATAATTTCAGTTAACACACAGTGAAATACTGGCAGACATTTTAAAAAGGAATTAGAGGGAATGAGTCAGACTTAAATTCCAAAACAAAGATCAAAATAAAAACAAAGATCTTTGCAAATACCAGTCCTGCAAAACTGCTCCGTAAAGAGCTGCGTGACTGCTGGGCAAGATTGTAATTTTAACAACATAATATAATAAATCATCAGAATTTGTTTTGTTATTCATTTCAGGTCCAATTATCTGATGTACCCACACAGATGAAGCCTTCATCAACTCAAAGCCACTATGTTCCACCATGAGCAAAAGGTGTTCATGTTATTTAACTTTATTGATCGTATAAAAGTGGATATTGTTGCAGTAATTTTTATATGTTTATAGTCTTTCTGTACCTTGGTCTTTGTTGAGTGGAGACATTTATTTTCTGTGATAATGTGTCATCTGAGTCACTTGTGCCTGCAAGAAGAACAGCGACAGGTTTAGAGTGCATAGAATAAGTAGAAGTATACTGTACATACAATACACATATGCAGTATGTAGGCATGTATGGAGACTGGAGCACTTACTGAGTCTTGCCATCTGACCGGACAGACTGTCTTTTGACTGGCTGAGTGACCTGTCATTTGTGATGGATGCGACCTCTGATTGGCTTACAGACCCAGGTGACAAATCAAGGTCTGTTAAGTTGACGTATGTGTGGCTCTGAGAGACAAAAAGTTGAAAGTTTAAGATGCAACCATGTCATAAAATTATAAGTGTTGTGCTGTGAAGTAAGAAACCAGTTCTTTACCTTCTGTGCTGTGGTTGGACCATTTGTTGTTCGTCTTTCAAACCTCGACACAGCAGAACAAAATTCATCAATTCATTAATTCAATCATCAAACGGCAAAAAAGAACCTGTTGAAATATTATCATCATATTCATTTGTTAATAAATGAGGTAGTATAATATATGTAAATATAGTTTACCTGTGGTAGCGAGTAAAGGCGGTGTTCATCTCATCATTAGTTGCCAGCAACTCCTCAATCAGCTTCTCCTCACTGAGTCTGGGGACAATCTTCACTATCCTCTCCTGCATATCCTTACAAACTGTGTATAACTGCTAATGACACAATCAGACAAATAATGTGTGGGTGGGGGGGGTGGATGGGGCAGATGCAAAACAAAATGTATAAAGTGCGAGATCAGTTAAGGGTTACGCACTGTTATGTATTATGAATGGATGGAATTAATTTTCTTGCATATAATACGTCACATGAATAAAGTCTGTTTTTTGTTTGTTTGTTTGTTTTTTTTACCTCCAGCAGTTCCATGTCTGCTTGTTTTACCGTTACAGGATCCAGCTGACTCATCATGTCTGACATCATCGTCAGGTTGCTTCGCACCACTCCCAGCTCTGCCTTCAGCTTTTTAATCTGGAAAATCAATCATACCTCCTGGATAAGCACAGCTATAATAACACCTTAGTAACGCATATTGATTTCATAAGTGCTGGAGGCCAAAATGGATTGAGACACACAGACACAGAGAGGAGTTGTGAGACAGCATTTCAGCTAACATGAAAAAAGCCAGGTCATCACCTGGCTGGGAGTGAAGGCATTGGTTCCCTCTAGGGCAGATTTTAGCTCAGAGGTCTGGGGTGGGATGAGCGGAGGTTTGGAAGACAGGAGCACAGCGGGCAGAGTAGTGACAGCGGGACCATTCCCAGGAGGAGTCTGGGAAGCATAAGGGACAGAAATGACCTAAATGTGACCAAAGATGACAGGCAGCACTCACGAATCTGCAGTAAATGCACCAGCCATGTTTGTACCTTTTGTGGGGCTTGGCCGGGTGAGTAACCATCCAGTTCTGTCATGGGGAACTCAAGCCCTTTCCTTCGTAGGTCTTCGTACACCGACACCACACCCGTCAGGTCGGGTGAGCTACGGAATGCATCAGCCCACGCCTTGAGAGAGAGAAAGAGAAAATTACTTTCAGACTGCAGAGCAACATGACAAGACTTATTATAGCGTGACAACAATCTTATTTTTTCTCCATGCTGCCTCAGTGTTGCCTAACATGTAATGTAACATTTTTTACCTGTACGATGCTGAGCACTCTGTCATGCAGGATTAATGGAGGATTGTTTCTGGGAATGATCGACCGCACCAGAACCCCCTCTACGAAATCCCGCGTCGTCACCAGGATGTGAAACTTGTAGCCGCAGTTCTTCACACAAGTCTCCAGGACCTAACAACACAAGGAGACTGTATTTTGCAACTCCAACCAACTGATGAGAACATGAACCGGGTCACCGGGTTGGTGACGTAGAGGGTGACGAGGGAACAACACTCACAGTGAGAGCCAGCATAACCTCCTTAAAGTTCTTGTTCCCCACAATCCTTTTCTTTATGGCTCTGACTGCATCTTTGGGCCTGTAATCAGAGAATTTTCAACAGTCACAGGCATGTATCCTCCAGAGGACTAGCTTGTTCCTGATGCTAACAGATAACAGACATATACACACACACACACACACCCTTCCTCTGAGCTGTTGACCATGTCACAGATTTCCATGTTGAGGGTCCAGTCTTCTGATGGCAGGCTGGAGCCGGTCGCACTCTCTGTAAGAATAGGTGAATATACATTGCTGTAAAATGTTTTACTCTGGAATTTATCTCGTATCTTGCCTTTAAGAGTACGAATAAGATGATTTGGCTTATTAATGCTTAGTACATGTGTCTGACAATGTAATAACCATTTCCTCTTCACATAACACACATAAGAAATCACAGTTGCTTCAGTACTCTTTTTTCTGACCAAAAAAACCAACTAGTCCACAAATTAAGTTTATGGTATTTGGTATTCCACAGGGATCAATCTTAGGACCCTTATGCTTCCTGGGTAAGCAAATGATATGAAATCTGCAGTTGATTGTGAGCTTTTCTGCGTGTTGATATTTTTGTTGTTAGTCAATTCAAAATGTGTCTGAGATAGAAAACAGTGTGGAAATTCTGAAATTAAGTACATTGCTAGTGAGCAATTAACTTTCACTACAATCGACTGAATCTATTTTTGATTTGCCAAAAATGGTAAACTTGCTCAAACCAGATAACTTAATATCTATTTATTACCTATTATGTTTGACTATTTATGCTTTTGATACAATAAGTATCTGCTGTGCATGTGTTTTCTGTAACTTATTCTCTTTATGTACAAAGATAATACAATAAGTTCTTTTTAAATCCTTAAAACATATTGAGCAGAAAAATGAATACCTAAATCTAACTCCAAGCGCCAGACCGCTGTTGAGATGAGCATAATTTTATATATTGAAAAAGCATAATTCTGTCAAAATTCATAGATATAGCTATTTTGATCTAAATCCTTTCAGTGTGTAGAGGCTAAAATTTGAGACAGCTTACCAAATGATGTAAGATATGATGTATACTTTTAATGTATAAATACTGTATATAGAATTTTTGTCAAAATGTTTGTATGATGAAATACTGCTTCTTCTATGATTAGATCTATTTGTTTTAATGCTGAACTCCCAGTTTACATCAGTCAATGACAGCACATGTTGGATCATTAGACTCCAGTCTATCATGAATGTAATTCAGGTCAGAGGATGTCGGCCACCGTGAGGTCCCGCCCACCTATTAGCGGCTTAGACAGACACGAAGACAACCAATCAACTGGAGCATCGCAGCACGTAAATCCCGCCTCTGCCAAATCATTGTTGACCGGACGCGTCAATCAAACCAGAAGCCGTCGCTCCTCTTGTCACTCTCAATAAATGTAATTTGCATTCATTATTTTAATGTATTCCCATTAAATACGCCTAAGCTGTTGCAATAAAAACCTTTTATAATAAAAAGAGCTCGACGCAGACGAGCCTGCCGGAGGCGCTGTGACTCCATCGAATGTGACTGAGCCCGACTGAAGCATCTGCTTATTACACTGTCATTAGCTGTGGTTTTACGGCAGCTCACCGATCCGCTGTCCCACCGGTGTGCTGAACGGGTTCCCCAGTAAAAACTCCATGTTGTCAGCCTGCAGAGCACCGACGTCCCCGGGCGGAGCCGCGTGCACCGACAGCCTCCTGCGGGCTCCTGCTGCTGCTGCCGCCGCCGCCGCTGCTCACAACAAAGTGGGCCAGAGCCTCCGCTGCGTCATGCTTTAAAGGGACAGCAGCCTGCTAATGGAGTGGTGGTGGTGCACTGTGACTGCACCACACACAGGAACCCTGCAACCCTGCACTCACTGCTGGGAAACACAGTGATCTGAGGAAGTGATTTATAGCTTCATATCAACTCTCCTGGGACAGTAATCATATTAGGTGATGTGATGCCATCTGTTAGTGTGAAGCTGTGAAGCAACACAGCTCAAATGCATACTCAGCTACTTTATGAAAACCTATATGCAACATTTAAAAGTATTCATTTGTCATTTTTAACCTTTATGAGGCTGACATCATTCTCCTCATGCTCATAATAACTGCAGAAGTTATTATGAACAGTTTGTTGTCCCTATTAAAACCTCATAAGTAGAAAAGTACTTTAGTGGTAGCCCTTCCCATTGATGCAAACTATGCATGCATATTACATGAAAGGTGACAATATGAATGCAGAAAACAAGAAGATATTCTTTGTTTTATATAACATAAAGGCTATGCATGTTATATTTCTTTGGTTTGCCAGATAGTTGTTCACATGCAAGGATGTACACTATGTTATCCTACATGGTGGTGTTACTGTCTAATTTTCTTTTAGACTTCCTATAAACAAACTCAAATAAAGGTTGAATCGAACACATCTGGACTTGATTGTATATGTTTGAAAATGTTTCCCCCAGAATTGAAGGAGCTTCTTGGATGAGAAGTCAAATGTCTTCAAACATCTTCAACCAAATTCGGGTGCCGTCCATTCATTTGAATACCATGACCTGGATGACTGAGAGCCTTCACAGACATATAAACAAGCTGTTTTCTACAACAGAAATACAAGTAGAATTATTTGGTATCGAGGAGGATTAATGCTGCCTATAAAATGACTGCGATGATCAGTCAGCAGAGGTCGAGATATACTGACTTTAAGCTTGCAGTGTGGGTCAAGCTGCAGACACGTTGGAGCTTACATTAAATGCCACTAAAAATGGTCTTTGCACTTGGCACTGAAAAGTTATAAAAACAAATGAAGGCTGCTATCGACCTCTCGCTTTCACAAAGTATTTTTCATGTTTTTATTGATTCTTTAACCCAATAAGAAAGGTGTATATGACCTTTTCATTTTGGACTGTAAAATTATGGTGGACATGTTTCCTTGTTTATGTGAATTGCAACAACATCATCATCTGCAACATCTGCCTGTTGTGTAAAACTTGTAAGCTCAACGATAGTATCCTAAGGGCAATTAAGTGACAAATATTGTGTAAGAACAACACTATTTGAAACCCTGTCAAATTTCACTTCTCATAATGTTCACTGCCAATGATCACACATATAATATGAAACAATATTCTGTACTTTTAGCAACCAGTTCTCAGCTGTAAACCATAAACATCAAAATGAGTACTACCCAATACATCACAGTGAACAATAGCAATCTTTACCCTTGACTTGTAATGAACTATGTGCAGTAATGTAAGTTTAAAAATAAAAATAAAATAAAATACAATAACAATACTGCATGTTCTTAGACAATATATTAAGGCACAGCTCAGTAAACATCATAGTGTTCTGCACAGAAATGAAAAAAGCAGCTCCCAATATACTAGTGAGCAATATATATATTTACTCTTAATAAGTACCTTGTGCTCAGCTCAACTTTTCATACACAACAAGTCCTAAAAGTGCTCAGATCAATGGAGAGTTTCAACACCTACATGTTGACAACTGAGCACAGTATTTTGTGTTGTGTGCTCCTCTGCCACATGGGGGCACTGTTTACTTTCGAATTTCACAATATCAGGTTGTTCTGCCCGAAGCTTTACCTTGATTCCCACCTGTGCAAACCAGACAGCTCTCCAGAGTCCACAGGAGTCAGAGTCCCCGAGAGCTCTGGACTTACTTTTTGTCAACTGATTTGTGCTTATTTACGTCAATGTTTGATTGTGAATATGCAACATTAACTCATAATACAAACTGGCATGATGAGGACCTGAAGATGGGCCCTGATTTCTTACTTGATCTTGAGTTTAATAACCATCATTATTTAAGTGTGTTTTAATGTTGAATGCTCCTAAATGAATTGGTGTTTAATTTAAGTATTACACAGTAAACCTGGGGTCAGATAATGCATAATAATAACAACAACACACTGTACACAGTGGAGAACAGCAGGGGGGTCAAAAGGTGGTAGCTCCATTTTCACCCCAGGTAGGTTATTCTGGCCTTATTGACAGTAAACAAACACTGTGTCTGAACTTAAAGACCTCTGAATATTTATGTCACACATTAATTGTAATCAGACTGTGTATAACAAAACACAAAGATTAGTTTGCTGTTTACTCTCTGAAACGTTACTCTCAGCCACACCAGGGAGGCACATTTATTGTGTGTGATCAAAGCCATGATGTGAATGTGTGACTCAGACGCAGTGAGTCACAGCCCAGTAAGCAACAGAGAATATACTTTTTTTTTTTTTTTTTTTTTTTTACTCTGGCTGCTGATGCACAACCCACTCGTCTGTTTACACCAGCAGAGACGGTACGGTTCTGCCCATTAAATGCACAACATATGTGCCTCGTGTGGGTGATCACAGAGGAGATAAGAAATGCAGGTGGTGTCTAATTACAGATAACATCCATGCCTTCAAGAAAAGATGTTTTATTCCAAGTGTAAGCTTGTCTTCGAACCTGAACCTGAGTTTACCGTTTGATCTCCGTGCACAAACAAGGTCTTTGCCCTTTTTGAAAAATCCATTTAGTCTGAAATCTCTTTCATAATCTTTTGAGTAATGGTTTCATATTTGTGGGTGGGCAAATGTTCCTCTACTGTCTGTGCAGTGATGCTACTGCGTGGTGCCCAACAGGCCTGTTTTACCCCAGTGCTTGCTTAAAACATCTTATGCTAATTAAATGCATGAAGACAAATGCAGGTGGTGACCCATCACTGTAACATTTTAATGACAATAACACAGATATCTATATAGATTATTATTATGATTAATATCATCATGTACATTATAATAATGATTCTTATTGTTATGGCATGTTAATAAGGGTTTGCACAATAATGTTGATATTTCAAACAGGATAAACATTATGTAATGCATTCAAACAAACAGCTCAGCAATTACCTTTGTGATTTTTTTTTATCCACCTCCATTGGCATACTTTTTCTTCAAATTCACATTCAGAGATTCATGGCTATTGTACAGTGATAATATCAGAGAAACTTGAAGTCATATTGATATGTATATATTAGAGGGATTATAAACAACAGCAGGAAACAGGCAACTCTATTGACAAAGAGCTCTTTAAGTAATAGTTTTTAATGTGAAGACCGAAAATGATAATATATTTACTACCTGTGAATAATTTCAAAATAAAACGGCTCTCACACAAGAAATTATCATATTTATTGTTTTTAAGTGATTACAGTGTGAGACAGATGTTCACATTGGCAGCCATTATTTTTCTAGAGGTATAAAAACGATCATATATCTGAGATGCAACACATAAGAAACCGTAAAATGTTGGTGAGTTGTTCATCCAATAGGCTGAAATGTCACAGACGAGGCATCATCACTATCAATTTGAGAATCCTGATTCTGTTCTTTTCAGAAGTTCATCACTGTCTGTCACTTCTGGTTTCTTCCACATCCTTCGCCGTGAGACAGGAGTGGATACATGCTCGATATTTAACTTTAATACCACTCATATAGTATATTTTCAGCCGGGCTTTGAGTTTCAGTGATAAGCCTGTCAGGCCTCAGTCACCAATTCTCCAATTTCTCACTGGCACACCTGAGCAACTTTCTGATTCTTCAAAACAAAATCCAGGCAAAGATCCAGGCTGATCACATAACAGACAGTAGGATGAGCGGCTCAGGTTTCAAATTGATGAATAAAATAAGACTTTCATGTCAGCGTGATCATCAAAGGCACCACAAGGAGGAAGGATTCAACTGTCTATGCAACCAAAGACGAAGCATATTCTACCCTGCTGGCAGACAACTCATATTTTAGACATCAAAACCCCTCGGTGTGTGAAAAAGGTTTGATGCCTTTCTTTGCCACCTCTCACCTCACATATCTGTGTTCCATCCATTCCAACCTTTTATCACTCTCCCGCTCCCTCTCTGCGCCTGACACGTACACTCACAAAGATCTCTCATTTCCTTTCCCCCGGAGTAAATGTCAGAGACAACCGCCAAGGGGACAAAACATAAACTCCTGGAGAGGCTGCGCAGCCCTCACATACATGTACAATACCATGTATCGATCCGTCTGCCTGGGATTGTTAAATGCTTTCAGAAGAAGTCAAAGTTGTTAAGAAGGAGGGAAAAGAAAGCACAAAGTCTTTAATTGGTGAAGCATAGTAACGCCTTTCCAGGGACCGTTAAATGTCTTTAGCCGACGTTGCATACAAGCAGCTTTTTTCACAAGCATCCAATTAGAGTGGGTTGGCAGTAACTTGTCTATATTCACAGTATGTGGGCCCCTGATTAGTCGTCTCAGCCTGCAAATTAAATACAGTGGAGAGCGTTGCTTTGCCTGTACACAGGTCTGTTAATCTGCAACCAGCTGTGACGGCCTTTATCAGCTGCCATGAGAACAGAAGGCTGAAACAGACCACATTACTGCAGGGAGAGAGGCTCGAGGAGAAGCATTATGGACTTACTGTATGAGCATTATGGACTGTGAATTTGTCTCCTGCACGAGAGAATATCAAAGAAAGGGAAAAAACATGTATAGAAATCAAGCTCCTATTTGGATTCACATGTCCAGAGGAGTATTCTTCAGATGAAATGCTCAATCAGGAGCCATTTAAAGGACAAATTAAAGACTGGGTTGGAGGAACTGCATCTCTAAGTCGGCTGTATGACTCATCTGCAGTATGTGTGTGTGTGTGAGAGAGAGACAGACAGAGAGAGAGGTGAAGGAACTGAAACCATCTGGTTTTCTCCTCACCACAGCGAACAATAATAACCCCCAACTACCACCACACACACATATACCATCATCTCATCCTGTTGTCATGGCAGTGTCGCGGCAGGATGCTCTCTGGATTAGGTCCAGCATTGAAGTCCAGGCCTCCACTTGCTTCTGGATTATGTTGAACTTGAATTAAGGAGAGACAGTGGCATAGGTTTCCAAACAAAACATCTGGTCGACAGAACTTTTATTATCCCTTAATTGCACCTTAAATGCATTGGAGAGAAGCAGACTGCTGCTCATAGCATGACAGTAAATGCAGTATATTCCCTGGAGGACATCTGAGCCAGTGAGAGGAGCGAGAGCAGCTCTGAAAGGTGAGAATTCATGCTTGGAAAGTTCTGCAATCAATAACAACCATCTCTTCGTCCACACTGCACAAACTCTATAGGGATCACCCATGAGTGGGCAGAATATCCCCACAGAGGACGTTAGACTTGGGCAAGTTCTGATGCCGACGATGGGTTTGTGTTCTCCAGAGTGCGACGGCAACCAGCTGGTTCCCCCATCAAGAGAGCAAATACAACAACTGCTACCATCTTATCTAGTTGTCGGACAGTCACACAGACTGTACATGGTGGTGGTTTAGGTCAGTCAAGTCTCAGCTCCTACACATATATGGTTACAGTTTGTCAGCACAGCCTGTTCTTTATAATATAACTTTATAGTGTCTAACATATGTGTGTGTGTGTGTGTGTCTGTATAGATGTGGGAGAGCGACAAGTGCACATGATTACAAAAAAGAGACTCAAGCCATTCTATATGATTAGTTGCAGAGTGAATAGTACTTTAAATCACCACAATGTATTTTATGAATGTGCCTATTATTAATTGTCAGTTTAACCCTTAGATGTCCTGTTTATGCATTGATTAGAATTATGTTAAAGAGTATATATCAGAGAAACAGATTCTTAATGTAATATTTGCTCGTTTAATAATTTGATGAGAGGAATGACTTTTTGAAGTGAGAGATAACACAGGCTACTGTTCTGTTAATGTTGGGTGGGATGGAGGATCAGTGATGGAGCCAGACGACCCAGAGGTTCACCAAATGATCACAGCATTCTCAGCTGACTAAGAATCGTGTCTGACGGCTGCCCCCGGCCATCAACTCGGCCCAGTGAAACGAGGCGGAGGCGTTAGGTGGCCGAAGCCACAACAGAGCTGCACAGAACAGGTCAAGTGAAAGGAATTAAGGTGACAATTAAGTAAAACGCAGCAGTGTGCAATGAAAACAGCCAGAAACAGGTGGCTTATCTGAAATGCAAAATGTTTCTTACTCTTTTTTTCCTCCTTTTTCTTGATTCTAATGTGTCCACTTACAGAAGAGAAGGGTCTGATTAGGGTTAAGAGAAAAAGCACTCTGACATAGGAAGAGCATTAAAGGACTTTATTATAGCAGCATTGCAAAGATGATGGGTTCCACAGTCATGGTCACACAGAATGAAACAGATTTACTTTTTGATCATACATGTGAAAATCTTTTTAAAAAACACAACTCGACTGTAAGGCATATTCCTTAATGACTAATTACATCTGGTTCAAACAAAGACTTTGGTTTAAGTTGCACGCAGCTGAGTAAGTGAGTAGAAATCAAATGTACAATATTCATGCAACAGGAAATCCTTCTGCACGAATCTGGATCACATTTGTTCAACTCTGTCTACGTCTGATGAGCGACAGAAAACATAAGGTTGTCATTTTATGTTACTTCAATATACTCCTCTGTTGTTCAGCTACCATTGACTGGACCATTTCATAGACTAATTGATAAACTGAAAATAAGATTAAAAAAAAGAAAAGATGAATGAGTAATGAGTGTAATCACTGCAGCCAACATTCGGCTCTGCTACAGCACTACAGCAAGTGGCAAAGGGAGATTAGCAAGTGTAGTTTGTTCCCTCAGGGGTGTCTATGCTTACAGTGTCTAATACATCACAAATGGACGGGCACAGCAGCCGTAATAATATCTAATTACGCTAATTGGACAGAAACCATTAGTATATCTATAAGCCAGTCAGCTTCCCCCGCTGCAAGACGTATCAATATTTCACAGTAGCAAATCACATAATATATCATAACACACACCTCTTTCATTATATGCATATGAGCATTTGAACATTAATAAGATAATCTTTTTAAATAGGGACACATGAAAGCGCTGAGGAGGCTCACATGTGCGCACACACACACACACACACACACACACACACACACACACACACACACACACTCACGTAGAGGCAGGTCTGATTCCACCTGGACAGTGTTAGATGATGGAGCAGGTGAAGCCGCAGCAGTCTTTCAGCAGTGTCAGCCCAGTCTTAGAGATAAACGGCGCCGACGTCTGCTGGGATTTGGACGCCACCTTCTGATCTTGCAAAGCGCCTGATTGAAAAGTAGAAGTTGGTGGTACACTCTTATTCACTGCAGAATGATAGCCCTCTCATCCTCTCATTGATATTTTGGGAATTACAATAGGCCTTGCAGCTAACAAATAAAATATATACATAACCATTTGTAAAACTATAATTTTTACATTTTTTTTCACAGATTAAACAAACAATATATAACACATACACACGTGGGTGTAATATTAAACCCCATCTTGCTGTTACCAAGTGTCACCAAATCAACCAAGAGAGAAATCTTTAGAATGATTAGTTCAACTTTGATGACTAACACACTCACCCAATTATGTCTTATAAGTTGTAGCAGAATGGCTCAGCTCCGTGTTTTGGATCAGACATCTTTGGTTGAAGATTACAGCTTGTGCAAAAGTTTACAACTGCACTACCAGAAAAAGTCCTCACTTCAACTATCTTCATCCTCTCACACATGTGTCGCGAGTGGAGAGATTGGCTGCTACAAAGATAACTGCAACCCAAGACTCATTTTTAATTGGAAGCTTGAACAGGACTCACCTTTTGCAGCCAACGCCTTGGGAAACTTGGACTGTAAGAAGGCTGCCATTTCTCTGTCCTCCTCTCTTTCCCTGTGGAGGAGAACATTTCCTTGTTTTTTTCATTTGTCGGGTATGTGGTTCTAAGATTTCGCACATCTTGTTAAATGTCACCGGACTCCATCTGAGAGAAAGCGAGGCTGCAAGGCTGGACTGACAAATCCTCGGGAGAGAAGGAGGTTTTTTAATCTGCTGTACCTGCTGAACGCACATACAATCCTCTCCTCAATCCACTCTCACATACACGTCGAAAACGAAGGAAGACGGCCTCTCGCATCCCTGTCAATCTCTCTGACACCGATCCAATTGTCACTCAAAGATATTCTGTCACATTAACAGCTGCCTACTTATCAGAGGTGACAGCTAATTTAACGTCACAAACAAATCTGAGTGATAGCGGACGTCCTATTATTATGGATGCAAAGAACATAAAGAGACAAGGCTTTAGAAAAACAGAGTTACGAGGATCAGAAACAGCTTTTCAAACACACTTGATCAACAGTTATATAATAAATGTCAGTTTTTCTAGGAAGGTATTGTTGGTTGTGCAATGATCTGTTTAATGGTAGTTGTCCAGGAGATTCTGTCACTTGACAAAGTCCGATTGCAGAGTCATTAAATTAAATTTGCTTGGGAAAATCTACTGATCAACAAGCTAAAAAGCTGAAATGTTTAATCTCTGCAACATTAAATCATCATAATCTAAAAATCCAGATCTTAAGAAATGCACAAATTTGCTTGAATGAAAACGTCAGAAATTGAGTGTCTTGTAAAGAGACAACACTGTGATGTGAGGAAAAACAGTCAAAGCCTTTTTCACTCACTCAATTTCACGACCTCACCTCAGCCTTTCGAACTCCACATCATCCACCAGGAAGTCTCTGGTCTCCACCAGTTTGTTGATCTGGCTCAGCAGCTCTTCTTCTCTGTCCTCCTTGGACTTGTCTTTGTCTACACAAGAGTCACATGACATGACATAAAATACAGACATCGCTGAGTGTGTTAAATGATCATCACATTTGATAGGCTACAAAACACTCCTGTACTGGACTTCTGCTTCTTTTCTTTTTAGTTGTCACAGCAACCTTCTTCCATATTAAAGGCTCTCATCTAAACTTAATGAACAGAGGAAATGTGAGAATCTATTTGAATATTTTCAGACTGAAGACATATTATATAATTAAGAACCAGTCTGCTCCCACACCACCAACCAACACACACACACACCTTCAAGAGGACACTGTGGAAGGAGGTCTTTAACTATGACATTTCAAATTCTACAAATCTAAGCTATCTTCCTTCTCTCCCTACAACAAATGTCTTGCTATAACTGAGTATTAAAACAATGGCAGGTCAACAAAAGGGATGCATTTAGATAATTTTCATCCCCTCTCATATCGACTACTGCTAATAACTTTAAATTCAAATGGAGTAGGGGAAACCCTTGAGTCAAAAAGTCATGTGATCACAAACAGCTTATTACGAAGAGGTCATGAATTCCCTTCAGTCCACATCATTGAAGTAATTGCTGGTCAGAAAAACACACATCACTACAGTTGGGCAACATCTTCTCAATAACACATCAAATAAAAACCATATGCAGCCCATTCTAAACAAAACGTCTGCAGGTTAAATAACATGTGAGAAACACCACACAGTAAGACGGCCACTGTTTTTTAATTTACCCGGCATTGAGACAAGTTTCTGCAGCTCCGTCTTCAGCCTCGTGATTTCTTTGCAGAGCTGGATGTCGTCCATCCTGAGTGGAAAACAAACCAACTATCAACAGGTATTTCGCAGGTAAACAGCTGATGTGACAAAATATAGTTAACCTCCGAATCAGATCATTTCAAATATACATCAGAAATAACTCATTTTCCCCTTCAAGTGGTTTTGAAAACATAGCATGAATTTGATAGCACGGCTGCAAAACGCTTTCCTTTCCTGACTTTACATACAAGCATCAGTGTGAAATTGCACAAGCTTATCAAACAGACAAACACCGGGCTCGTATTTTGGTCACAGATAAGAGTGAAGTCAGCGAGTTCATTATCTGAAATAACACCGTCACACTGCCCTCTGTGAATGAATCACACCTGACAATATCAGATCTCATTTCACCGTCTGACTCTGATGCGGATTTCAAAACATCAGAGGCCGGTCACACCAGCGTACGTGTGTGTGTGTGTGTGTGTGTGTGTGTGTGTGTGTGTGTGCGTCTGTCGGCTGCTATTACAGTGATGACAAAAAGAGGAAAATGACGGTGATAGAAATCCGTACTCTGAGCTGTTGGTTTAATAAGATAGGTTTCACTTCAGTGTACTTCAGCAGTGTATGGTTCAGGATGACTCATAATGTGGCCGCTCAGGGGCGTTTTTCCAAAAAGCGTTTGCATGAGAGTAGTTTTGTTTATGTCGCAGTAAATGACGCTGCTGCATGAACGGCCTATAGTAAAATAAGAATGGGAATCTTTAGCCAAGCTCTGTGAAGCTTATAGGATAATAACATTTAACAGTTTAACATGACTGATCAAATGACACAGCAATCCAACCCACACAGCAGGTAATTTAGTGTTTTGGTCTTGAAATAGCCAGCATGTGTTAGCCTACTTTTGGTGACATTATTTTGTTCCAAGCCCTCCAACGTACTCCAAGTATCAAAATGATTCACTTTAGTTCTTAGTAGTCACTTTTAATTATACCACAAGTTCGTGGCATATTCACAGACATGTGCTTTTCAATTCTTAAAGTCTGCTAATCGTTTGGAAGGAATACAGTTGCAGTAATACTGTCACACCTTAAAGGCACTCTTAGAGCCGTGCGGTTCATGTTCTCGATAATAGGAAGCTATAAAATGAAATGAATGTGTGTGTTCTTGTAATAAAACACTGCACACAAGATAGCAGGAGAAGAAAAAGCTCATATCACGGGAACGACAGAGGACCAAGAATTGAGCCTTGAGGAATGCCAAATCTCTCAATCAAGATAGCCTATAAGGTGTCTCCTTTAAACTTTAACTAGTTTCCAAGGGATTTTCCTGGAAAGATCAATGTAATTTGTTCTATATAGAGAAAATATACCGTCAAAAAAATAATAAAATAACAAAAAACTAAACAAGAAATGTTTATGTTATTATCAATTACTGGGATCTTTATCCTCTAGAGGATATAGGATAATAACATTTAACAGTTTAACATGAATGATCAAATGTAACAGCAATCCAACCCACACAGGCCAAAGATGAAGGTTTAGCATTCTAAAACAGTGGGACACATGCATGCAAATACAAAAATGAAACGCTGAATACGAAGATGAATAGTTGTTGATTTTTTGGGAAACATGCTTATTTGTCTTCCTGCAGAGTTAGACTCATTTATTGATACCAATCTTCTCATATTACTCTCAGCGAGAACATATTTCCTGAAACGCATTCCTTTAATAAGACGACTGATTTTCAAACTCAACCTCACCTGGTCAGGAAAAGTAATTTGTTTTTCCATGATGCAATTTTTTTTTTAACCAAATCCCCCCGTTACATTGGTTGAGCTTCAGTTGCTGTCTGTGTTGCAGCTGATTCACATGTCAACACAAGCAGGAGACAAGAAGGGAAACAGGGAGTGGGGTTTGTGCATCACACTCTCCATCCTCTGGACGTGAACGTGGATGCAAGTGAAAACATGATGTGAATTAAACTGGTACGTGTCATCACGAGCCGCAACACTTATCAGACTCCTAATTCTGAAGACTCATGCAGAAAAACCAAACCCAGAGTTGTTATTCTCTGTTTCTCTGATTTATCACATGGACACATTATACGGTGCTGGTCGCTCTTCTCAATCCCAACACCCCCACCGAACCACCACCACCACCACCACCACCACCACCTCCATCCACATGTGTCAAAATAATGAGGACGGTCTTGACAGAAAAAGAGTGAAATAATTAAAAGCGAGGATGAGAGAGAAGGGAGAAAAGGGCATCTTTGGAGATCTGAAAACGACGGATGTGTTTTGTGTGTGTGTGTGCTTGGCCGTCTGCTGGGTCCTTAAATAGCACTGCTGTTTTCTTCACACATTTTTTTTTTGCCATCATGCACATGGATGCTCTCAGTGTTGGTGGCTGACAGTGATGGTGCTTCATCTCTTATTCCTGAGGGGTTGTTAAAAGTGTCTTGGTGTACTCAGATGTCTGTATGTATGTGCGGGTGCAGTCGACCAAACAGTGGAACATCACATGATCTTTGGTCTAACGTCGTCGTCATCACTTTTGTGTCAGTATCTAATTGTTTACAAAAGCCCAAATATGGTTTCATGATTGCAGCAAAAGTTCTTTGTGTTTGAACTGTGTTTAAATGCATTGCAGAGGCAGATCTTACATGTATCTCAGCTCTGATTCTCTCCGCACGAGGATGTCTCTTATCCGCTCAATTTTGCACAGCTCTCCTTCGATGTCCTCGATCGTGATTGTGGAGTCGGCCATGGAGACGGCGTCCTCTGCTGAAAGACACACAAGACCAAAACGCCATTATTTGGGTGCGATAATGGACTTTTTTTACAGATACATTTTGTTTAGATACAAAAACTTTATGTTTCACTGAAACCACCAAACAAATGATAAAAGCAGCAAAATGAAAAAAAAAAAACGACAACAAAAATATGAAATCTATTGTGAAAACTTGAAAGAAATATATGTCGGGCGGTAGACTTTAATTTTACAATCAAGTTTTACTATCACTTTAACAATAAGCAGTTTTTACAAAAATCATCATACTGTTGCAATTTGAGCTGACTTTACATTCATGGTTGGATCCTCTGCAGAACAAAGAGAAATGATTAAGTGTGAACAGCCTTCCACGAATAACTGGAAATGTGTAACTATTTATAGCTTCAAACTGTTTTTACAAGACACAGTCAGCTCTTTTTCACATTAGTATGACTTTGTTCGCACAGTAATTGGGCAATTCTGAGCAAGTGATGGGTTGAGGATTAAAACATACTGAAACTTGATTTAAGTTACTCAAACTGAAGCAGATGAATCCTATAGTGTTACAGTTGATCTTTCCATTGCACCTCAAGTATTAAACCTCACTTAATTGGAGGAATTTACTGCACTCATTAAAAACTTATAAAGCAGAACTACTTAAAAATCCGGAGGCAAAAACAAAAGAGCACATGACGTTATCAATTAAACAGTCAAACCTGCAATGATCCCTGTTCAGCTCTAACCATTAAAACTGCCCCCCCACTCCATTCTCTGAGCGCCGCTGAATAGCTGCACTGCCCCCCCCTCCCCTCCGCCCCTGCAGCCTCCTACTCCTCACCAGGAGCGATGAGTCATCCAGCAGAGCTCGGATCGGCTTTTAATTACCTGACCTTGTGTGAGGAGACATTAAAATCACACACGCTGAACCCGCTGGGGATATCACTGCTGCACAAATACTCAACCCCCTCGAACCCACGCATGTATCTGGTGATTCCACAACTTAAGTCATCCACGTGTGCATTAATATATGCATGTACACATTAGTTATCAGCAGGTAATTTAGTGTTTTGGTCTTGAAATAGCCAGCACGTGTTATTTTGCTCCAAGCCCTTGGACTCCAAGTATCAAAATGATTCACTTTAGTTCTTAGTAGTCACTTTTAATTATACCACAAGTTTGTGGCATATTCACAGGCATGTGCTTTTCAATTCTTAAAGCCTGCTAATTGTTTGGAAGGAATACAGTTGCAGTAATACTGTCACACCTTAAAGGCACTCTTAGAGCCGTGCGGTTCATGTTCTCGTTAATAGGAAGCTATAAAATGAAATGAATGTGTGTGTTCTTGTAATAAACCACTGCACACAAGATAGCAGGAGAAGAAAAAGCTCATACTGCGGGAACGACAGAGGACCAAGAATTGAGCCTTGAGGAATGCCAAAATCTCCCAATCAAGATAGTTTATAAAGTGTCTCCCTTAGACTTAAACTAGTTTCCAAGGGATTTTCCTGGAAAGATCAATGTAATTTGTTCTATATAGGGAAAATATGCTGTCAAAAAATAATAAAATAACAAAAAAGTAAACAAGAAATGTTTATGTTATTATCAATTACTGGGATCTTTATCCTCTATATATCCTGAATTTTATGCCTCTAGATACATTTACATTCTGGCATGTTTAGCTGACATCAAGGCTCTCTTGATTCTCTTGATTGAACAGTTCATTGAAATCGTGGCCAAAACGATTAGTCGATTAACCAATTTGTTAATTGGCAGACAAATAATTAGCATCTACTTTGATAATCACTTCATCATTTCAGTAATTTTTCGAACATGCCAAACGTTCTCTAGTTCCAGCTTCCCAGATATGTGGGTAAGCTGCTTGTCTTGGTCTTATGTGACAATAAATTGAATATCTGTATATTTTGGATTATTGTTTGGGGGAAAAAAAGAGCAAATTTATGACATCACCTGGGGTTTGAGGGAACTGTGACATCACATTTTTCACTATTTTACAGACAAAGAGTTGCAGCCCTAATGGGAATAAATGAAAAGGACACACTGAGCACTTTATAATTATCAACAAATTATATTTCAGGAAACTTCTTGGAAACTTTGGAAATTACAGACTCGGTTACAATTTTTTTCTTTTTCACTCAGTATCTTTAAAATGGACTATTACCTCTGGTTTTGACAGTGTGGAGGAAAGCTTTTAAACAATGCATGCAGGAAAACAAAAGTGTGGTGCAAACACAGTGAGGATGTTTAATATCCTGTGTGAGGTGCTGCTGACAGGTAACTTGAACATGCTCTCTGTGAATATCTGCAGGGAGCTGAAAGTTGCTGCAGTGACACCTCCTCTTCCTCGGCTGATCACTTCACACAACAAACACCAACCCAGCATGCATCAAACTGAACATAAAGGCAAAACATGTGCATGTAGGACTCACCTGATTTCTCCACCTCTCCCTCCACATGCGTCTTCTCCAGAGAGCCGTACTGTTTGGAGGATTTCCTCTCTTTCTCCATGTTCTTCAACAGTGAGGCAGGACGATTGGTGCAGGCTGGAAATGAATGTTAAAGGTGTCAACTGAGTCCATGCAGCCCTGTCCTGATGTGTGGAGGGACACAACCGGGTGGAGAGCTGCCAACAGATGCTGAACACGGTCTGACGGTCCTGCCTGCTCAGAGGCGCCACCTGCTGACACACCGGCGCTATGGCACCATGATCACTGCTGCATTCATGTGTGTGATGCATTTTACTGCTGAGGATGTTTAAGCTTATTTTAACTACTTTATATAATGTTGGGTAGTTTGATCCACAGTAATGCATCATGCTCTATAAGACCATCGTAGGTATTTCTATTTGTAGTTTTTCTGTCCACCACAAACTGACTTTGCATGTTCCAGCTAATCCAAAAGGGGTTTAAATGGTTTATTTAGCCTAAGAAGTAGGATTTTCTCAGCCTATGAAGGAACTTACTCCTTCAGTTTATCAGGAAACATTCAACATCAACAAAATTGGAGACGCATCATTTTCACCAGTTTTCAATGAAGGATGCTAAAAACTGTAATCGTGGTGCAAAAAGTGGAGAATAAGTACTTGAGTCTAAGATGTGGTTGAGTAGAAACATAAAGTTGCGTAAAATTAAAACACATAAGGTGCAAGTACCTCAAATACAGTACTACAGTGAATGTACATTTCATCACTGCATTTGAAAGCATGAAGAGAAGATGACTACTCACAACAGAATGAGGTTAAATGAATGGAAGAGCCAAACACATTCTGAGCTTGTGAAATGATATTTACAAATAATTCTAAAGTCTGTATATCTTTGGAAAAAAACCCATAAATAATATCAACATAATAACATATCATGTCAGTGTTATATAAAGACAACAAGGGCTGAAAAAGAAGTGCTTCTGTGAGCATGTGATTGAGAGCAAAGAACTGCCTGTGAAATACAGATTATTTTGAAATAAACGTATCCACCCTTCCTATATGCTATTAAAAAGACAACATAAAAGGAAGAATTTAAATCACAGACATTTTAATGGTCCGCTGCTCTCTAACCACTCCAGCAGCACTCTCCAGGGGATAATCGAGCTGTCTTTCATCCTGCATTTTCCATCGCGCCTGATCGAGTTCAGCTGGCAGCGACATACTGGGGGATGACTTGATTTCATGCAGCCAGGCCCTGGAGGCTTCCCTCCAGATGTTCGGGGACTGGAGAGCGTGTCTGCGTGCATGCAGGAGCTGCCGCTGCCCCATCGGTAGCAGCGCCCCAGCACCCAGTGACGGCTGCATGCATTCGTTCACTCAGCTGTTGGTGATACAGTGACACAAGCCCAGAGGTGTGCAAAGGAAAGAGATAGTCTGTCATTCAGATGACAGGGCAGAGGAAGAGGAATATTAAAAGACATACAGGCTTGATCCAGATTCATGTCTGTGGGTATTTCTCTGGATTTGCATGAACTGGCTCTAAAGCAAACATGTATTTTGGCTGCTGATTGCATAGGAAATTTAAGCAGCTGCATGAATACGTCTATTTATTACAAATACTCGAACGCATCCGATGCCTCTGCTATACAAAGGGGGCTGATTCTGTCAGCATGATTAGTTTACAGTACTCATGTCTGCAACAGGTGGAAGACTTGAAAATGCAACACCGAAATGCAGAAACTTTCTGGACAAAAGAAAATCACATTAAAGAGCCTCTCATGTCAGTGTGAACTTGAACTCACATCGTCACACTGTTTGAGGGGTTGACTGAAGGGCAGACTGACGACAGATCAAAATGGGCCATTTGACATGAGGTATGTTCTGCAGACTCACTTTGAAATACAGGCTAGACAAACATTTCCTGACATGTATGTAAACAAGGATGTCCTCTAAATGCTCCGACCTGCTCACACGTGCATAACGCAAGAATCCACTTCTGCAGAGGTCAGATTGAACAGTCAGTTAAATACACATGACTGCTGATCACTTGATTAATGATTTAATCAGCTTTCATAGTTGAGGAACAGATACATGACAGCAGTCTGTCGTGCCTTCACAAGTGGATAATCACAGTGGGTGTGGTGCAACAGGTTCCCAGTCTAGTTCAGCCTCACCTTGTGCACACTTCTTGTGTTGACACTCCTAGTGAGGATTCAGTGGTTCTTTTGTCATGATGCCTACAGTAAGCTGCTAAACTCGCCCGGTGGAGTCATTTGTCTGCCCACCCATAATCCTGCTACCGTGTTGGATTTGCAAAAAAAAAAAATGCTTATGCAAATGTACATTGGCTCAGGTGGCCTGGAGATGAAGTCCATCAGTGCAGCTGACACTTGAACTCCAGAGAGATAAAATGGAAAGAAAGATGGGATGGCACAAACTCTGATTGTGATGGAAAAGTGTGGTAATGAGAGTTAAAAGCCAACACTTAGATTTTAATTAAACCTGTCAGAGGAGGAAATCAATGGTCCTGCTTTGTGCTATGCTACTTGATGATAAGGAGTGACATGTCTGTAATTGAGAGGGCAAACCTGGTGGGGAATAATAATTCTTATTTCCATATAGATAGAAATTATTCTATGATTTGATTTTGTGAAGGTATCTTTGCACTTTCTATGAGTTTGTACTGTGTGGAGTTCAGTGGTTCATCCTCCCTCCATAGTTGTTGTTGCTTCTGTCGTTTTCCATTGCTTTATCGAGCCAGTCTCTCTCCTGCTCAGACTCAGAGTCGCTGGCTTCACTCGCGTCGGCTGTCAAAAGGCGAGAGTAGTTAATCCTGCGCTGGCGAGGGGCTTTGCACTGAAGCAGGGGCAGACACACACACCATAGCATCAGGCCCACCGCCGCTCCTCTGAACAACCACGTCGGCCCGAACCTCTGGACCACAAAGCCTCCGGCAAAGCTCCCCAACGCGCTCCCCAGGTGTAGAGACAGCGCACTGTAGATCCTCCTCACACTCCTCTCGGCCCCAGGGGTGGCCACATCCTCACACTGCACCTGCACAGCCCACCAGAGGGCCCCGCTGCTGAAACAGCTCAACAGCTGAGCAGGCATTGCAGCCCACGGCCCCCACAGGAAGGAGTAATAGAAGCACTGCAAGCTGAGACTAGCCGCCCCGACTGTGAGCACTCTTCCTGGGCTGAGGATCTTGGACACTCGGCCTGCCACCAGAGGGAAGGCAGCCTGTGAGAGCAGAGCCAGGGCTAGAGACAGTCCCATGTGCAGCTCGCTGCTCCCGTGATCCTGCATCTGCCACAAGAGGAAGTTGTCCACGGCTGAGCACGCCACCCCGACCAGCAGGGTAGTGACCGTGCAGAGCAGGGCGTGGGGGGAGCGCCGCACCAGCTGCACGGCTTTGAGGAGCCCGTTGGCCCTGTCTCGCTTCTTATTCAGGTAGATAGGGAGGGAGGCAGCCACAGGCAGGGCCAGAGCCACCACAATGGCGTAGCAGTAGAAATGCGCAGCGCTCCTCAGGGTCTGACCAGCTATGAGACAGCTCAACTGGCTGACCAGTAACCCCGATCCCCCGACCCCAAACGCTGCTCCGAGCAAACCCCACACACTGCTGCTGCTGTAGTGGTCCGAAGCGTCCCCATAGTCCAGATACTCATACAGGCCGTCGTCTGCCGTCCACTCCAGAGGGGCCGAGGCAGACTCCCACACAGACACAGTGATGAGTATCAAGAAGAAGAGCTGGTGCTGAGGGTCCATCACCTTCAGGCTGCCCAGAAAGTCAAAATATCCTTCCATCCGCTCTTCAGCTGTCGTCTTTTCTCTTAGCTGATCTCCCGACCTCTTGTTCCTCGCTGGAGCTGCCACAGAGCTGGTGGTCTGGTGCACGACAGGACCACCAGTCTTTGGTTCGTCGAGGCTGTTGTTGACCACCACTGATATGTTCTCTTGTGACACCTGAGGTTGGGATTTATCATTGCTATAATAAGACGTGTTGCTCGTCACATCAGGAGCAGCATCAGGAGTCTTTGCAGGAAAAGTGACACCAGACTGGGACACAGGAGCTGTGTTGATTTTAGGCTGAGGTCTAGGTGATGATGTGGCAGGTCCAATGCTACTCATGAGCATTTTACCATCCAAACTTTGGGTTGGACCACTACTCAGATCTGACAGGTTGCAGGTGCCGGTCTGTGCGTTCACGTCTGAAGGCGGGATGAGCAGCAGAACCAGAGCAAC
This sequence comes from Centropyge bicolor, assembly GCA_037975185.1. Classification (NCBI taxonomy): domain Eukaryota; kingdom Metazoa; phylum Chordata; class Actinopteri; family Pomacanthidae; genus Centropyge; species Centropyge bicolor. The sequence continues at coordinate 3,426,393 of JBBMOC010000022.1, read as the reverse complement.
TGCAGCCGAACACACAAGAGAGCAGTTTATCACGGCTCGCCTCTTGTTGTAGTGTTTGGCCAGCAGGCTCGACACGGGGCTCCACACCAGCGTTATGAGGTGCTTCGTTCCCATGACGATGCCCGTCATGGCAGGGGTCAGACCCAGCTGTCTGACATACAGGGTGAGGAAGGGGAGCAGGCAGGCTCTGGCGCAGCAGCACAGGAAGTGAAAGGCGCCGGCCAGAGCGAGGGCACGCTTGACATTGATCTGCTTGTTCGGCTTCATGATCGTCCTTCCAGGCAGCTCACGACTCAGACAGGATTCACATGGAGCACCTGGTTGGACAAAGAGACACATAGGAAATTATACAGTAAATGTACCACAACAGGGTAATCAATACTCCTGTACTCAAATGCAACATATTTGGCAACCTGTCTGAAAGGTCAAATATCAATTAACATGATGATTAAATGACATATGAAACGTGAAAAATAGACCTCAAGGTGATGTCTTCAAATTTTAAAAGCCAAAGATATAACTCAAGAAAAGCTGCAAATCCTCATATTCACAAATATAGAATCGCAGAATGTTTGTCACTAATTCACTATTTTTGCTTGAAAGCTGAATCTGTTATCAAAGTCCCAACTGGTGATCAACTAATTGTTTCAGCTCTACAATTGTGATTCCACAAAAAGTTGGGACACTGTCAAAACAGGATGCAACCATTTACCAACAAAGTGTGTTTACTGACAGAAGTTTTATGAAGTGTTCCTGAGCCCATGTAGTAATCTCCTTTATACAATTATGTGTTTGACAAAGTGTTGAACCTCTCTCCATCCTTGCTTGTGAACGACTGAGTCTTTCCAGGATGAACCTTTCATACCCAATCATGATACTATCACCTGTTACCAATGAACCTGTTTACCTGCATGTGGAATGATCCAAACAGGTGTTTTTGGATCAGTCCACAACTTTCACAGTCTTTTGTTGCTCCTGTCCCATTAAATATAATGTCTTTGTACTGTTTTCAATTGACTGTATGTCAAAAAGGATTAGCCAATCACATTTTGTCACTTTAAACAGTGAAAGCATGCTTGAGCCATTGAACAGACCGTGGTGATAAAACAGTTCCCAAAGTTCAAATGCAATCCTGCTTGTGTAATCTATTACTTCAATCATATTATAAAGATGTATAAATCTTTTATTAATTACATACAGTTATTTTATTACAGTGGGACAGTGGTCGAATGTAACTAAGTACATTTACTCAACTACATATCTACATACATTTACTCGGCACATGAGTACAAATTTGAGGTACCCCTGAGGTACATTTCAGAGACAATTATTGGACTTTTTACTCCACTACATTTATCTGACAGCTTAGTCAGTTACTAATTAATTTTCAGATTACAGTTTTTCATACCCTTCCTGTCAAACCCAAGGATTAAGTGTTCCTTTATGTGTTAAGGAAATTCTCCTACGTTTTAAGCTAAATAAACTATTAACAAACCCTCTTGGATTAACTCAAAAATGCATCATCACAAAACTGCAAACTGTTTCTCTGACCTCTTCAACAGCTGACTTTTTAGAGATGTGTGGTTCTCACAACACAGTGATGCTACAAACACATGATGATCTTCTAGAATATAATACATTACCATATATTAAACCATCCAACAGTATATAAAGTAGTTAACATGAGCTCATCCTTAAATATCTACAGCAGTAAAATACGACACACACATTAATGCAGCAGTACTCCAGAAACATCAGATATAATAATAAAACACTGACAGGGACTGTTTTACTACACAATGAGTACTTTTACTTTTTATACTGAAGTATATTTTGCTCATAATACTTACTCTAAATTGTGTAAAGTTTTGAATGCAGGATTTGTATTTGTAATGTTGAATTTTCAGTGTGGTATCAGTACTAGTACTTAGGTAGACGATCTGAATACTTTTACTACTAATATATATAGTATATATACAAGAGAAGGTAAGAATAGAATAAAAGACCAGTCTTGATTATTCTGTACAGAAACCAGCATATGAAAGCAGGAAGGTGACGGTCAGTCCCACCTGTCAGGCTGGATGCACCTGTCCCTGCAGGACCTCAGGATGTGGACAAGTACACGTCACGCAAGTTTGAAAGGTAAGAAAAAAAAGTCAACATTAAACATTTACCTTTGACCTCTGCTGCACAAACTTCTTTAAACTCCTACCGGTCACTTTTCACCTCCAGCTCCCGCATTACATCCACGAATTGGTGTCTTTTGTGTTTAAAGCGGAAGACACCTGTTACCGTCTGAGACATGAATCAATTCACCTGCATCTGACTTTACACCTGGAGAATCATGTCAGTGACCACAGCGACCCCTAACGGTGCGGATGCCTCAGTGCGCCACACGGCATCTAAAAAAATCAATCAAGTTCAACTGTCCTGCCTTGATCTGGAAAATACGATTTTATAAACTGAGCTCAAGCAAATAATAGATAAATAAAGAATAAATACACATTAAAAAATATTTCTTTCACATGAGAAATATATTCAGTAGAAAGTTAGTTCATTGACATTTTCAATTCAACACACATCATGAATTCATATCTCACATCATTCTGCTCACATATGTTACCTTGTTTCAAGTAGAGAACTTGTAACAGTAGATTTATCATTATAATGAATTCAACAAATTCAATTATGGGCAGCAATACAAGAAAAAAAGTAATTATGACAGGCTTTAAAAAACACAGTCAATGCAACAAGTTTAGTCAATACAACAAGTGCATTAATGCATAAAGGATTGAGATCTTCTATTTAAGTACACAAATATTAGCAGCAAAATGAACTTAAAGTATCAAACAGCCCCATTCAGAGTGTTTTAAGTGTTTTGTAATTTCATACTCATACTGCTAATGTTGGTTGAAACTGTAACATTGCCTCATATATTTTATGTGTGACTGAAAAGCACAGAATATAAAACTGTTTAGGTTTTCTTTAACTGGACCCAGGAGCGAGACACAGACAACAGGAAAGGTTAAAAAGAATTTATTGAAAAAGAGTCACAGAATTCACAAGACAACAAAAAGGTGATGAGAGGCTGGTTGCAGTGCTGGGGCTCAACGGTTGGATGGACATAGGTGGAGCAGGTCGATCCTGAGGGACAGGAGACACAAAGACACAAAGCACAAGAAAGCAGGTAAAGCCCATAATGTGAGAGAGTGGATGTGTAGAGATACAATCTGGCTGCTTGCAGGAGAACAGGGAGGGTTTTTAAGCTGCCGTTGATCACGTGAAATGAAACTCAGCTATGTGGCTGAAGAGGACCACAGCACCTGGAAACCACAACCTCAGCCTCTGAAACAAAACCTGATCACAAACAGCACCACAAAGAAAAAACACACTAAGACAAAAAAAAAAAATCCTAAACCAAAAACACTTGAGTTTGAACACAAGAAATAGACACTTACAAAATTAAACCCAAAAATTAAAACCATGACACTTAAGTACAGTACCTATGCAAATGTAATTAGTTACATCAAGTCTCAATGAGTTTATGTGATCATGAATTAATGCACGTTAACACACAGTTACCTCATACTTAACAGATTTATATACATTGTACTGCAAACTGCATCAAGTCATCATGCCTATTATAGATACCAGAATAAAGAGTATCTTAAGGGCTTCATGTTACAATTACAAAGGCATTTTGTTAAATATAATACATTAGTAAAATTTTTGTAACACTTTAATTCCCATATTTACTTTTATAAGTAGCATATAAACTTTCAATAAAAGTGTATAACACTATAATGTAGTAAACACGTGTGACTAAGTGTTTTTAATGTGCATTCATTGGCAACAATTATAACTCTTTCTTAATGCAGTTCATACACCAGCCGTCACTTATGATTGATGGTGATCATTATATACAGCAGTATGCATTGTCTGTACACTTAAAGTAGACAGCTCACATCTCTCAGAGGCTCACACCAGTGAAGGTGTTGATTGGCAGTGACAAGACTTTGTCCAGATACTTGCTCAACAGCAGATCCTGCTCGCCGCTGATACTGAACCTGGAGCGGATTCTGCATCCTGGGTCCAAGCATGGAGAAATTTCTATCCTGTTGAGGAACGATATTACATTGTGTCATGCTTTCAAATTGTTGAAGATGAAACAGTACCAATGTGAAACAGAGATGTTCTCCTATAATAAATTACCTTTGAACATCAGTGTACGTCCTGCGAGAGTCCTTGTCCAGACACACAGAGAGCGTTCGATGCTCCAATGTCCTGATGCTGATGTGTTGAGTTTGAATCACCTGACATTGAAACAGAAAGGATTAGAAAACTTCAAAATTCTCTTCAGTTACTTCAAATATATTATCTATATTTCTAAATGGAAGTAAATGACTTCTTACAGAGTTTTGGTCCGGGTTCATGCTGTTAAAGCTGACAGTGAGGTAGTTCCCACCTGGACAAAGTGACATGACTTACTAAGCAGTTCTTCCTTTTAAAGGCGTTTCCTTGCAGTAACGAAAATTTGTCAACTAAATATAAATACAAATCCATCAAAAAGGTAAACCTGTTGTTACAGCTGCCGGCTCTGATGTGATCACCACGCCATATGCCATGGGTGCTACTCCCTTGACAACTTGTCGTTTGCTTAAAGAGACCTGTTGAGGATATAACAGTTAGACAAAATCATAGTGCTGATACTAATGATAAATAGATATGATTGCAATATTAAAGAGGCCATATGAGGCTTTGGGAGTTTTCCCTTTCCTTTAGTGTCTTATATAACAAAGCACACCATTTTTTTCTGTTGTTGTGCAAGAACCAACACAAAAGTCTTCCTCTACTCCCACTATCTGAGAATGTCAAGACACGGGGAGGTCCTTAAAGAGTCAGGAGCTATAGTTGAGCAGTTTAGACAGAGGGTGATTAGAGGTGCTGCAGCAATTTGCACTGTGAGAAAAATGTGTTTTTTGATTCATATAAACCTATTATAGCAACCCCCCAAATAAAAGTATGAACCTGAAAATAAGCGTAATATGGCCTCTTTAATTATGAATATTAATAAATATGCCTGCAAGCAGTGAATCCAAACAGGGGAAAGCAGCTCAATGGGGCCAAATAAAAGCCACCTTATAAGGACTGTACCTTTCTGTACTTGACTGAGATGACTGCCCCAAAGACTTCCACTGTTGGCTTCTTTTTGCGTGAAGAGTTGTCCTCTGTCAAAGACAACACCTTACTTTATGTAAGTTTAATGTTAACCCAGTCATGGCAGTATGCATACACTCACACATATACACACACACACAGACAGAAAGAGATTCAGAAACATACTTAAGGACTTTTCTTTAATGTGTCTGAACTCTGGGATGTCTGCCTCCAGATGGGACACAAACGCCTCCTCCACCACAGAGCTCACATCACAGCTGGAGCGAGTCATCTAAACGCATATTGTTTTTGGTCAAACCAGAAAGTACATGAGCAACATCAATAAATCAGTGCCACATTTGTTTTGGTGCAATTGGCAGCATCTTTCAAGCTCTTCTCTGCACTGTAGACTGTGTTTCAGCAAGTAAAGGAAAAGGTATTAAAGGTATTATTTGGCCACAAGGGGGCAGTGGAACAAACTTTTAACATTTCATTTTCTCACCTATTACTTGTGTTACTGAGAAACATTAGCTGTCAACTGGAGTTGTGTTTCTGTGCAAATGGTAAATGTAATATCCAGTGTTCCTTTACCTTTGTATTTGGTCTCCACCAAAAAAATAAATTGTCTCTTTAGCAGCAAATGTTCCACTTTGTCTATTTGCCCTTTGGTGTTGCCAGGAAGTATACAGTGACTTTATCAAAGCTTATTTGCTGAAAGCCTTGGAAGAGTTGGACAAGGTAATTTAATCAACTGTTAACATATATAATATTGAATTAGTGCAGCTTTAAGGAAAAGTAGCAACACCACAATCTAGAGACACAACATTATGTAACTTTACTGTACTTCTGCTGCTTCTGTTGACAGATAAAAACCCAACCTTTTTTCCATATCTTCGACATTTGCATGCATGCAAATTAATATATATACAGATAACATATACACTGTACCTCAACTGAATAGAGTGGCAGGTTAACTGGCTGTGTCCCACAGCGAAGGTAGTAACACAGAGTGTCCAGTAGGAGGAGATTTTGCTGCGGTGGCTTGCTGGGATGCGACTGCTGCAGTAGTGAGACACCACAGAAGGAAGAAGGTATCAGATGAAGCCTGTAGAGCCTCGAGGAGCTGCATGCATGGCTTGATTAAGCTTATAGTTACCGTTTCATTCAGTTTGGAGATTGAAGCTCTGAGACTGTTGATGTTGATGTTGTACCACGGATCCACTCTTCCCAAAAAGGAGGCAAGAGACAGTCTACCTTCATCCCGACTCGTGCTGTCCTATAAGGAATAACAGGAGTTGCAGGGTCATATAGAGTCTCCTACATTCATGCCAGTCAGTCAGTGCTGCTTTGAGTGACTCACAGGTGGACTGAGTGAAGGCTCAATATCAGTGACTGGGATGTAATACAACTGTAGGTTCAGTTTCTTGGTCAAAAGAAGACGTTTTGGCTCGCTCTCTCTATTGGGAAATGTGTAAAACATTAATTAATGAACACGAATTGCACACACATACACATACAATGGAAATACAGAACAGGTTTGCAGAACATACACCACTTTTCTGTCACACTACTTGGTAGAAGGTATTCATAAAGGAAAACTCACTGAATAGAGTGATAAGCCTTGGTAAGTCTTCCCAGCACACGATCATCCCCCATTACCACCACCCGAGCTATCTGACGCCTCCTGTCTTCTTTAAGGACAGGAGAGCTTCCAGGAAGTGCTTCCATCTTCTCCTTCACCAGGGACAGTCTATCTGCGGCCTTCATTTTTCTAAAGGCATTTTTCCGATTGAATGGTGCTGCAGGGTTTCTGTCTGGAGGCTGCTCTCTGTCATCAGAGTTGCTCTGCTTTAAATGTCTCTCCATCTCACCGTCCTCAGACTGAAACGAATCTCTTTTGTCCCTCAGGGAGAAGTTTGCCAGCAGATTCCCTTCAGGGAAGATACATTTAGCGTTACATTTCTACTGCAGGAACATCTCTTATGAACAAAAATATAAAGTAGTGACATTTTTGGTTGTCTGACTAACTCACATAGATCCTCCTCGTATCTCCACAGGTGGAAGCTGATCTCTGGAGAAGGCATTGCAGTGCCGCACTCAGATCTACCATTTTGTGCCACGGTTATATCTGAGCAATCAGAGTAAATATTACACAGAACTCTCGCCAAAATGCTCTTATTTCTCTTAATACTAATCTGTGCCACAACACACACCTTCCTTAGAGGGGGTCAAGATGTCTCTGTATATATCATATAGTTTGTTCAGGTAGCAGTCACGACCGCCTGCACCATGCTTTATACTCTGCTCCATGGTCAGAACCACATCCTGGAAATATTTCTCCACCATATCATCCTCTAAAGCCTGGAATGCACAAAGGACACAAGGTTTGATTTAAAAATATTATTTTGCATGTTAACATGCATTAATCATTGCATTAATTAACTAAACATAGAGGCTGATGAAAACATCATTAGTTTTGCAGGTGTTTGTCATTAATATAAGTTTTGCAGGAATTAAATTCATCATTTTAAACCAATGATTGCTTTAGAGGAAGGGCTGATGGATCACCACAATTCAGCCTGAGGGGACCATCAATGTCTGTACCCAATTTCATGGTAAGCCAAACAATAGTTTTTTCACAAAACCCGAAATTTCAACCTCATGGTGGTACTAGAGGAAAAGTCAGGTGATCACTACAGATTATGGGGTGCAACCTCTGGGACCCATGAATGAAAGGGGATTACCATAATCACTAGGATTCTTCCTCTGGTGACCATGAATGTCCAGTAATTGTTTTAAAGATATTTCAGTCTGAACCAAATTGGCGGACAAACTGACTGACATTGCCATCCCTAAACCCACTTGCATAAAAATGTCCTTCTTGCTTTGTCCAAAACACCTTCATGACCTTGCTCACCTCCAGAACCTGAGCCAGTCGTGAGCTTCGGCAGGTCGTCCCCAGCCCCGTCTGCAGCACACGCTGCACCACGTTTTTCTCCATGGTCGGTGTCTTGCCGAGGAAGCTGGAAACCTCCAAGTTTGCTCTTACTGTTGTTTCCAGTGGAACAGAAAACACAGCTGGGTCAGCAAGCACAAACACCCTGGAGGAAATCAGCAGACACGGAGGGAGACAATGGTTGTAAACAAAATTGGTTCTTTAGTGTTAAAGTTTGCATCACTGCAATACAAGCTGATAGTCATTGAAAGGATCTACTCACTTCTCCTGCAAAGTGAAATGCTCATTCTTTAAGTTTTGCTCTGCAACGACTCTCCTCAGATATAAGGAGCCTGTCGAGGGAAGGATTAGTTTGTCAAGAGTGTTTATTTTACAGCATCAATCTGTATTGTGCTGTAGCTGATTCCAGCTTTCATTCATTCCAGCATTGGATGAATAATACCTGGTGTGATCATTTCCATCTTGATGCTCCTCAGAGTGCTCAGGGCCACAGCAGAGTAAGGCGACGGCAATGTCAGCAGTTTCATCAAACACTCATAAACTGTCTGGTAAAGGCTGTCAGGAATCATGGCGCCTGACTGGAAAGATGAAGCAGCCAAACAATAAGACTGAAAGTACTTCTAATAATGCATATTCAGCTTTCTGTTGGTCTAACTTTTTAAAAAACTTTTGTCTTCATCTATATACAACTTTATAAAGGGTTCCCACTGTTGAACAAAATGAATGTGTCAGCAAGAGTCACACAGGTGTGCCTTACCTGAATAACCGCATAGTAGAGAGTGTGCAGCACTGGGATGACATGCATGTAGGAGCGTGTTTTATAAATCTATATCAGTGATCAAACAAACCTACATTAAACTCTGCTTTTGCAAAATATTCTTTTTCAAATACAGCTTGCAGGAAATGCTGAAAGCAGAATTAAAACGATCAGACCTGGCTGACCCTCCTTAGCTTCTTCTCCAGCTCTTTGACCAGCACTCGGATCAATGAAACGATGCAGGATGGATCGTTCTCCAGTTTCTTCTGGAGACTCCAGCGAAGCGTTCCTGCAGACCAGACGTACAACGGCTTGCTTTATATATGACTGTGCACATCATACAGTGTGTGTAGAATTAGATATTGATCTTCGGGCATGTTTTTTCAACATTGTATTAAAACAAATGAAATCATTTTGACAATAAGAGATTGAGATTTTTATTGTTTGACCTCAAGACAGCTTTTGAAGGAAAACTTATTTAGTTTTATTTTCTGTAAAATCTTAAAGGAACAGTTTTGGGAAATAAGATGATTCACTCTCTTGCTAATACTTATATAAAAATCTTGATACCACTCTTATGTTAGCCCATTCAATATAAGGCTATAGCGAACAGTTAGCTTAGCTTAGTAGAAGAGCTAAAAACTAGCCTGGCTCTGTCCAAAGGTAAAAAAAAAAAAAAGGTTTAAACAAATGAGACATATAATAATTAGTTATAATTAAATACAACAGTTATAATTAGTTAACTTGAGAGAAGCTAGTAGATGTCATTTGTTACTTTCAGACTTAGCCAGGATTCCCCTTGTTTCCTGTCTTTATGCTAAGCTAAGCTAACTAGCCACTGGCAGTATAGCCTCACATTTACTGTAAAGACATAAGTGTTTAGTATCAAGTTTTTTTTCCTCTAAATAATGATTTTTTAAAAAACAATTAACTATATTATTAAGTTAATTTCATTGTATTTTCAACTTATATGACTTTCATTCATTCAGTTGCCGCCACCTTTCTGTGAAGCGCTTTGGCTGGTCATCTCTTTGAGAAGAGCCTGGACACTGCTGGACAGACAGGACTCCACAGACGACAGGTCGGCTAGAAATGATCACACATTATTGTGATGATAACCAAAGTCAGGTTTAGATTCTACTACTTCAGGCGTTAACAAACTAGCAAAACTAGTTTGTTTATGACAGTAGCAGCCTAAAAGGAAATGAAAGCACTTACCTGAAGGATCAACCATGTTTTCTGCTTTTCAAAATCAATCAAATGAGACAGCTCTTTGTGCAAATGAAACCAAGTTACAGTGTCTGCAATAGTCCAGAGTTTACCATTGTGGCTTCTGTTATTCTAAGTGTCTGAGATAAGACTTCCTCGTCACGGTTTCTCTGCTGCTGCTACTGCAAAGTGGAATAATGTGATCAGGTGTGTTCATTGTGTGAGTGAGTGACTCATAGGAGGAAGTTCAGTAAGGACACATAATAAACAGAGTTGTCTTAAGAAGGATTTTATTTAAAATATAAAAAAAACATTCTCAGTATGATCACTTCAAAATAAATAGCTTATTTCATTACACTTTTTTCCAAAAAAAAAGTTTTACTCTGTCATGGATCAATAAAACGTACACAATAGTAATCAAGTAATGACTTTCATGCTGACAGCAGATAATTGATGAGTGACATCCCTTTGAGACCCTGTGAAATCCTCCAAATAGGAACACCAACATTAATGAATGTACATTCTTACTGTATGCAAAATTGTGCTTCTCCAAAATGTGCACAGACAGAGCACTGACATTCATATTTTTGATAATTTGCTCCTCCAGCGACTACAGTAATCAACGATGTGATGAGGGAAAAAAACAAAACCTCTGAACACTCTAACCTGGGGTGACCAAACTGTGGCCCACTACCTGTTTTCAAATGGCCTGCAGTGAATTTTTAATAATGAACTAGAATATGGTTTGAGCATATTTCTAATAAATTGCACTGTATGTACTTTGCACATCCTACTTTACACACCAATTATCTTGAAAATATACTAGCGAACCCTGCCTTTGTGAACAACTATTCGACCTACAATGATTATCAGTCACAAGTTGAGTGTGTTTGCTTAATTTCTAATGGATCTGTTGTGGTAATTACAGAGTATGTTACATTCATACATAACATTTTAAGTAGGAACTATTGAGCATACTGAATTATTTAAATGACATTTACATATAATACTTTTTGTGATTTGTGGGCATGCCAATAAACTACTTTAATGTCAAATGTTAAACTTTTTGGTAGTGTTGCATAGTTATTTTGAGAGAATTTGAATTTTCTAGGGCACATTGTTTTGTGTGGGTTAGAAAACTACACATTTACTGGACTATTTTTTTTATAAACAATCAAAAGTTTGGCCACCCTTGTTTACAGTCAAAACAGTCCTCCTCCTAACAACAATGTGACACACCTTGACATCAGCAACAGGACAAACCTGAAATATATGTCAGGTGCAACTTTTCTCTCTGCTTTCAGTTTCACTATTCATCAAGTATCTATATTTTGCATCTTGTGTTGCTTTGGTTTAAACGTCCCAGTGTAAGTTATATGTCGACTCCTTGGATTTGTTCGATGTAGTCAAGAGTGTCAAGGGTATAAGGCGGAGAAAGAGGTGATGGGGAGGCAGAGCAGAGAGCAGTAGGATGGGTGCAAAGGCTGGACTTGGCCCGGTAAGGGCTTGTAGGACCTCCAGTCTGAACCGCTTCCTGGTTTACAGCATAGAGACACCTCACACCTGCAGATACAGAAGATACATGTGACTTCAGCGACGCTCTCTCACCTGGTTTCATTTCAGGGATAAAGAGATGAAAATATGTAATATTTCACAAGCAAAGACAAGATATGGTCCAAAAAAACGTAAAATGAAATGCTGCATTTTTGGGTTTCCTCTTTCATACTTATGTCGTTTTGATCCTTAGAGGTGACTCAATCCCCATCCTCCTCAAGTCTATAAACAGTAGTTAAAAATAACTCCACCTCAATTAATTAAAATCTCAAAACCATTTGTAATGGAAGTAGAGACATGAGACTAACGTAGCCTGATGGAGAAGTTGCCAACTCTTGGTACTTTTACTGAAGTAAAGACCTGATGATCTGATAGTAAGTGACTCTGTTTTACCTGGTGACACTTTGGATAAACTTCTTCTCATCCTGATCCAGACACACAGAGAAAGTTGTCCCATCTTCTGCTCCGTTCACCTGCACCCTGTCCACCTTCACCTCAGATATGGAGAAGTGCTGCCAGAGGAGGGAGAGGAAGTGTGAAGCGAGGGTGTGCATGAGATTAGTATTTAATTTAAACGTGTGAAGCCAGTCTTTACCTGGTTGTAGCTCTTTTTAGACTTGGAACACTGCCTCTTCAGGACTTCTGTCATTGTCAGCAGCAGACTTTCTATTCTTGAATCTGGACATACGAGATTTATTTTTTAATTATTTATCAATGCACAACAAAATCCAATAGCTGGAACATGACTAAAAGACTGGGACCATGACTATGTCACACACCCAGCTGCTCCGGTTTCCTGCAGGCTTTGTAAAGGTTTATTGATGTGCAGACCAAGTCTGTCTCTGTCCACTGACTCCTCCCACTGACAGCCACCTGTAATCAGGTATAGAAGGGACAGATGTAAAAATAGCTCCCACTGTAAACTTTAATATAAATGTTAATGTTTGTGTTGCAGGAAATCTGTGAGCATCAAAGCAGGAACAATACCTTGTTGTAGGCAACACTGAGGGCCAAAGGCACAGCCTCCCGCTCCTCATCAATTCCAAACCTTTTGCTGGCAGCACCTACAAACAGACAGTACACGTTAGACTGTGTGTGTGTGTGTGTGTGTGTGTGTGTGTGTGTGTGTGTGTGTGCGTGTGTGTGTGTGTTTGTCTGCATGCAGTTGTGGATGTCTGGGTGTGAGTGACTGTGACTCACCCATGGCCTTCACAGCTCTGGTTCCAGCGGTGTGGCCGAGCTCCAGAGAGTGAATAAACACTTCCCTTCTCCTCTCTCCTGTAGCCAGGGTCAGCTGTGTGGAGAAAGAACCCAAACTGGAGTGAGAGACTGTGTGTGTCTGTTTAAATAAGTCATCATCATAAATCATTAAATTTTAGGGTGAAGGCTTGGGTTAAGGTTAGGCAAGTAGTAATTATGGTAAGTGTCCAGGAAAAAGAATGTAAATCAATGTAATATCCTCTGATGGGATGGTACTGTGTGTGTGTGTGTTTGTGTGTGTGTGTGGGGGGTGCTCCTCTCACCTCAGCCTGGTACAGTTGCACCAGGACAGGCTGGTCTGCATGTCTACAGTAATAGAGCACCAAGTCGGCCAGCAGGGGGAGACTCTCCATGTTGCCACAGCTCACTGGGTCATCCACTTCCTTAGAGGCAGTCTGGTTCACAGCAAACACACATATGGATTTCAGACACCATAGATAGTGATGAGAGAGTTATGTGCATACAGGTTTCACCAAACACACGCCTGGTATGAGGTGTACAATATCAGCATTTATTCTCTGAAATGGTAAAACACAACCCTTTTGTGGAATGAAATGACAAAGACCTTTTCATAATTATGTTGTAATAATGTCTTTGATGTAATAAAATGACATTGTGTGTCTTGTATACAGTTACAGAAGAATAATGTGAATGACTTGTATTTTTAAGAAACATGATTTTGTATTAGTAAAATTTATTTGCAAATAACAACAAAAAAAAAAAGTTCAACATTAAGGGACTGTAAGCAAATTATTTGCATGGGGACAGGGTCTGACTCTTTTAATTCATTTGATAAAATTGCAAGATTCTTCACAGTGTTATGTTCAAATGAGGATCAGGGAAAGGACCTGATAGCATAATGACCTATCAGGTCATCATCAGGTACTATGGCAGGTACCTGACACAGGACATCAGAGGACAGGCTGAGCAGATTGAGGACGTTTCTCTCGTACCAGGGGTCGATCATACCCAACATCTGGGCTATATCGGTTGTACTGTCCTCCAGTAGGCTGCCATTAAACTCCTGTCACAATTCAAGAATAAAAGGAGTTAATACCTCAGTCAAAGAAATACATAAATAACATGTTCTTTCAGTTTCCTGTCAGCAGCAATACAATGTTGCAGTAATATCTGTACCTCTTTTGAATAAGGCACTGTTTATAAAGGGCTCACAGAGTAAGTTAATGTTAAAGTTAATTAACGTCTGTAATAGAGTTAATGAATAATGTATTAATGCTTTAAAAGAGGAGTTGTAAGAGAAGTATGCTCCTCCAAAAAAAAAAAAAAAAAAACACACTTGAGCTCTTTAGTTCATCAGGCTAATCCAACAGACCATTTGACCTCTGACCTTCTGGAAAAATGCTGCAGACTGGAACAGCAACTGGACCAAAACCCCTTCATTAACAACTTCTCATAACAAATTTTGCAAATTAAGACATGATGGGCTGGTGTCACAACCTTTATTATCAACCTCTTAACATGTATTGTTACAAATGACTGGTTAACTTAATTGGAACATATCATTATTATAACTACCAATAACTTTCTTAATATGTTGATCTCACCAGTCAGAGATGTTTTTCACTATCTGGCAACCCAGAATCTGTTCTCATTAATGTTTTTAACTGAAGTGAACTGAATCTTTTCATAGCCATTAATCTAACTGACAGACCCATTATAAAGGGAGCATTATGTATGAGACAGTGGCAGATGTTCTCACCATGGTTGGCGTGTGTCCTCCTCCTGAGCTTCCTACTGTTCTCCTCTTGGTGGGAACAAAGTAAAACTGCAGTTTGCATGTCTTGGTGAGTCTTGGACACTTGCTCTCTTTCTGCTGCAGGTCGCTGTATGCCCTGGCCAACCTGCCGGCCTCTCTGTCCCCTCCAAACACCACCACTTTGATCAGGGTGGGCACCTCTGCCGCCTCGCCTTCGTCGCAGCTCAGGATTGGCCTCCTGCGGACACACATGTGCTTCTGAGGGGAGAGAGGGTCCAGGGCAGCGGTGGATGCATACAGAGGGTGAACCTGTCTGCACAGGGTCCTGGAGTGTTTGTGCTGCGACCCGCTTCTTTGGAAGTCTTTGGTAAAATCCCCACGGTAGCCCATGCTCTGGGCACGGCGGCAAACGCTCGGACTGCGGGGATTCTTGAACAGCAAGGAGAAGCGCTCGACCCCTAAGAGGGATCTGGACTTCTTTTTGGGTTTCTTCCTGGGCTTTGGTTGGCTGTCTTGTGAGTCTGCGTCCTCCTGTGTTATGTCCTCACTGAAGTCACTTTCCACACCAGATGAGCAAGACGGTGTGGAGACCACAGACCAGCTGGAGGAGAGGGAGTAGCCGGAGTCCCTCGAGGAAGAGGAGGCGGTGGAGATGCGGTGGTTCTGAAAGTCATGGACCCCTTTGTTTCCCTCCACCTCATCCTCCTCATCCACGCTGGTGTCAAAATTATCATCTTCATCCATTTCTGTTTTGAGGAAGCAGTCGGCGGGCGAGTCCAGGTCGGACTCCAGAATGTGGTTCAGAAAATCTGCATGAGTGCAGAGGAGAAAAAGAACAGTTAAAAATGGATCTCTAATATACAATGCAGGTATTTGAAGAGTTCAAACTGAGTTCATTACCGAAGTTGTCGTTTTCCCAGGTGCATGTGTGGCACTTGGGGAAGGGTGGCATGAAAGTCTCAACAGACCCTAATGAGAGGAGGTGATAGTGAGATTAAAGAGACACTACTGTCTAAAAAGCAGGTTCAAGAAACATCAGGACACAACTGCTTTTCCTCATTACAACAATCTGGATATGGAATGTGGTCTCTGGTATTTCATGGTTATATTTTGTGTCTTACCAGTATCTGGGCTGCCATCAGCAGGAGCAGGAATAGCCAGGCCTTCTCTGAGCCTCTCCATACTGCGGAGAAGACCTTGTCTAGCTGAGCTGAGATCTGCTGCGGAGGCTGCTGTCTCCATGCTGTCAGTCACTGCCTCCATGAGCTGATCCAGCTCCTCGGCCCGCTTTGTCTGGAGGAAGAGTGGTGACGTTTGTTACAGGAAGAATCCAGGACAGAAAAAAGAGGTACTGAGCATGTAGACTTTTCGACACTGGTCGGTCACCTGCAAGGCCGTGTGCAGGGCCCGCAGGTCGTGTTGTGGGCCCAGAGCAGCCTGGAAGCCGTGCAGGATGAGGATGATAGTGGCGTCTCTGTGGGAGTGCTGGGTGCTGCTCAGCTGCTCCAAGACAGACTGGACCTCTGGAGGGACGTCCTCATCTGGACTCACTAACAGCACCATGCTAGTAGAATGAACACACACATATATATATGCATAGGAGAGCAATGATGTGAATGTTTCAAGTGTTAAGTCAAACTGAGGATTTAAAAAAAAAAAGATGTATAGAAATAGTAGCCATATTTAAATGTTTTAATGGTGTCTCTAAAAGCTATCATTGATATCTGAATGGACTTACATTGTTTTAGAGCAGTGGACCTCTGGGGAAACACCCTGCTCTGTCCTCACCAGCCTTTGAAATGAAATACCTATAACAAAAGTATGCAGTCAGTTTAGTGTGCCTCTGCAGGTAAACACTGCCCCCATATGGTCACACTGATACATTTCCTGTGGTCGGAGCAGCACTCAGATCTTTTACTGAAGCAAAAGTAGCAAAAATCAAAGTGTAGAAATAGTCACAATAAAAGCAGTTAAGTATTAGCATGAAGTGCCAAAAGTAAAAGTACTCATTATGCAGAATGGCCCATGAAGCTGAAAATACTGGATGCAATAAACTGCATGTTTGGATCTTTTTTTCATATCACTTTAACTGTCAGTGTTTAGTTTGGTTTGGGCATGTTTGCATTTGTTCCACTAGTGACAAAGGCGCGTATGTGTGTGTGTGTGTGTGTGTACTCTTGTGGTAGCTCTTGTTTCTTGTACAGTTGGCCCTGCGTGATAGGGAGGAGGTTTCTATATAATTGTGTCAAAGTTCTAAGGTTGTCAGTGCTGTGTTTGATGTATGTTGGGTCTATGCTTCATATATTCAGTTTATTCCTTTTACTCATGCTCATATTCCTATAATTATGTTTTTTTATAATATCATCTGTTGCTCATGTTTATGCCTGCATTTTTATATTTTGTCTTTCAATGCAAAGCATATTTATTTTACTTGCTCTTATTTCTATTTCAACAATTTATCCATTATCTAACTGTTTAGACTTCTCTGCTCTCCTGCTAATCATTTTTTTTACACACTCTTATTCACAAATCAGGTTTTACAGCTGACTCAATATGTTAATATATATTTTCAATTGAATGAAAATTGGTTGAGCTACTCCACAATGTTTCCATATACCCCCTGGCAACAGCAGCAACAATCACTGACTTAAACTATATTTTCCACACTTGACAGAAAACAGTGAAATGACGTTTGGCCTATTTCATTGCAGTACATGACCCTCTGTGCTACCTGGTGCTCTGAGCTCCTGCTGGATGATGCTGAGCAGGCGTTTGCTGGCAGAGGAGCAGGGCTCAGGCCAGGCCAGGAAACTCTGGAACAAGAGGTAGGCCTCCTGCAGCATGTCGCAGTCTGCGGCCACGTGAGGAGCCTGCAAGAAACAATCAACCAGGTTCAATAAGAAATAGAATAAAAGAGATATTTTAGAGTGCAATGAATACACAACACTGAATTTACACATATAATCTACTGATTATGAATGTCACCCACTCACTTTGAGGAGGGTCGATGAGAACAAGAGAGTGAGGGGCACCACCAGTTCATACTGACACCGCTCCAGCACCTGTGTGAGTCAGAAAAACAGAATTGAAACACACTGACGCTCATCATATGGCACTAAACGGTTTGAATAATGACGTTTAACAGCTCTTGACCTCCTTTGTTTTCCTCAGTACTTTCTGCAGAAGGATGAGGAAGTTGTGGGGATCTCTCTTCACAAGTTCCTCCAAACACCAGCGGTTGATGCACAGCCCAGCTAGTCACACAAGACAGAAACACACAAGTGAGACAAATGCTTATTTCTCCTTTTAGGTTTCACTCTGACAACAGGCAGTAAACAAGGTGTTTTTTTTTCTATATGTTATTAACTAATATTCAGAGAGGCTGTGAATGAAAAAAAAAAAATCATTACACCACTTTCCCTTGTTGCCAAATTTCTCAATGTTATAGACTAAGTGTTTCAAAATTGGTGTTGCATAAGCCAAGAGATACTACCCCATGCTGTTTGTCACCCCTTATCATGTGTGTCACCACTTTCAATTCCCATTTGTCTCTATAAGATGGACAATATGTCCCAATGGGTTGACAACTTAAAAGATTCAAAATCTACTTTCTGCCTTTGTCACTCAATTAATATTTCATTGAGGTTCAACAGCAGTGAGTCAGGACATGTACAAACTGTTTCAGCACTGGTTCCAACACATCATTTATACTTTTGGCCAGATCTGATTTCATGTGTGAGTTCATATTTACAGCATTGTGTCTACACTGTGTTGCCATTATATTGTGTCTTACCGTTCCACAGCTGTTTGTCAGGAGTGTCAAGACCGAGGTTACAGAGGCAGCGCTCGAGTACATGCTGGATACGATCCTCTGTGCACGAGCTCTGCTCCATCTTCTGCATACTCTTCTGCAGGGACATCACAACATCCACAGAAAAATACAGAAGATAAACCACCAGGAAGTCCCAAAATAACAAGACTTATTATTCCGGTAAAACCAATCTATTATGTCCTCTTCAGCAGTCCAAACTTCCTGTTATTGCTCCTGCCAACACTTTATAATCATTATTGTTCCCTTCCAGAAACAATCAAGCGCAATCTGGAGTTAAAGGCTCACAGGCGCACAAACAGAGATGCAGACGCAAGTGTCCACAGCAAAGATGTGAGGGGAAGAAAATACAGCATGCCACTTCCTCCAAAAACCAGTGAGTCACAGACTGTGTGAGTGGACCGGAGATGAGCTGGTCGAAAACAGCAGCCACAACTTCTACTTTTTCATTCTTAAAAAATCAGCTGCTGACACCAGATTTCATATGACTCAGGAGTGGGATGGAGATGAATCTTACAAAAGGACAGCTTCCCATTTGATCCTTGATCCCTCTGATTAAAGACGAGTATTTTGTAGTAAAGATAAAAGAATCACTCAAGTATGTTAAAGCAACAAAACCACATCAAGCACAGCCGTTATGAAAACACATAATTTCTGGATTTTGCTTACTACGGATCACACGACACTGTGGTTCGGGTGCACACGCATTTCATGACAAGCATCTAGAACCGCACAGACCACACAGTGAGATGGACAGTTTTGGAAAGTAATGACATTTCATTTGAGGTAATTAGAGATTTTTTTTGAAAGGTAGGCAGATTTTTCCAAAGCAGGGTCTGTTTCAGTGCCTGTTGTGATTCATTTAAAAAATAAAAATCTGTCACCATCCTTCTTAATGACAAAAAGTATTCTCCCCTGAACTCCTTGGTATATTTGGCCTCCAGGATGTCACAGTGCACACGGAAGCCCAGCTGCTGTAATTGTGCCCAGCTGTGACAGATGTGTCACCAGTGCTGAATAATGTGTGTAATGACACGACTGGAAAACTGGGGTTACCGGTGCCCATCAAAAACAGGAAAAGGTCTTCCGGGAAGCAGTGTAAACTAAAACTAATCATTTAACTGCTGTCTTAAGACTGGACAGAGGCAGAGACAGCATCTTAAGCAGCTGAAATATACATTCATATGAAGAGCGTGTGCACAGTATTGGAACAGATTGTACCCCTTCATCGACAGCAGTCATGTTCCAAAATGAATGTTATTTAACATTATTAACTATATTAAAGTGAATATTGATGCAGAATTTTTCATACAATTGAACTGTCAGTGTTTTGGTTGATTTGGTCAATTTTGCATTTGTACTACTTAGTGACAGAAGTTAGACATTTCAACCATTTATCCACGACTTTTATTTTCTATTCAACTGTTTATCTGTAAGTTTAAAATATCTATTTCATCTATTTAGCTGTCCAGTACTTTTAGCTTAGGAATCACTGTAATGAAGTAGTGCACAAAAGACACTGGCAGCGATGATCTTATATAGGTGATGATATTCAGCCAAGATTGCTGTATTAGTTTCAGTAAAAGAAGTTTAAACTCCTGAACTGCAAAGTGCAAAGACTACATGCACACACACAGCATATTAAGATAGATAGATAGATAGATACTGTATAGATCCTTTACAGGAAATTACTTTGCTACAGCAGCTCAAGACTCAGAAAAAGAAAAACCCCATCTTTTCTTCCTGCAGCTGTCAGGCTGTACAACCTGCACTGCTCCCAATAGACTATACATTATGTGTACAATACTCATTTTATGTTTGTATATTTATTCCAGATTCCATTCACTGTGCAATATTTCATATTTCACTTGCAGTGCAATGTTTACTCATTGTGCAATATCTCATTTTATTTTTATCTTAAGTCAATGTCCTGGCAATATTTTTCATTTAGTATGTAATACTTCACATTTCACTTCATTTCAGTCAATGTGCAAAAGTTTGTACTTAGTATGTAATATTTCATATCTTGTATTTCTAATGTAAATTTGTTCTCATTTAAATTTGTGAATAGCTTCTTTTTAGCTTGTTTAAATTGCTCTTTTTTTTTCTTACTATTCAACTGCTTCTATCCCCTTTGCTGCTGTACATTGTGAATAACCCCACTGTGGAACGAATAAAGGTTTATCTTATCTTTACTGTACAAAACAACCAACAATAAGCAATATATTAAGAATACAAACATATATATATACATTATGTAAAAAGTAAGATAAATGAAATGAGTAATGGACCGTGACATAAGGCCCTGGCTTGCACAGCATACAATGGTTATTGCAAACCATGGAGGCAAGCTTATCTACATCGTATCTGTGCAGCAGGGCGACACAGGCAGCAGCTCTGCGCTCTGCAGTACAAGGCACATCCAACTTCTGCAAGCAAAGCCTGTCAATTGTCTACTGAGGAAGCAGGTGTTGCTCCATTGTGCGCTGTCAGGCTATATTGTCCAGCCCTGCCATGAGAACGTGGCTGTGAGGGCCACAACACAAAAATACTGATCTCTACCAGGGCTTCTTTAAATGCTAGGATTATGAAAATTTAGGCACATGTTCAAATTGAAAGACAAGAGAGTGGAATAAGAAGTGACACTGTCAGATGTGGAGCTACAGTTACCACCTGGATCGGAGATGCCCAAAGATGGTGTGCCACAAGGTTAAATTTTATCTGCCAGATTTCTAGAAAAAAATTAATGAAACATAATTAAAAAAAATAATTATAATAGAAATCACTGTTTATGCTGTTTTATTTTTGTGAGGTTGAAATTTAACACAATCTGAGCACTTTGTGACACCTTGCATAGGAAGTCAGTCAGTTAAGGGAACTTTGGATACTAGTACAATTTTGCATCTTAAGAATAAAGTACATTTGTTTGCTTTTGGCCCTCCAGTAGAAAACGTTTGAACATGCTGGCCCCAGACTATGAAGTCCCCATAATTATACATCGTACCTTTCAATAAAGCAAAATGTATACTACTCTTTTTTCTCTTTTCAGCACCTCAGTAATCTATTAAATATTTAACAAACATACTCTGTGTAATTCTGAATCCACTAACATCAGCTATGAGCAGCATTTTAAAGAAGTGGAACAGGAAATCTGCAGATTGAATAATACCTTGCAGTTAGATGTGATGTAAGTTGTGTGAGAGAGACCTGTTGCTACTAGAGAGAGAATGATAAAACATATAAAATGGCACCTGTGGCCAACCTGAGACAGACAGGTGAAACACAGGATGTGGAAAATCCTGTAAATATGTTGAAATTAAAAAGAAAAATCAGATCAGCATTGAGAAACACGTCTTACCGATATCTGCAGTTATCAGTTGTCCTAGATCATCCCAGATCAGCCACAGCTGAGGCACACAGGTGGAGGGAAACAATACAGAGACCACATCCTCCTGTTGCTGGTTGCTTTTCAAAAACAAAACCTCCAGCTACAGAGTCAAGAGAGCATGCGCTGCAAAACAGGAACTGAATGAGTGTTTATGCTGACGAAGGTTTGCACCCTGATGTTGGAGGAGGAGTCTTTTATATTACAGGCCTGATTTGACACAAGAGCTTAAGAACAAGCTTAAGAACTCCGGTTTGGAGTTGTGCACACTGTTACTTTATGTTTATTAAATGTCCATATTTTTACTGATATGTCTTCTATAATGTGGTATCTAAAAAAACAAAGTTGCAATATTGTTGCTTTATTGAATTTGAAGTTTTATTATACATGTAATTGTAAATGTATACAAGAGGGCACTTTTGAATATTTTTAAATAACTTTTTCTTCTCAGATTGTATCGTTTGAAAGTTTTTTTGGAGACTGAAGATTTGAAAGAATCAGTAGAGCATAGTAAAAAAAAAAGAAAAGAAAAGTGAAAAAGCCATGTTGAGGACTCCAGGTTCAGAACTAAGTTTGGAACTCTTCATAGGTTGTCTTTAAGCTGCCATTTATGAAAGGTGATCTTTCATATTACTCTTCTTTGCTGAAGACTTTAGAATCAAATTTGTTTAATTTAGATTGTTTCTGTTTTATGTCATGTTTTATGTTGTTGGACTTATTTTAATTGCTACTTATTTTCACCAGGACACTCCTGAAATTGAAATCTTGCCCATCCATGTTTCCCAGACAAGGTATCCTGATGAGTTTGGGTGATTCATTTACTTTTCCTCTAGCGCCACCATGAGGTCATTGTTTGTGGTAAACGTCTCAACAGCTATTGAATGGACTGAGGATGAAATTTGTCACTTATGCTCAATAACTCATGTTTCCCTCAGACTGGATTGTAATACCTTCATAGAAGAAGAAGTACTCAGATCTTTCAATTAAAGTAAAAGTGGCAATACCACAGTGTTGACTCTGTTAGAAGTTAAAGCTGAGCATTTAAAGTTTTACTGCAAAGTTATTACCATCAAAATATACATAAAGTACCAACCACCCATTTTAAGATGATATATATTATATCATGGATTATAATTTTTGATCAACTTCAATGGTGCAGTTGCTAAGGTGAGGCTAATTGTGGTTACATTATATGCTGCTGGGTTGCTTGTCAGTTCACCCCCAATGATCAAAGAGGTCAAATTTATCAAATAAATGTGGAGTAAAAAGTGTAATATTTCCATCTGAATTATAGTGGAGTAGACGCATAAATTAGCATAAACTGGAAATTTGACTCACGTCCACAGTGCAGATGTCCATGTGTGGAGGGCAGGGATGGGAAGGGGCTCAAGCTGCTCCATCACTGAGTGACACCTGTCCTACGATGTCCTCTCATTGGCTGGTGTATGAGTTGGCGGTGGCCAGCAACTTGGACGCTATTCTTGGAGCACACAAGCAGTCACTGTAGTCTATGTGTGTGTGTGTGTGTTGACATGGCTCCATCATGCCTGTGTGTGAGGAAGGAGGGTCCATCACTGCTATGACACGCAGGTATATAACCATCATGTGTCTGAATGCTTCTGCTGGGGGTCACAGAGGTCAGTGTGTGTAGTGTTGTGAAGGTCAGGTGACCACAGTGCAAAAAGCTAAACGAGGGCCAAAATAATGCATCCATGCAGCTTTTAATGAGTCCTGACTTGATTAAAACTGAATTTTAGCTCCAACTCCCTATGAAAAATGACCTGACCTTTTTGGCGAAATACAAAAGGGGTTTTAAAGTTTTGCACATTTAATCACTAACTATTCGAAATTCTGTTGTAGGGGGATGGATGTTGCTGTTTTTACTAAACAAGAATTTTTTTTGGGAAGACAGAACACTGTCGAAATGCTTGTATTGAACAGTTTCACATCTTGATTCTTCACTGAGAGAATTTGGGGTCAATTTTGGGGTTTTATTGATCTAATTAACTTGCAATTTAATTTAACTTTGTGCTTGAGCTCAGCCTGACACCAGAAGCCCTGACACACTCAGCTTTATCTTAATATCTTTTATTCTTTTATATACTAAGAAATAAATACAGCCGAGTTTCAAGAGCTCAGAGCCTCACCTTTCATTGAAATAGTTCTAAAATATGCCAGTTTTAAAATGGAGTTTTTGAACTGGAACTGCAATATATGTGTGTTTGTCCTGTGTAGCTGGAACTGTTCCAACATTGTTACACATCTCGCACAGCAATGCCACTAAACCTGCTGTCGACTGCAACCGAATGGTGAAGATGTTCAGAGAGTGTATGGCCAACCAGGGTCTTACAGGCTGACTGATGGCTGCTGCTGTCAGAATGTAAGTATAGGGAAGGTAGGGAAGTGAGAGGGGAGGTTAACCAGTCATGAAATACACACTTAAAATGAAAGTTCACATGAAGGCTTCACACCAGTTTTACATTTAAAAATGGCTGATGCTGAGAATAAAATGTTAAAATCATGTTGGGAATAAAATAAATAACACATAATTTTTTGTGTTATTTGAACATAATTTGATTTGAATTTTATTCATTTAACTACATGCTTCCCCAGTTAAGGGTTTACAGAATATATGCTCTCATGCTCTCTTCAGGTGAACAGTTTGCCTTAAAGGAAATTTTGCAACAAATTTACTTCCACTTGCAAATTTGGCAAAATGTCTATTCATTTCTGCAACATGAGAAAAATATATTTTTTTAAACAAAAATGAGGTGTTACAGGCAGCTATTCAAGCTCTACATAAATGTCTTAATCTAACTTTTTATGTATCTTCAAATCACAAAAGATCGCTAGTTCATAGTGCATTTTTGAAACATGTAGTGTGCACACCCTGCCGGCAGAGGTCGCCGCTGCCTCTCCCTGCTCAGAGCCGCTCAGAAGGCTCCGTCTCCCGTGTGAATGAGCGGAGCCCCTATTCTCTGCTCCGAACACAGGGACCGGGGCAGACAGAGATAGAGGTGGGCAGAGGTGTGACTGGGTGCACACACACACACAGACAGGGGCAGGGGCAGAGTCACAGCCAGCTGGGCTTTTTGCCAGATCTTATTTTTATTTAGGGATCTCCAAAGGCTGCACAACTACATCAGCCCGTGCGTAAAAAAAAGAAAAGAGAGAGGGGGGGAGAGATTGTAGGTTGTTCTCCAAATTCTTAGGACTTGTGCTCTCCACTTTGAGACTGAGCAGTTTATTTGGAGGCTGTGTCCTGGGTGGAGTTTTCCCTTTTTTGTGCCTCGTAAGAATATTTCACACACATTTCACATGTTCAAACGCTTGTGCCAAAGTTTTGCCAAAAAAAGAAAAATCTACCCGAGCTTCATTCATTTTTTTCCCTCATGCATGTGTGTTTATTCTCATCAGCTCTGAGGTGATTTAACTGATGGTTTTTGTGTGCATTGCATTTCAGCAGCAGAAGTCCCTGCGGTGCGCGGATTACAATGCAAAGGATCCTGGAGGTCTGGCTCACCTTGGTGACACTTTGCGCGCTCTCCAAGCGGCTCTCCGCGGGCTACGGGCTCAGCATGTTCGCAGCCCAGTCCTCCCCTCCGGATCCCTGCTACGACGAAAACGGGAACCCCCGCAGATGCATCCCGGACTTCGTCAACTCCGCGTTCGGGAAGGACGTGCGCGTGTCCAGCACCTGCGGCAGCCCAGCGGCCAGGTACTGCGTGGTCACCGAGAAGGGAGAGGAGAGGAGCCGGGACTGCCACACCTGCGACTCCGGGGACCCCAAAAAGTCGCATCCGCCCGCCTACCTGACCGACCTGAACAACCCGCACAACCTCACCTGCTGGCAGTCCGAGAACTACGTGCAGTCCCCGCAGAACGTCACGCTCACCTTGTCCCTGGGAAAGAAGTTCGAGGTGACCTACGTGAGCCTGCAGTTCTGCTCGCCCCGACCCGAGTCCATGGCCATCTACAAGTCCATGGACTACGGCAAGTCCTGGGTGCCCTTTCAGTACTACTCCACCCAGTGCAAGAAGATGTACAACCGGCAGAACAAGGCGGCCATCACCAAGCAGAACGAGCAGGAGGCCATCTGCACCGACTCCCACACCGACATGCACCCGCTCACTGGCGGCCTCATCGCCTTCAGCACCCTGGACGGTCGCCCGTCCGCGCACGACTTCGACAACTCCCCCGTGCTGCAGGACTGGGTGACGGCCACCGACATCAAGGTGATCTTCAGCCGGCTGCACACGTTCGGGGACGAGAACGAGGACGACTCGGAGCTGGCGAGAGACTCCTACTTTTACGCGGTGTCGGACCTGCAGGTCGGGGGAAGGTGCAAGTGCAACGGGCACGCGTCGAAGTGCGTCAAGGACCGGGAGGGGAGCCTGGTGTGCGAGTGCAAGCACAACACGGCAGGACCCGAGTGCGACAGGTGCAAGCCGTTCCACTACGACCGGCCGTGGCAGCGCGCCACGGCCCGGGAGGCCAACGAGTGCGTGGGTGAGTCTGTCCTCCACTGTGGAATTATTCCAACTTATTCTAATTTATTTTTCTAAATCACACTATTTCATTCATGCACAAGGTGATGTTATAAACAAGTCATTATTTGGTGATCACTGTTTTACGCACAGAAGTTACGCACAAGCCCGATCATTTTATTCGTTCGTGTTTGCTATTTAAAATCTTCCTGAAAATGAAACGCAGAACAAAACCCCGTCTAGAAAACGATAAAGTTCTTGATTTTGTTCTAATGAAATGTCTGAATGAAAAGACAACTGAGTTTAAATGAGGTGATAAATAATTTGGTTGTTGTTAAAAAAAAATCCTGAGAGAGAAGAAGGCCTCGAGCTGCAGACGAGGGTTATTAAAATTAAGAGACCCATTCATTCAATTCAACATTTCAGATAAAATAAATCGATGGAATTGCTCATTTCAAAATTAAAATGCCTCCTTGCTGGCATTATGTATTATATGGTATAATGTTTTACACATACAAAACAAAGTCAACTTCTGCTGAGACAAACAAAGAAGAAAGTAGCATGCATTCACTTAAAATACATTCTAACACAAATACAATTTAGGCCTGAATAAAATGCAAAACAAATTCTTAGATTCAGATGTTCTGTGATAGCAATTATATTTATAAAATTCTGCCTGTTTAAAGAAACTTAAACACTCTCAATTTTATAATAAACACTGTTCAAATTTCAATTTCAATTTATTTCAAAATAAAATGATTTTCAGAGGCTGCATAATTGTGTCCAGCAACAAATGCATGCACTTTCTTGACCCCTCATTTTTTTTATCAACACCCAGAGGGGAAAAAAAAAGAAAGGGCAGGAAGTCATTTGCGCCAAACAAAGTGCGCCTGTCCGAATGCGTAATTGCGCACTGACCCGCGTTTCCGACTGTAGCGGCGCTTTAATGGGAAGGAAACATTGCAGCTGCAGAGATAGACTGCGGGGCCGTGTTGTGTTTCCATAAGCAGGTGCTATTACAGATTGGATGGGAGATTAAGGCGGGTTTTATTGACATGTTTGGCACGTAGAGTATAAACTGCTGCTCTGGAGCCAGTGTGACTATTCAGACTGGGGGACAATGCACCAGGTCATTTGAAGCCACATCTGAGTTTTTCATCCTTGCAGCTAGTGTGTTTGCTGTGATGCTGCAGAGCAAAGGGGAGGGAGAGGGGGGGCTTATATCAACAGCTCAAGACCCCCTCCCACTCCTCCTCCTCCTCCTCCCCTGAGCTGCTGCAACAAACCTGGAAAAGTAACAAGTTCAGACAGTGCCATGGTTTGCTCAACCAAATGGAACAAGTGAACAAGTTGTTCCCCTTGGCCTCCGCCTTTCGCCCCTGCAAAGCCAGCATCCCAGTGTATTTTACTAAAACAAAAGCTTGTCACTTGTGGCATCCATCTTGCTGTCAGTGGGAGCCCTCCTCCCCCGCTCCTTTCCTTTCACCATCCCTTTTTGTGCCAGAGGTGTCATCAGATAAAAACTGCGGAGAAGCCAGACTGAGCATGTCGTGCAAAGAGGAAATAATAAGGGTGGCCTGACACCTCGGCATAAAGAGAAGAAGACCCAGGGGAGGGGGTTGTTTCAATTGAGCGGTGGGTCCATATGGTCTGGCGGTGGGGATGCAGAGTGGTTGGTGCTAATGATCTGTCTGGGTTCCTCCTGCCTGCTGTAGGGCATTCACATATTGAGAAAGAGAGTGAGAAAGAGAGGTGTGGTTAGTCGGTTTCTGTCTCTCAGCATCAAGGCAGTGAGACAAAATCAATTTCCCATGACTTTGCGTGCAGGGTTGCCATCGTTTTTTTCAAGAGGCGTTTATGTTTTTAGCAGCTTTCTCATTCCTATCAGATGGAGCTGACGTTTGAATTTGTCCATTAAAGCAGGGGCCGGGGTGGCACAGGTCCTCCCACTGGTCACCAACCAGAGTCAGACGATGATAGAAAGTTATTAGTATCATGGTTGGGTGTAGCCACACACCCAGAACCACAGTCAGAAACTATAAAGAGATGCAAAATAAAATGCTCAAAATGAACACAAGGAGAAGCAAAATGTCAACAAAGAGACGACCACGAAAAGATGCAAATGACCACGAAGAGACGCTGAAGAGATGCAGAATGGATGGAGGGACTTTTACATATATGTGTCCAGGGGTCTGGCTGTATTTAGTTCATATTGTTTTATATTAGATGTTTATTTGGCATGCATTCATTAATGTAATGTAACTATAGTCTATTATTGCAGAAGCAGTTCTTTAAATGAGAGTCTACTTCTTTTTTTTTTTTTTTTACAAACACAGCCCCCTCTTTTCAAATGTGTCGAAACCTGCTGCTGCAGAAATAAAACAGCTTTGTTTAATACATTAATGCATGATAATGTTTGACCGCGGCCTATAATCATTTATGTAAAGGTTGAGAAACACACACACACATATGGTGACGCGTCAGGCTCTCCTGTCCCAGGCAGCTGCTTCATATTCTCTCCGTGTTCAGCATAGCACTGACCCCTGACAGTCAGGCCCCCTTCTCTCCGGCCTGACTGATGGGCTGTGAAGGGAACTGTGGGAAACTCGGGCTTGCCAAGTGGGTTTTGAGGCAAGCTGAAAATGGTAGCCTCAGTCACTCATATGTGTAATTTTGCACGTTCGTTCAATTTCAACTTTTGTTTTCGCTGTCGCCCGGCCATGAGATGTTCTGTTTCATAACGACCCCAGAGTCAGCCGGAGGTTCACTCAGGCCTTTTTTTTCTTACACTTTTGATGTGCTTTTAGAGGAAACTTTCACCTTCACATATCTTATGGTTGGCACGTACTCATCTGGCTTCAGATGTGTTCAATATGAGAGAAAATGTATTGAGTCTCGTGGGATAGAACTCTTTGAATCCTTGATCGCAAAGTCTGTTACCGTCTGTCAATCCACAGAACGTTTTGTTTTGTGCTCCACTCAAAGTCTGTCGGCATTTATTAATCCCACACACGAGCCTTTGTGAGGAAGAGCCGACATGTTTTGCCACCCACAAGGTAGCTGAATTAGGATATGATTGTATCAATTGCCTGCTGGCTCCACTCCCAGTCTGTGCAGCACATACTGGTGCTCTGTCCAACAGCTCTAAAAATAGAGCGCGGAATATAAATACACGCTTGGAATTTTTTTTTTTTTTTAAAGAAGCAGCAGATTTGATGGTAAATATGAGAGATATGAGAGCACAAATACAAGGAGGCGTTTGTGTGTTCAAATCATCAAGACCTCACTTTTAACTCATATAATCAGTCTGGACCAGTGGTTTCCAATCTTATTGATTAGACATATCTCCACATCCCTAAACTCAACTATCTCTTCATTGTCATCTTTCAATTGGGTTCATTTGAATTTTAAAGTGAATTTAAATTGCATGTGTATATGTATAGAAGTGGATGTTACAATGTTTTCATACAAATGAATTCAATGTTTACTCTGGTTTCATCAATTGCATTTGTAGCTGTCACTAACTATTTCTACCAGTTATCCATTACTTTTACTTTAGTTACTATTCAGCCATTTATTGATTACTTTTTTTTTTATTACTTGCTTGCTTGATATCTACTTTTCACACACTCTCAATCTCAGCACATGTGTTCAGGTATTACAGCTCACTCAATATATGGATATCCATTTGTAAATCAAATAGTCATTTCAGCTTTTTTTCAAATCCATCAAGCCACTCAGCCTTAACCCTGGTTGTGAATCACTGGTCTATTTGCATCAGATCAATCAAGACTTGAGGGCTTTGAGAAAACAACTTAATTTCCCTCTTTGAACTACAACCCACTTGCATGACAGCGGCTCACTGAGACAGAGGGGAAACCCTGGCAGAGGCGGGAGGAAACCAGACCCTTAAGGACGCCACATTTGCCACGGCCTGTTTTACACACAACCGCTCCACATCTAAGATGAGCTTTGCTTTCTAGTTTACAGTTGATGGTTTGAATCACTGGATGCCTTCAGGGATGCTGGGTTGTATGTGCTGGACCAGTTGTTGTCCATGTGGCTGACCGGGACCATTGACACTGTTTCTGCTGACTGTTAATGTGCCGCCTGCCTCCCCTGGGTTGCCAGGTTGGGCCAGGGCAGGCCTGCTCACCATCTGGGTCTCATTTGAGCTCCACGGCAGTAACCCAAGTGACGGGAGAGAAGAATTTCTGCAAAGCATGATGTCATAGATATTCTTGTAATAGACGTTGCGCTGTCTCGCTCGTTCTCCTCCCTGTTTCCTCCTGTTAATCCTCCTCTCTCTCCCTCGCTGTCATTCTCTGGATCATCAGTGTGCCAGCGCCAGGGGACAGTCAGCCCTCTCTGTTCAATTTGTAAGCCGGAACATATTTGAGGGTTTTTGATTTCTCACATGAATCCAGTCGACAATAGCCAGAGGACACGGCTATTTCTGGGATTGTTTCGGTTTTGTTGACTCCTGTTTTGATGTGTCTAATCTTTAAATACAGTTGCTTAAGATATTGCGTAATACAGTAATGAGAACAGGCTGTTAAGGTAATGTGTCGTAACCAGTGGTTGCAATGTGCAGTAGTTATAGTGAAGATGCTGTTTGAGTAGTACACATGAGCAAGGCACTCATCAGCTCCTCAGACTCTGACCTTTGACCTCGCTCTGGTGGGCAAAGAGAAATCTCTCCTACAGGGGATGATTTTAAATATGACAAACACAAAGTCACTGATATCTAGCCAACATTCAAAGTCGATTTTAGTCACGCAAGAAAAAAACATGTCTGAAAGGAACGTTTTAGCGAACGGGAGAAAACCCAAAAATGAAAACAAATAAATGTGATTAAGCGTCTCGCTCTTGTTGTGGGCTGTTTGTTTGGATCCTCATTAGTGATTACAGTCATTCTCCCCGAGGTCCACAACAATCTTAACAACATTACAACCTTCAGATGTGCTGTGCAAATAGTCTAAATAAGACCAGGACCTGAACACAACACGGCAAATTGCGCTTCATTAAGATTACATGGAAACGATAATTGAGTATGGAAATAAGAGTGAATGCACGTATGTGGGGAGAAAAAAAATGATTTGAAAACAAACATGCAATGTGGAGTGGTTAACAGGAAACAGGTGCGTTGCAGGTTAGGACATTCAGGAACTTTTTTGGCTCTACAGCAGCATGAAATATCCCTTGAGAATCATATCAGGAGCAGAGTGCCGGTTAGATGGGCCGACGAGTCTCAGTCATCCAGAACATGTCAGCGCTCGAGTACAGCTCGGGGGCGCCGGGGAGGAGGATCCAAACGGCTCGACCAATGGGAATTCAGAGAAAGCAATGGCAGGCGGTAGTCAGCCCTGAGCAAAGAATATATCAAACCAATCCGTTTCAATCAGCAAAAATCAACTTTAATGAGACTCATGTGTGTTTTTCTTATGAGTATCTAACAATATCAGTGTAACCCACTCTGAAACTAATCTGACTTGCGTGACAACCTCCTCTGGTGACACACAGACCCAAAACCAGCAACAGAAAACTGGAGATGGATTTTGTGGAAAATGCAATAGGAGTCATTGTCACCCACAGGGACTGAGGCAAATTTTTTGTTGTGACTCTTTGTTGTTATTCTGCAAATCAGTCACAGTGAAGGATTTGATCTTTGTGTGACGTCCTAGCGTGGGGCTAAGTTCTCTGTTGAGGCTCATGTTAACAAAGACTGAAATGTGTGAGAAAAAGGATTTGGTTTAGTTTTGGCTTACAGTTTCATGCACATTGAAAGATCATGCTGGTAGTCCTGAATGTTTTAGCCAGTGAACTACAGCTTTTTTTGCATTATCACTGCCTAATTTCCAAAACATATATATTTCTTATATTATTAACAATGTATTAACACAATTCAAATGCAATTAAATACTTCTTAAAATTTATAATTTAATTCAATCTATTGCCATTTTTGCATCTAAGTTATGTTTTTTTGTGTGTTGTAGGAAGCTAAGACAACTGCCAAATTCCTGTTGCTTTTCTCAATTAATTACAGATTGTTGTGTCTTATATCTCATCATACCTTGAGTAGAATTGTCCCATGTCTTTCAATAACAGTGTAAGGCCTTAGGGACTGTACGAAAATTATTGGGTTTGAAGAGGGGGCTCAACAATACGTTAAAGAAGCAAGGGCCCCTCCAAATGTTATTAATATTTTCTTTGAAGAGTCCCTTGGTCTTAAAAAAACAAACAAAAACCTCAACACCCTCTCTCAACTTGTCAAAATAATGCGGTACTGAATTGGTTTATTTCATTCCACCATTGAATAAATGAGAGAAAGCATAAGGCATCTGTCACAGAAGGTGTGCTGAAGTTAAATTATATTATGGGCAAACATATTGTGGCACATTTAACTGTACTAAAGCAATTACTTGTATCTATAATTTTTTATTTTTTTTTAATAAATTCTGGTGTAAGAGAACAAAAGACACCCCCCTACTTCCACCATTTCTTCAGCCAAAGGAAAAACAGCCCTCTACTCATTTTCTTACACTCATTCCCACCTAATATTTTCATACAGTCCCTTACAAAATGTTATGTTTCAGAATGATTTTACTCAGATTGCTCTCCATTTGCTCTTTGCTTTTGTAGGCTTCTCATTTTTACATTTTAATTACCACAATCTTAACACATTGGGTACTTAGAAAGTGGGAAATCGATCTTTTCTATGGTTTAGATCAGCGGAGCAAAAAGATGCACAACTGGCAGTAAATGGTTTAAAATGTACACAAAGCTTAAAAACATGACAACTAGGCATGACAGGGATTCTGTATCTTGCTCAGAGTTTCATCATAAGAAGATGTCACAGGGGAGTCCTGCATTGTCCAGTTCAGTATTGATATTCCTGACACCACCCTTATGTTCAAAAAGCTGTGCTCAGTAGGACTAACACCTACATTTCAGCAGCCATCATTCTGGACCGTATCCTAAAACATCCTTCAACTCTGTCATGATTACAAATGCAGAACAATGCTTCTGAAATGCTCTCTGTCGCCTCCGGTCTGTCTTGCAACATAAGCCTATGTGACTTTGGTAAGAGGTTGCTCTGTATACAACCAGACCATAAAACAAAGAGATGCATTTGGGGGGGATCTCAAAAAAAAAAAAAATCCATGCTCTGCAACAATCCTGCGTCCTCTGGGTAAAGGCTGCATGTTTTGAGGATTTTGTTTTGTGGAGCTCATAATTCAAGACAGACACGATGGTTTGAGCCAGAAAGGTTTTACTCTGGCTTTTAAGTGCACGCTGAAAAATCTTGTTCCGCTATGTTGTGGACGGCTGTTTGGAGAGGTGACTCAATGTTTTGAGAGGGATACTGTATGTTAGCTTTGATTTAATGTTCGGATCCTTCGTGCATGGGCTGTTGGATGTCATGGCATGAATGTTGACCAGTACGGAACATATACAGAGCACAGCAGGTTTGCTCGACGCATAAAGATTGTTGTGTTTAACGTTTGACTGAAAGGTGATAAATCAGCTGGCTTCAGACACACATATGTTATTATTACACATATGAACAGTAGCATTGAAGCATGTGTCAAGATAGGAATGACCTTCCGTGATGCAAATTCACCAAATTGATAAATCCAAAAGTATAGATGGTTTTAATTTGAACGTTCAGACAATGGCTGAAGTTCATCCTCAGGAAGGTTTCAGCAGATTTGTTGTGCAGTGCAAGATTAAGTTTGACTGATGTTGTGCAGGTGTCATCTTTATCTTGTGATCAGGTGTTGAAGTTTGTCTTTTTGCGTGACTTGGCAGTAGAGGGTAAACTGACAATCTGAAGTTAGGGACTGTCTCAAAAGTGCATGGAAATTGTCCAAGAAGGCATTTTGGATTTTTGTCAATAGCTTCAAACACTTCAAACCAATAGAGCATTTTTTAAATCATAAATGACCATATGAGCTATAATGGCTGTTTTTTTGCTTGTTTGTTTATTTGTTTATTTTTGTAAACAGCTTTATAATTGAATTGGTCCTCCCTTCATTTTAACATATTCATTTTACACAGCGTTAAGATTTTTGAAAAGAAATCATGCAATACAGCTCAGTTTAATTCTGACTTTTGATTTTGATTTTCTCACCAATGAAACCTTCCAATATTAATTTCCAAACACATCACGAACTGTTGCACAGGGGTGTTGTGGTGTGTGGCATGTGCCATAACCATATGGCTACACAGCTTTTATTTAGGCATAGTTTAGATTGACTTCTTCATTTTTGAGTGGGTGGGGTTCAAATGCAAATTGTGTTTTAATTACTATTTGATTTATTTTTTTTGTTAAATGGTTCCATTATTTTGTATTTCTGTAAGCAGAAAACACACAAAATAATGCCACTCTATATCACTATTTCTACCTTGTGTACGTATCTGAAAAAAGATATGAATACAGATATTTATGTGACATTAACAGATGCAGACATAGAAGGCACCTCTAGTACTGATGCTTTTATTCAGTGAGTTATTGAACTGTGACATAAAATGCAGTGCTATTATTTGGGCCTCATCCCTGTTTGTCAGTGCACACGTCGTCAACACAATAGACAACACTGAGTGACGCGGTAAGATGATCCTGGAAGGCCGGGACTGTTCAGATTGTTTGTTTTCTTGCCTGTTTATTTCAGCTTGTTCACGTTGGTGCCTCATTGTTCCAACCAGCCAAGATGAAATAGATGCACATGCTTGCACATATGTGTGGATGCTCGACCCTTTTGTGTCCACCGTCTGTCTGCACGGAGCCGACCGCTGGGCCTTCCAGGGTGGCATCAGGACCACCTAGTGCGTGCGCATCGAGCCCCCTTTGAGGCGCTGGAGCGGGGCAGGCTGGGAATGATTAATGGGCCAGCGGAGTGACACGCTCCGCGGCTCAGCTTCAGACCCCCAGCCAGCTCCCCTGCTGCGCTGCCACCCGACACAGCCAGCTCGGTGACAGCGCCGTTTGTACGCCCACACACAACACACTTCCCCCAGTGTCACTTACCCGACTTACCCCCTGTGCCACTTCCCCCCCCTCTCCCCCCAAAAAGCATTAAGGAACTCTGCAGTGGAGGCATAAGCTCCTTTGGCTGGTACCATCCTCCCTGCTGTGCTGTCGACACAGGGGTCTTTTTACTGGAAGACAAAGGCAACAACTGACAACTGGATCAATTATAGCTGAATAAAGTCTTGATCCTTACAAGAATGATGCTTACAGTTGGAGCTTTTCCTACAGTTTTACGGGCGTTTGTAATAGTTTGGATCCTTAAGTATTAACCTATATAAATAAAATGCAGCTGCTTAATACTCAAGCATTGGCTGCTAATTACCCAGCTCCACTTTTCATTAACCGCCTCTTATCTGCAGAACGCTGTAAAACAAACAGTGGGTAGACATAATAAGCCTGCCTCGAAAGGGAAATGGAGATGTCGGTTCCCGTTTCATATTTATTTTTCCATACAGTAACTTCTGTGCGAGCCCGTCCAAGGGTCTCCATTGCTTCATAATGGATTTCTACATCCTCCAGTGCTCGGGCCTCCCTCTCTCACACACCCCAGTGGCCAATTCTTCTCCGAGAGAGAGAATGAGGAACCACTTATTGGATTTGAGAGGATATCCAGCAGGATGGATCGAGGAGAGGAGAACACGTTCTCTACCAGACGCCGGCCCCTGCACGACTATAAATATCCCAGAGCTGCACATCTGCTCAAAGGAGGGAAAAACCTGGGGATACATCAATTGCAATCCCCCTTTTTTGCACAGTGTGTGTTTGTGTGTGTGTGATTGAGGGAGATCTCTTGGTCAGGCAGGGAGCAAAGGCAGAGGATTAATCCGCCTGCCATAACTCCTCCATAACTCGCATGTAGACAGAGGAGGCCGCCTGTTCCCATCCGTGTCTCGTCTCTTGTCCAGGTCACCTGAGCTACTGTGGAGCAAATGGCTCACGTCTCCTTCACACGCTCACACCGTAACACCAAGAGTCACTTCCTTCCTCCCCTCGATTGGCCCAGCTCTGAGACATACATCAGACGGGTTCCTCCCTTTTCTGCCGAGGAAAACCTGAGAGTGTGATGTAAAAACCGAGGCGAGGTGGAGCAGCCCCATAGCATACACACGTGTGTATGTGTGTGAATATGTGCCGTGTGGTTTATTTACACAGATAGCGAGGCTCAATTTCTCATGATAGTGAGTCAGAGATAAGACGCTGTATCTGGTTCCCACTCAGGCCGGCGGCTGGGGAAAGGAATGACCTCAGAGCAGCGAGCCCAGAGAACATGTTAGATTACACTGTGAGGTACAACAAGCTCGGAGTGTCTGGGCTCTGTAACAGCAGGTTTTTATGTTGTGGAGTGACAGGAACAGATCTGAAGATACCAGTCACACCAGGCAGAGGACAGTCGAGAGTTGATGGTTGATTTGGCGACGTCCTCGGTTGCCACAGCAAGTGTGATTCAGTGTTACAGTCAGAACTCCTTGTGCAGTTACTTTGTCAGGAATACAACACGAAAACCACTACTGCATCTGTGTATAGTGCAGTGAAACAAACAATTGACTACTAGTAGTAGTTTTCCTGGTCTCATTGCCTTCATCTAATCTAACATCTCGCTGTAAATGCTCCTTCTTGTTCCATCCATGCAACAATTAAAAGCTGTTGCTTTGTAGACACTGTTTTGATGAACTACTATAGTGCAAACCTCATTGCGTTTCCTGTGAGTGCTTCACACTAGAAGCTACCCTGTGTAGTAGGAAATATAGTGAAGTAGGAAATGTTCAGTTTGCATCAGCAGTGACATAAAATTACTAACTGGATTACATGCTGCATCATCTCCTGTCAATCTCTCGTGCATCGTAAAATTAAAAGCTAGTCTATAGAGAGGTCAACAGAATATGAATCAACTGAATGCAAATAACTTTAAAGAGGCACTTTAGCAATTTAGTATTGGGACTTGCGAGTGACAGATTTTAGCCTTGATGATGCCATCGGGGTTATTGGAATTATCCGGGTTTTGGTTGCTTTGGGTGGCTCCCTTCAGAAGACATTATACAACTGAGTAGTACATCGCCATTACAAGCAAAATGACCTTGATGTGTAAAATGAGTGGATTGCTCCTTTAAACAGTGCACAGTATAAAAGTTGATACTTTGTCTTTGAATGAAACTGAGATAAATTAGATGCAACAGTTTTAATAGCTAAGTCACACGGCTTTGACTGACAGCAGAGGCCCCTGGACATCTTCATTAATCTCAGGCTCATAACATAGCATTTGTTTTACTCATTACTCCCGCAGTTAAAGGGTCACCGGGTTCCCGTTAAGATCACTGGCGGCTGGTTCAGGAAGAGCCAAGCCTTTTCCTCTTCAGCTCAGTGCCATGTCCTGCAAAGCCACCCAGCAACCAGAGCAAGCTTAGAGATAAAAACTAAGGAAATAATAAGAAAAACCTTAACAATGGCCTCTGAGTGTTTCAGCAAAACAAACATTGACCATTAATTTTGCTAAGTTTTTCTTCCTAAGCAGAGACATTGTAACTATGTTCAATGTGCTGTGTGACATTTGCTTGTGTACAACGCACAAACACCATATTTAAGGATTTCATAAACTGAATAAAAACAGGAAAACAACTATGCTCAAATTGAATCCCCTATCAGTGAGATATAGAGTTAAATGTGTCGATGCGATCTGAAAACACACGGGAGAGATATTTTTGACACAGGGATGTGGCTTTGTTATAAATAGGTCCTTGGAGGAAAAGGGGAGAAAAGCACAATAAACACGACCACAAGAAGGATGGATTGTCACCTCAGCTTTTTATGATTTACAGCCAAGTGGCTTCCTGCCTCCATCTCCCTTAGTCCCCCGTGCACAGGGGATCACAGCGGAGAATGCACGTGCCAGAGTGTTAAAATAACCTCCCTGCTCTGTGGGGAGGATTTGGACCTCGGCCTAACGCAGGCCGGCAAGAGCCCCACAGCAACCTGGCCCTGTTTAGATGTTTCATACAGGTTTAGTCTGGAGAACGTCCCCTCTGACCACAAGCTCAATTATCCCCGCATTCACATTTACTGTAAATACAAGCTCCCAACTGGAGAAAACTATTCAGGTCAGCCTCAAGTCGGTGATTATGGTTTGGATAAGTGGGCGATTTTCAGATGTCTCCCAATTGTATCAACACTGAAACCAAAATCCCTATTATCCAAATTACTCATAAGACATAAGGAGTAAGGATTTTACAGCAATTTGGAGAATTCAGTTCAAACGGTGGAATAGGTACAGAAACAATATGGTGCCACTTAAAACGGCACTACTCACAAATTTTATGCTATATCTGTCATCTGCATTACCACAAAATCCACTAAACTAAACCCTTTGAGTAAACTAGTATAGGTGATAGAAAAGGATCTGTAGAGGAAGCGTGACAGGATTTGAATGTACATCAAACTCCTAATTCATTATTATGGGATAAATGAATGTAATGAAAGGATGAAACCATACATTCAAAATATACTTTAAAAGAGTGATTCCTAAGCAGTTGCTCTTGTACCCCAGGGGGAGGCTATACATCTGCAGTTGCCAAGTGGCGCATGCATTGTTAATTTTGGAGTTTTTGTAATTTGATTACATAATTTACATCCACATATTGAGTCAGCTTTAACGCCATGTGTTTGTGATTAAGAATGTGGGTACGTCTGGGGAAAAAAGCTGGTTTAAAAGTTGTATCCATGCAGCACACCTTTCCTGATACAGTAAAAACCTCCTTTAGCAACTGAATGGATTGGAGCACAATTTTTTGAGCTTAATGACTTTGGACCTTTTCATCACCTCTCCCATAAACTTGAGGAAATAAACTGGAGGAAGGAAAGGAGCAGCACCTACACTGTGGGAGTGCTCCAAGTTCGTCAATGAAAATATACAAGGCATCGAACACAAACACATGGATATATCAAAAATTAATAAGCTTTTATGAGATTATTACTCAAGAGAATATTTTAACAACAGTCACTGCAGGCATGTGTGGCTGCTGATGCAGTTACATGTCGGTTTATGCACACATACACACACACACACACACAGAGCAAAGAGGAAGTATTCCCCAGTCAATGCCTCCAGCTCCTGCCAGCCACTGACAGCAGGATGTTCCTCCATCAGCTTTATGCTTTAATTGGTCATTTTAAGTCCAGTCCTGTTTCCTCCCTCAGGAAACAAATCTCACATTTGATAAAGTGGCTCAATCTGAGATTTGGCTAAATGTTACATTTAAACAAATGACCTCTGACGTGGTGTACGAGAGGCCCTGAGAAAGGGCCCAGACATCTGAGGGAGAGCTCTAGAAAAAAGCTAATAGCCGACACTAATATACACACTCTTCTCCCCCCCTTGTCTTTGTGTCTCCCTTTGTCCCATTTTGCTGCTGTTTCATCCCATTTTTTTTCACACTGTTGCTGCTTTAGTTGGGAGCATAGAAAGACGACACAAATGGGTGATAGAAAACGGGTGACACGCAACAAAGATCCCAGGCGAGATTGTTGCAATTACACGGCATACGTTCCAGCGAACCGAACGAGCAGTACGCCCACTCCCGCCTCCCCTGGACCGCTCCCAACCCTCCCAACAACAGGATAAATGGGCTGAGATATGCTGGCCATTATGCATTATTATTCATAAGAGAGGGTGTGTTATCATTGGCACCACCTCGCAGCGGCTGTTTAGAACTTGGAGTGAATAACTCTGGTCATTATTGATTGCACAATTACAAAATGTGGCTGCTAGAAAATGCTTTTTCTTGTATGTAAGAGGGGTCATGGTTCAGATCAGTCAAGGCTGGGTATGTTTCACAATACTTCTTACATATACAGCACATTGAAAAGACATCATACCTCATCAGCTCCACTATGCTTGTGAATATCTGCTTATTCTGAATTTGATGGCAGCAACATGTTTCAAACAAGTTGGGACAGGAGCGACAAAAGACTGTGAAAGTTGTGGACTGATCCAAAAACACCTGTTTGGATCATTCCACAGGTAAACAGGTTCATTGGTAACAGGTGATAGGATCATGATTGGGTATGAAAGGTTCATCCTGGAAAGACTGTTCACAAGTGAGGATAGAGCAAGGTTCACTAAAAACTATTGTCAGTAAACACATTTTTTTGGCTGCATCTACAAATGAAAGTTGAGACTCATGCAAAGCAAAAGCCATATATCAACATCCAGATGATGTCTTTTTAACTGACAGAACTCAAAACCACATTCTGCACATGTTGCAGCAGTAAAAGAGTGCAGGTACTAGACTGGCCTGTCTGCAGTCCAGGCCTGTTCCCCATTGGAAATGTGTGGCACATTATGTGAATAAGTGCAAAATATGGGGCATGTGGTAAACACACTCCTGTCCCAACTTTTCTGGAACATGTTGCAACATGGACTGAGTGCATATTTACAAAAAACAAGTTTATTAGTTTGAAAACTAAATATCTTGTCTTTGTACTGTATTCAATTGAATATACGTTGTAAAGGTTTTTCAAATCATCACATTATTTATTTATTCACATCCCAATTTTTTTTGTACTCAGGTTTGTTTGTGGTATTTAGCCTTTAAAGTTAATCTAATCCATTCAAATCAACCTGGCATCATCAAGGCCCGTTAGAGAGAACTACTGTTCTCAGAGTCACCACAAACAGGCCATTACTGTGACCCACACACATTATTACCGGCTAATCGTAAAGCACATTGGCTGATGTCACATTGCATTACCTAATGACACACAGCATA
This sequence comes from Centropyge bicolor, assembly GCA_037975185.1. Classification (NCBI taxonomy): domain Eukaryota; kingdom Metazoa; phylum Chordata; class Actinopteri; family Pomacanthidae; genus Centropyge; species Centropyge bicolor. Next base: position 3,385,289 of record JBBMOC010000022.1, on the reverse strand, counting down.
CTGTACTGAGAAGGAGCCTGGAGTGCTACTTTGGCCAGCCTGACTTGGGTGGCTGTTTATGTTGAGGCAGTGCATTCCCAGTTCGCCAGGCAACCGAACGGTTTACGAGCAGTTACTCACACAAAAGCGCGGGGCGGGCTGATTGCTCAGCTAATTGATCTCCACCAGAGATCACAGGGCTGCGCTCGTAAAAGGAAGGGAACGCCCCCCATGACATCATCCGCATGCTGCACGGTGAGACAAGGCGTGTAAGTCGGGGGGGGGGGAGAGAGACTTATTCCCACACTGTGACCGAGGGAGTCTGCAGAGAGACAAAGTGGAAAACGCACACTCACTCACACACACACACACACACACACACACACACACACACACACACTATGTATATTAATCAACATTTAGAAAAGCATTAGGCAGAGTTTTCTTCTACTTGTCTAGAGGGCCTGGCAATATAAAAACGACCTTATTAGACCTCACAAAAATAAAAACACATGAGCACTTAAGCCTTGGAAACATTTGCAATGCCATATTTTCTACATTGCTGTGCAGGTGGCAGCATCTTAAAGGACGTTTGTTGACTATACTTAATATGCACAGGGAAAATTCCTGGGAGGTCAAAGGTCAAACCTATCTAGAGAAGTTCCCATGCAGCTGATAGGTATTTATTGTCTTTCTCAAGGACCCAACACGAGGGCTTGAACTCAGATTGTCCAGTTAAAGAGGTCACCTATGTCGCCCTGATGCCCAGGATGAGTCAGTGGAATCAGCGTCATGTTATTATATTTCAACTTTCTCTACATCACTGAATTGTTTTCCCAATGATGTTGTCATGACAAGTGTAATTTCTACCTGGATTAAGATCAGAGGGAATGTTTATGGAGTGAATGCACCATGCCTACCTGCCAGCGTTCACATTCACACTCCCATCTGCGGCAAAGCACTTTGGTTAAGGTTCGGAAAAAAGGTTGCGGTTTCAGTTAAATGTTAATTAACACGTCATGTCTCAAGTCACTGTGGACTTTCCCTGTGTTTAACTAAGACCGTGATCTTAATCTAACCTTAACCAAGTGCAGTCAGCGCCTAAACACAACCATAAAATAGCTGAATAAAACGGCGGTCGCTGCAGGAAAGTTTTGTATTGTGAGGCTGGGTAATTTGGTGGAGGGAAAAAAAAAAGCACAGAGATACTTGCCAGACTTGCCAGATATGCTAATGAACAACATTTCCTCATTATGTTGATAGAAAACGTAAGCCAGTCTGCATTACATTTCCTTCAAAATGTATTTGCTTTTGCAAATTAGTTGTGCATAAACATAATTTCCAGGAGACGGGGTTGTATACTTCATTTTTTATTGGAGCTGCTAGACTGTTGTTGTGGTTACAGAGATTTACAAGAGCGCACTAAGGTCTCTGGTAAAACGTTTGATAATGATCTGCACACAAATGAATATATTTTTCCCCCCTTGTTTAATAACCATACCCTTAGGTATTAGTATTAATAGCATTAGTAGTTTGTAGCAAAATATTTACCAGGCTCTGAACAGATTTGTGAAAAACAGATGGCTGCAAAAAGCTTCATAAACAAGACCTTTCAATACCACATTAAGACTTGTTCTGATGTCTTTTTCGTTTCCTCTCTGCCTGTCTTCTAGTCTGACATGTGGCCAAAAACAGACGATAAGATCAGTTTATACCCGCACTAAAGCGAAAAGTGGACAAACACAGTGACCGGCAAATTTGTACACAGACACAAGAACGTGCTCAGACCCGGGCGGAGGAGAAGAGGGAGATGGCTTTAGATAGCCTTTCATCTCCGGGGATAACTCAATTCATTAGCTCAGCTTATACCTTTTCATCTCTTATCTGGTCTCGGGGCACAAAGTGCACTCTTGTGTGGTTTGGCAGCTCCTCGGAGGTGAAAGGTGAGCTGAGTGATGGGTCATTATGTTCCTCTGTGTGCTGTTATGGGAGCAGAGCAGACACAACTCCCCACAGGGAACAGAGGTGTTGCTGCCAAATTGGACCGTGATGGCATCATTAGATTGATAGCATCTGTTCTAATACCATCAGGCAGATGCAGCTAAACTGCTCTGTCAGCCTCTGCCCTCTGTGTCAATTCTGAGGACAGCGATGATGCTTATTGTCAGTAAAGATCAATGTGATGTCACCTAAGGTTTCTGAAAGGATGTTTTAAAGTTTGTAGTTACTTCTGGCATTGGAGTTTTTTTTATTAGCCAAGAAACGCAAATAGGCTGAGGTTAAAAAAATTGCATCGCCATCATGCTTGCTTAATTGCCAGACTGGCCAGAGTGCTTGTAACAGGAGAAGACTCTCAGCCCGAGCCTGCACCCCCCAATCTGGCAACCACATTTAGTTGCTTTAATATTTGATTCTTCAGTGCCAGAACACGGCTGAGAGCGTTGACAGTCAGCTGCAGTCACCACCTGGCTGGGCCATGTGGTGGAGCCTGGACACAAACAAGTGTTGTACTTCAGGCTTTTTTACATCTTCTTGAATACTGATTTTAACATTGTGATATGAGTTACACATATGATTTAAAAGATAATTTTGCATTTTAGTAGCATTCAGTTTCAGGTGAAAGCACAATGTTTGTCACCAGCACCAACATGGCCGTCACATTGGCACATCATTCTTCCAGAGGTGAAAAGTATTAAAAGGTGAAAATCATTACAAGTGCCATGTTTAGATGTGCAGCTGTAGGTTCTGTAACATCTTGCATGTAGCACCAACAATACAAGTTTTTGGCTGGTTCTAAATGGGACAATGTCAATTATGCCACTTTTGGGTTTTGTCATCTCTCCAATTACGTATTTTCACAGCTTTCAACAGCTATAGGACAAACTGCAACTTTCTTGACTTGCAAAATCATCCTCTAAATTGACTCTTCTTAATCATCTCTTGCCGTTGACTACAACACATATTTTTTTCATTCCAACCAATCACTAGAGAAGCTGATTTTCATGATCACCTTCAGCCAGAAAAATGTCGCGTGACGTTTGATGGTTGCTCCTTCCTGTCCTAGAGGGACAACAGAAGAAATCTAAAAAACATGGATGGAGCGACGTCATATAAATATCCACGAAAGCCCACAAAGCTCTGTCATCAGTCCTGCTCAGTACGTGGGGCAGGTGCAGCAAAGTGAACCCAGTATTCTCGTTTTTCAAACATCCTCCAACCTCTAATATGTGTCTCATTAAAACCACATCACATAGACTAACTCCTCATGTTCCCGCTCTGTTGTTTGTCTTAGCCATGCCATCTCTTTTCTAACTTGATCAAAGAGGAAGGTCTTTAAATCATTCTCATATTGGCACACATGTTTTGATGCTTTATTTGTTTATGTGACACCACGGTGATGGGGGTTGTTATTGATGAAGCGGCCCCTCAGAGGTCATTGCGTAAACCTGCTCCGTCCTGTGCGAGATAGAAATCTCCCTGCAACAGCTCCAAGTTCTTTTTTTTTTTTTTGTCTTTTGCTGTTTACATTCTTCGCCTCGAGTGGAATCATCAAACGTTGTCCGGAAAACTTGCGAAAAGGATTCATCATCTGGAGAGCTTGTTGCAGAAAGTCCTTTGTTGTTGTCCTCGCCCTCATCAAAATTGCAGCTGCCGCAGTGATGTGTGATCGAAATATTTATGGTGGGGAAACGTCTGGTGGAAGCAGGCCTGGGAGCAGCTGAGGGCGAGGGGTCGTTGCACTTTATGTTTGCGCATAACTGAGCCAAGCGCGCTTCATCAGAGAAAGTCCAGGAATTCTGTGTGATGGAAACACCTCAGGAAAGATCAGTGCACCTTTGTAGAGCCACGGCAGCTGATACCACTTTCCTATAAAACTCCATTCGTGACAGTGATTTATTGAATCATCACAGCAGAAATCATTTATGATTGACTTTTAACCTTCCAGTGCTGTAACAATATATTCGTGCCATCTATTTTTATGGAATATGATGTGATCAGTCACTCTCGCTGATGTCTTTATAATCCTAAAAAAAGTAACTACCTCCAGAGAATAAAACACAATCACTGACTTAATGATGCCTCATCAGCTTCACAGTTCCAGGCACAGCATTTAGCCATGACCTAATCCATCAAACCTCCATTACAATCCTCCTTTTTCAGATTGTAACCCACAAATTACAGTCTAATTATTTCGTATATACAGGCCACATACTCCAACTATATTGGTACAAGTAAATAAATTACACTTTATTTTTAACTATTCATTCAATTAGTACAGGGTGCAGCAAAGGTCAGTTCATGGTTATTGCATCCGTGTGGCCGTGATTCAGGTTCAGGTAACGCAAATTTCATCATCTGCACATGTGGGGAAATGCAGACTAAGCATGCATGCGATTTTATCCCTGCAATCTCTAACAACCACAGCTGATGTCAGACAGCCACCTACAACAGCTTTTACGTCTTCATACTGTGTAATTACCAAGTGAGGTAACGAGCATTGCTTTTAAGTGACACGACACTAGCATCAAGACAAAGCATTGAAAATGTAAGAGAAAGGTGTTATTATACCATTCCTGGGTATGTGGGCTGCAAAATAATGCATCATCCATTTTACACTGGAAGTAAAAGGTAGTATTTTATTATATGTATCCCATACTTAGAAAATATTTACACTATAATTTGCTGACTGCAATCACAAGGGTTAGGTGTTTTTTTAAATACAGCAAAACCAAAAGTGAATACTTTTATCCACTTCATGGATGTTAATGAACTCTCTTGACACAACCCACATATACAATACAGGTCTTATGCAAGCATTGCATAATCTCTATATGCTTTTTCAGTGAGACCATAGACTCAAGTATATTTGATGTAACTTCAGCAGCATGTGTGTGTGAGAGCTCAGTGAGAATGAGGCCAACATGTGTAGTAGCGCACTGAAAAAAAAAAAAAAACCTGCACCCTCCATCTGATACGGTCCAAGCCACAGATATTCACAACAATACAGTTTTATGTTTCTGTATTTGTGCGTGTCTCTCAAATATCCAACCACTAAACCAACTGTTGTCGTGAAAATATGGCTCTGTAATCTGTTAAGGGCCGAGTGTTGTCTTTGCCTCAGATCACAGGCTGTGATGAACCCTGTTTGATCTGGCACACGTCGTCGGCTCATGATGTGAGTGACTGTGCGGGATTATACACAGTGAGAGAGTAATTGATCCTGAATAAACAACAATTGTGCTGGAATTCCATCTTCCTCCGTCTCGGAAGAAGCTGTGCATTCTTTTCAGCACAGATCAAACCCTTCTCTCTCTCTCTCTATCTCTCACATACACACACACATTTCAAACACACATTTCTGTATCACCATGCCCAAGGGGATGCTTCATTGACATCATGCCCCTGAACCTTAACCTAATTCTAACCCTGACCCTAAAACCAAGTCTCTTAACCCTCAAAAAGCAGTGACAGGAAATGACCTCAAGATTTGGTGTGCAGGTTAAACACACACACACACACAAATTTTATGGTTAAACATTTGCCGGGGTTGGTAAGTTTCTGTTCTGTTTCTGAGGCGGTTAATTCCTCGAACCATCCATAACCAAATTTCATCAGAGAACTTCATGTACAGACGTTTGATTGTTTCTGAAGTGCGCTCTCCCCAGTAGACGGAGCGAAAAGCCGCCTCCACCGAGCTGTGGGATGCGTAATTTTCATCCAGTATGCACACCCACCACGAGCGCTTCCTTCACTAAGCTTGATAGATGGCACTTGAACATAAATAGATTGGAATAGCATAGCTCTAAGTAGGCCCTTGAAAGCAAATGAAAGCAGACCCAGAAAAATCACCTTGTTACTCTGGATTTGCAGTAACCACAGCTTTATACACTCACTTTGTATGTGGAGCTTCTTGAACAAAAATCTGTAATATATGTGTTTTCTACTTTACTTTTGCTCAAACACTGGCATTTTTCTAGTTCTTATCTGACGTATCTTTCCATAGTATTAATTTCTGGTAACACATATTTGTTTCTGTTCACTTCTACTCTCTAATATTTATTCACAAACTACTGCTGGCAAAAATGTTGAAACACATCATTTCCTTCGGTCTGGATGAATTTGCCCACCTGACTCTGAGTGGAGGAGACACACATGAAATAAACAGCAAACATGAAAGCTTTCTCAGCTGAGTGCAGATTGAATTATGATTGTGTTCATTAGTTTCCAATACAGAAAAACAAAGGGGTCATTTATTTATGCGAAAATGTCACACAGTATTTGTTGTATTTTATTAACACCATTCTGGGATTTCTCTGTTATTACACAAGTGTACGACACACAAGCAGACTACTAGTAGCTCATAACTTGAAAATAATATAGATACTTTAGTAATGGAAAATATACGCATTTTAAGTCAACTGTAACACCCAAACACTATAGTTGCAATTCAAAGGGTGTGGACCAGTTAGAAAGTGAGTTATGCATAAATCGTTGTAATCTGCAACCAAGCTGAGGGCGTGTGTGTGAGAGAGACTTCCACTATACAAGCTGGCTGACTTCCTGTTGGAATGAAATAAAAAAATGTATTATACGACTCTTGTAGACCTTCCAAATATTTTTTAAATCAAATGGCCCAAATTCTGATCATAAAAACAGTCATACAGGGGTTTGTGATGCTGACAAACATTCACTGTCTTACAGCAAATCCTTATCCAATGATTGTGCACTTCATTAAAATCCTGAGAGGCTTATTTGAAACATATAGCTTCTGCCACTATAGTAGAACACATGCAGACTTGATTGAATCAACCTAAACACTGATAGCTGTATGAAATAAAAAGTTTGATACTTTAATATAATTAATAGTGTTAACGGTCTAAATCCATTTAAATGAACATTGAATTCATCTTACAAGCCAAAAAAAAAGGATTCACATTCATCACTTGATTTTTTCACATGTATCTTTCATATAAATCTCCACTCTTTGAGCAGAGTGCCTTTATGCTTAGCACAAACTGCAAGGTTACCTGTGCCCTGACTTTTCAGTGCAACATAGATTCAGTTATTTGCCGAACGTGCGACAGATGTTGCAAGGGACATTTGGAGCCTGTTGCTCTAAACAGGGCTTATCAGCGCTCGAGCTTTTGTCACGGCTGGACAGCTACTGCAGCGGCTGTGTGAGCAGAGCGGGGATGTGTGGATGAGATAGCACAGCACTCATTAGAAGGGCCTGGGGACAGCTGTGGAGATAGTGCTTATTAGTCTCATGTCGCTCTCTCTCTCTCTCTCTCTCTCTCTCGCTCACACACACACACACACGGGATGAAGTGCATTTTTACCTTTGAGAGAGACCAGTGTGCAAAGAGACCGAATCACTGACTCCATCGATTTGTCTCTGCTGGAAAAAGATAAATTATGACTATAGCCAGCTTCAGTTTTTATGTCTTGTTTTCTAGAACAAGTGATTGTGTTCTTTGCAGTGACACCAGCAATGTTGCAATAAACGCATGTGTGTATATGGACATTTTGGAAGATTAAAGCACAGTACCAGCATCGGCTTCCTTCACCACCGAAAACTAAGAGCATTCCATTTCCTATTCATGAAAAAAGCCCCGGTGCATTTTCCCTCACACTTCCCTTAAGTGGAGATAACATCTGGGATAAGAGAGCAGTAAGAGGGAAAGGAGGAGGGTGTGTGTGTGTGTGAGTTCTTCAAAGCTTGGTGTAGTGTGTGTTGGATCATCCCTGGGGAGGGAAGTGAGGGAGATAAGCCTGTGACAGCTGCCAAACACCTCTGTGTGTATGCGTGTGTGTGTGTGTGTGTGTGTGTGTGTGTGTGTGTGTGTGTGTGTGTGTGTGTGTCTGGGCCCCCCATTCAGAAGGAGTGTTTCTGAATCCCAACCACCTGCCAGCTCTGGTCCCTTCTGGCAGGTGTGAGTTGGTCTGTACGTGATTCAGACCACCGATGAACGTGGAGCATATGTGACAGTCTTATCGTCTGCATCTCGCTGTAATAACATTAAGACGGGTGCATTGATGGGGAGATTACCAAAATGTGAGGAACTGTGAAGGCTGATCACATGAATGGTATGCATCTGATTCAACCTCTTAGAGGAAAAAAAATGACTTAAAAGACTTAAAAGTTGGAGCCCCAGAGAGTTTTGTATTAAATGAGCAAAATAATACAAATCATAACATTGAGAAATGTTTGTAACATATAAAAATGACACTATGATTATTAAGACGCTACTCACTAAAAAAAAAAAAAAAATTCTCACTTTTATTATACTTTTTTGAGATTTGATGACATATTATTCTATTATTATTATTATTTGGAAATGACCATTTCCAGCTTTTATTTTATGACATTTTTTTCCTATGGCAGTTTTTTTCTTTTTTCATAACAGCGTTGTTGCTCTGTCACCTTTCAGCCAATCACGTGTCCCCTGTGTTTTAAGCTAATTGGCTCAACAGTTGCTGCTTAATTTAGCTAGGTACCAACAACAATGCCAAAGTATTAATCTGAATTCATTAACCAAAGGCTGCTGCTGTAAGTAAACACAGTAACTGGTGACAATTTTTAACCTCTCCTTTTATATGCGTAGCTTAAAAAGGCTGCACATGCTACCAAGAAGCATACAAAAACTTCAGAGCAAAAAAAATGGAGACTTTTCTCTGTTGTGGCTGTAGTCAACAGGAGCTAGCTAACAGTGCTAACACTGCCTCTAATAATCCTGACTCAAAACCCAGCCCAGCTAATTACCTGGCTAGTTAGGATAGCTAATTAAGAGAGGCACGACCATGACCATGTACTGTTTAATTTCAGCAAGGTTTAGTTGCTTTTTTTCATAATGACTTTGACATTGTTGTTGCTCAAGCTAACGACAGCTAACTGGCTAAATGTGGTAGGAGTTGTTGCTAACTTAAGAGAGGAATGTGAGTATGTGAATGACTGAGATTAGAGAAGGGTATTTTGAAATTAAAACGCCTATAGTTAAACAAAAATGAACTCCAATAAAACTTTCAAGATATCTATGTCAAAGTTTACAATTTCTAGTAGTCACATATGAGTTTTATTACTTTGTTCAATTATTTCAAAAGTTCTTCAATCATTTTTTACAAAATGTATTTTTATGATAATTTATTTAATATTGAGCATTTGGCTTTTCATAAGCGAAATGCTGGCAGTGCATGAGTGCGTGAGGAATATGAACTGTGGTGATTTATTGTCGTTCCTGTTTTCTCTTGCTAATATCGACCCCCAGTCTCTCAGATGTGTGGGAGAGCGGAAGAAAGTTTTCCTGCCTGACATCACTAGGGTTCAGAGGTTAAATTCACAAGCAGGTGGCCGAGCGAGAAGAGAGCCTGAACCAGGACTTTTATTTTAGAGGCGCCATTATTCTAAAGCCAGACTGAAGCAGGCCGAACCACGCCATCTGTTTCGATAACTTGTTGTCTTCATATGAGAAACTCATACCAGGAGTCTTTTTGCATTTTTCTCAGGATCTCAAACGATTGCATTTGGCTCTGCACCACCAGGGCAAATTGGAAAGTCTGCAAACATTGTGTGGAGTTCATCGCTGTCAAATAACAAGCTCATATTTCAAAAATGTCAGCTTTTTTCAGGAGCTAAGAAAAACAGCTCTCTTTAGCAGCTTGATGACACTGCATTTGGTTTCATGAGTTTGGAGTTTCTCAGCTGACAGGCGACTATGTTGCCATGCAGCTGGAGTGAAAACATGAAAATCAGCAAAACTGGAGTTACACGGTTTTCACATGACAGCAGTGCCACATGGGATCGTTTAAATCTTAGTACTGAACGTATTATTTCACTTAAGGCATTATGACTAGCTGATCTGCAAAATGTCAAGGCAGAGTTTCAGTCTCCCTTTCACTCTGCCTCTCCCCAGCCTGCCACTGTAACCTGCATGCCAGACGCTGTCGTTTCAACATGGAGCTGTACAAGCTGTCAGGCCGGAGGAGCGGCGGCGTCTGTCTCAACTGTCGTCACAACACAGCCGGACGCCATTGCCACTACTGCAAGGAGGGCTACTACAGGGACATGACCAAGTCCATCTCTCACCGGAGAGCTTGCAAAGGTAACGACAGGTTGGATGTTATAACATTACCTGTGCACAATCACCAATGTTCTCTGACTTCTTCAGTTCATTGGTAGAGACTTTTCGGCTTGTCACCCCTTACAAAACAGTAGTGTCTTTGTCAAGTAAGGTGGTTTCTTAAGTGCACATAAATATACTGGTGAATTATAAAGTATGAGGTATGAACTGCTGCAGCTCCACCAAGAAAAAAGGTCAGAGAAAAGTCCAAAACACAAAATTGTGTAACAGAACTTTGTTTTTCTTCTTTCCTCTTCTGTTAATCATGTTCCAACCCCAAAGATTGATCTTGTGACTCTTGAATGGGAAAAGACCTCAGCTACAGTAGTAAAATGCTACTTAAACATCAATGCATCAGCATTAACAATCTAATAATTATGATATATGATAATAGATCAGTCACAGGGAGAACCTTTTTTCTGAAACAACAGCCTAGTTTATTTTTGATAAATTGATAATACTTAAATTTATTTTTACTTGAGTAGGATCTGAATGCTGGACTTTTACCTGTAATGAAGTATGTTTTCATCATGGTATAGTTACTTTTACTTTTACTTTACTTTACTACTTGATGCACTTCCCCCACCACTGTGTGTTTCACACTTCAGGTATTAGAGGAATTCTTTCAAAAGTTCTGGAGAAAAGCGCCCACCTGTCTTGGTGTCTGTGAATTGACCCGTGCAGCTCCCGAGCTATTTGGGGTCCTCTGGATCCCTGACAAGACAAACATAACAAACAGAACAGAGGTGTGAGCTGATCCACCCAACAGAGGAGTGGAAACAACTCGCTAATCGTCCCTCTTCCCTATCCATACTGACAACACGGTGCATATGCACAAAAACAACACACACACAGGTGTGAGCATATACGTCAAGTTTGAGAGCAAGCGGCCAAGGATTAATGTGTGGGGAGAACAAAAGCTGAGCTCCTTCTGTCTCGCAGCTCCTCAGGGAGTAAAGACGGGCTCCGAGGCCCTGAGCAAACAAACTGCTGTCACTCAGTCACTCTGGCTACTCACTCACCAGCAAAATATCCCATAGATGCACAAAATACTTGTGCATATCTATGTCTGTCTCTGTCTGTGTGACAGTATGTTTGCCTACAAGCACTGAGAAACATTAATGTTAATGTGGGATGATGTTGTTTTTGAAGGGAAAATCTGTTTATGGGGAAAGTTACCCAAAAAAAAAAAAAATCAAATGGTACTAGTTTTATGGCAATGCTTGCTGCTTTTAAACATTTTTGGATGCTATTGTACATTCAGATCCCAATTTCTTACCACATACTAATGACAAATGAGTGACTTTGGGCAGATGCCCATATTGCGGACTTGAGCAACATCCACCGCTGAGCTATGATTGGCCGGTGACAGGGTCTCAGGATGCCTATCCTCCGGTGCCCCTATCCTCGGTATACCGCTGGCTATTTAAACAGAGCAACAGCAACATGATATTTCCTACTGCATGCCACGACAGTCCTCCCCCTCTTAATTCACTCTGACTCGGTCAACTTGCACGCAATGAAAGAAAAAGTGTTTCCCGAGTTGGCTATTTTATGTCAGAGACAGTGAGAGATCACTCTCAAACAGAATGCTGGGATTGATTTACTGCATGTGGCAGTGTTGTGCTCAACGCAAGCTTGATAGATCATCTGGACTTAGCGCAAAAAAATTACAAATGGCTATTTGCAGCATTGTTTCACTCTGCCAGCTTAAACATTTTCTCAAGCTATATTTGGGGAGTGGTGAGGTTCAGGGGGACAGGGCTGGGAGCAGGTTAGTGTAATAGAGTTTCTCACTTTGCCTAATGATGTAGCAACATCCATAGATCTGTGCAAAGTCTTTCCAAACAGCTGCATCAGTAACCTGAAAAGTTCAAGCCCCTCTCGTGATCCCCTCATGTACCCAACTCAGTGCCCTGGGATCAAACCCAAACAGCCTGATTGCTGCCTTTCTCCTCAGGTGACAAAAACAGGGCGATGTGACATCAGTTAGAAACCACTATATTTATTGTTCAAATCAGCCAACCATCCCACTCTGCTGTTGTTGGACAGGAAATACAGTGCTGTGCCAACACAGCCAGGAGGAAGTCTGCTTTCATTCCCCATTCCTTAACCCCCCCCCTCCCTCACCAACGCTCCACATCTCAACAAAATGTCCTCTCAACGATTTGCTTAATAGTTGGAGGTTTATTGAAAAAAAAAAAGACTCTTCTGCTCTCTACAGCGCCTCCATCTCCAGTGGCAGCGTGGAATGCCTCGTGCTTTATTTCCCAGATTAACAACTTCACCCCTCATCAAGCGCAGTGTAAACATAGCTCTTGGAAAACCACAGTGCACCCCCCCGCCTCCGTTCCCAACAGTTTGTTTTTTTCCCCCGTCCCCTCATAAGTTTGGCAGTCTAAGCCTTTAACTAGGCACAGCGAGATCGAGTCCACAGAGATGGAGCTGGTACATGGTTCACTGCAGTCACTCCTCCAAACCCCTCAGCAGTCGTTCAGCTCCACAGGCCCCCCCACTGCAGGTCCAAATTAATTAATGTGTCCAGTTTCCTGTGGTGTTGCATTAGTGGACTCTTGAGATTGCAGCGGTATGAAAACCGTCAGTCTACCTGTCAATACAAGCTTTATGGAAAAATAATCAAACTGAGTAGCATTCTGATATTTTATCGCTCATAAACTTTATTCAGTCTATTGCATTTAATGTTAAGTAAATCAAACATTATGTTGGAGCAGTTTGGCATTTTGAAAAATTTACTGTTAACTGTTAGCTATAGCCTCACAGAAAGCCAAAGTCATGAATAAAAAACATGAATAGTTTTACCTGGGGACTTCTAGTAATTCATATTAATTGCAAATGTTACCTGTGATCCTAATCTCTTGCAAATCTACCATGACCAAAATTTGCTAAATAAAAATTTCACCATAAATTACCAACGGTATTTTGCCAAACACAGAGGTCATGTGATAATATTAGTTCCATGCAAATTGACATCTCATTTATTTTTGGGTTAATTCCTGAATTTCTGAACATTGCAAGGGACAGTTTCATTTTTGTTATAAAACAACTCTTTTTCGTCTTTTCCCTTTTACATTAAATTAAATACATTGTTTTGAAACACAGACTGAAAAATGGTATGAGTGTCAGAGAATTTCCCCAGTACTAAAATCCAAAACCAACAACCATGAGTAACAAGTCAGAAATGAAAACAAAGTGAATAAAACAAAACAGCAACCTGCCACAACTTATGACTCTGCACTTAAACAGTCAACTGAATATGTAAAAGGCATCACAAGAAAAAGTAATAGTTTCCTGCAAAGTGGTTAGGCACATAGAAAAGATGCTATTGTGTCATTTTAGTTGCCTTGGGCCTGTGGATGGAAAGTCCATGCTGACTCTCAGGGGGCCTTGGTAAGGTGGTACATAAGTGGAATGATGTGGAGCCATGAAAGGTGAAACACTGAGATCTTCAATTCAAAATCACAAGACATTTTCTTCTCCAGCTCACTTCTTTTTCTCTCCACAACTTTCTTCCATTCAAGTCGCTCCCTCTCAAAGTCATGGGTGTTGTCATTTTGTATGAGACAGTCCAGACCCTTGTCCAGTGCCTTTCTTTGGCAATGCACTACAAAAAAGTTTTTTTGTGTGTTTTTTTGTGAATTCAGTTGCTACAAGCTATAAATAATTGGAAAGTTAAATGCAATAGTGATTCAATTTGATTTCCATTTCAAAGCTTACATTTTTAATCAATCTGTTCTGTTTATTTCAAGAAATGTATTGGAACATATGGTTTGAACCACACAGCATACTGTTGAGTAAAACTCTGTTCCAGGGCTAGATTTTTAGTTACTTTTTTTGTTATAAATGTCAGTCAGACTTTGAATGAAGTTTACTCAGTCTTGGAGCGAAACTCCAAGCGAAAAGTTTTTAGTCCATTTACTGGACACATATGAGGTTGTTTAAATCTTCTCCTCTGACTGTCTGCAAAAGAGCAGATAAGAATATTTTATAATATATTAAACTATTGCTTTGATAAGTATGCACAGACTGGGACTTAATAATGTTGGATTTTATGTATTAAATCATACTGTTCTGGTTCCACCCTCAGATATTATTTGTAAAAGCTTTAGAAGCCCACAGCATAAACATACCCAAGAAACAGAGTAAATTTTTTATTTCATTGATTTTTGGTAGATAAACTCTAAACGGTAGCAGCCAAAGAAAACATGTCCTTGGTAGTTTTCACTGTCAGCTGCATTGTGTGGTGATTATCTTATTGCATTTGTAGTTACCATTAAAAAACCCTCCCTCACTTTTATGTAAAGATCATGCTCGTGTTTAATTCTAAAAGGAAATGAAACAGATCCCTAAAAATTTTGTATTTGAAGCTTTCATGAAACAAATCAAGCGGAACAAACACAAAGAAGTTAGACCTCTTGAAACAGAATAGATTTAATAAGCATCTTGTTATGTTCATGTAGCTCCATAAATTCCAACTAAAAGCAACTCCAACCTCTACTGGACCACTTCAAGCAAATTTCAAATGACTCTGCTGGTACATATAACACATGCAGAGCTAATAGGGAGGCTGGGCTCCCACTTCAAACACTGGCTTTATGGTAAACGTTTGGCAGGGCGCGCACACACACAGAGAACGAATTTCTCACATTTAACTTGCGATCCCCCCAACTAACAGCTTAAACAGACTTTGAAGTGCGTTCCACTCGTCCATTAATGGGAAACATTATTCAGGCAGTATTTGCAAGGAACTCTTTGCCAAAAAGCTTTACATTGGAAACTCAATCTGAAGAGCACACAGTCTGTCTGATCACAACGGTGCACAGGACACAAAGCCTGCTCTCAAGAAGCTCAAAGACACTCCTAAGCACACACACACACACACACACACACACACACACACACACAAACACGCATAACGCATAACGCATACCCATACATTTTGCGTTACACGCAGCAGACCGATACTGTGCAGAGAGAGAGGGAAATACTATAATTAATCAAGTTATTTACTCTTCTGCGTGCCTTCCAGACCAGACCTAATGAAGAATCCTATGCTCATTATGGGTGGAGGGAAGCAGTATAATTTGATTGAGGTTTTATGCTGGTGCAAGGCCCAGTTCCCCATCTGTGATGGTCTGGAAGGAAAACATAGCCCGCTCTAAAGTGAATGATTTCTCACTAGGTTTTAGTGCTAAGATTACTTTTTATTGTATGGAATATGTAGAGTCAGCAGCAGAGGACAGACCAGACATACTGTAGTCATTTGAAAGCTGATATTTGTTTTGTAATGGCACTGGTTTTGTAAACCACTCATTTTTCAAATTGCAAGTTGTTTACTCGGGTACAATTTAGCTTGATGTCTTTTTGCTTTGTTTTTCTCTCCTTTCCCTCCACAGCATGCGATTGCCATCCAGTCGGAGCAGCAGGGAAGACGTGCAACCAGACAACAGGCCAATGCCCCTGCAAGGACGGAGTGACAGGAATCACCTGTAACCGCTGTGCCAAGGGCTACCAGCAGAGCCGCTCTCCCATCGCGCCCTGCATCAGTAAGACCCACTTCTACCACCTTTACACACAATGACCTGATCCTGACCAGCTGACAGCTTCATTAATGGTTAATAATTGATTTATATGTACTTTACAGATCAGTAATCAGTGTAACTCATTGCTCTTTTGTGGTGATGTTATACTCTGACCGAGGAGGTTGAATAAAAGTTGATGGTGATGCATATCCAGTAAGCTACAATAGTGCCCTCCAACTGAATATGAAAAAGGCATAACAAGACCAAATAATACGTGTGGATAGGGGTTAGTGGTTAGGCACATATAAAAGTCACTATTGTGTCATTTTAGTCGTCTAGGGCCTGTGGATGGAAAGTCCATGCTGACTCTCAGGGGGCCTTGGTAAGGTGGTACATAAGTGGAATGATGAGGGGCCATGAAGGGTATATCCATTCTCCAGCTCTCTTCTTTTTTTCTCCACAACTTTCTTCCATTCAAGTCGCTCTCTCTCAAAGTCATGGGTGTTGTCAGTTTGTATGAAACGATCCAGACCCTTGTCCAGTGCCTCCATTATATGGGTTATTTTTACCCCTTCCTTTGGCAATGCACTACAAAAAAGTTAGGGTATTTTGTAGTTTATAAACAGCTTCATTAATGTTTAATAATTGATGTATTTATACTTTATAGATCAGTAATAATAAAGATAAAGATAAACTCTGATGGTGATGCACAGCTAATAAGCTACGAAAGGTTGCTGTTAAACTCAGTCAAGGTGACTCATTATTGGTTTGAGGGTGATATTTTTAAATATTTAAACTCCATCAGCGGTAGCAAATCCTGATAAGTACCTCGGGACAAGACCTGAAAAGGACAGGAAGACACGCTTGTTATGCCTGAATTCATGGCTCACACTCATCTTGTGTTATTTTTAAGATATTCTGGATAGATATCCTGCTGTTTAAACCAGAGCCTGGATAAACAGACCATTAGAGCTCGGCTAACATAGCCTTGTGTGCCGTTAACAGTCCGTCTCACAATAAATCCCCAGAACGAGTCCAAGGGAATGATGGCTGATATGTTTATTGGCTGTATCTGCCGCCTGCAGATTCCAGGCCCTCGGCAATAAACGCCAACGCCGCACAGAAACAGAGATGGGTCGCTGGTAGCTGCTATAGCTCGGAGCATCAAGTAGCTGGCTGGCATGAACAGATAAGATAACAGCGATGTCTGGGAGGACATGTACACATGGACAATTGTCCACTATGTTACTGCAGTTGACATTTCTGATAAAGTCATGTGTGAAAACTGTGGACTTTAGAGCGATGTGTTTGGCCAGAATCCGCAAGGATAGTTTCAACCTGCGAACCTGCTGGAAAGGGATTTCTTTAATCGTTGGGTAACAGGTAACAAATGTGGTGTAAAAAGCTGGAGCAAACAGGGTCCTTGAAGAGTAGAATACATTTGGTTTCTCGTATATTTTTTGAGATAATGTCTTTCGGTTTTAATAGTATGATATTAAATTTTTGTGATATCTAACTCCCTGCCAGCTACGACTTTAACAAGACCGGCAGCCTTGGCTCTTTGCGTGTACAACATACCACAATCAGGAAGAGGCAGAACATTAATAGGAAACTCAAAGTCTTGAAACACATTTTTCAGCACATCTGTGTGTCAGAATCAGCTTTCATTGAGGAGATATTCCATCTATCCCTAAAGGTTTTCAGTCTGGGTGAAATCTGTTCTTAGGAGAATAACCAGAAAATTGAGCTAAATATTTTAGCTTTTAACAGTAAAATCTGTGTCTGTCTTTCTTTGTCACAGAAATCCCAGTCGCATCTCCGACAGCAACTTACAGCAGCTACGAGGAGCCGTCGGGTGAGTGACACAGTACATATTCTACTAATTCTATATGAATTGTGTCATATTTTTATATTTTCCATTGCTGTTTTAATGTATGCATTATAAATCAGAAAGCAAGTAAAGTAACTACTCCTTCATGCACGTAATTATATGTACATTTCTAGCACATGCATGTTTTTCCATCCACTCATAGTCTCGCTCCTCAACTAAACTACAAGTCAGTGAGGACTGACTGCCACTGATGTAAACTCCAGATATTTTGCCATTGCTCCCTGTGGCCTCGTTGCCTGTATTCCCAGCCTTCCCAGCAGCCTCCCAAGGGTTTCAGCCCTAATCTGATTACATGCTTCATTTGCACCAGTTTGTATTTCAATCAAGGCTGGCTGCGCCGACAGTGAAGCCCTGCCCGACCCTATTGTTCATGTGCTCTGACAAGGGTCTCCATGTTGGGCTGCTGACATTAGACGATGTGCAACAAAAATATCTCCCCGCCACTTCAGTATAATTTCTGTTTCTGTCCTTTAATGGCTCATTTGGTTGACTGTTCATAAATGTAATCAGCCAGGAGCAAACAGGCTCTAAACATGTTGCTTCAGCTGTTTAGTCATTTATTAAATATCAATATATCAGTTTGTTTTTACCGTGATTCAGATTTGGTTAAATAGGCTGAGTCACTTCTCTTCATCGATCAGTGTCTGATGAGTGTGGCGCCACTGACTTCATTCTGCTTTGTTGTGAGTCCCACTTCCTACTATAGTGACTGCCGAGGCTGTGTGGAGTTTGGATTCCTGTCAGAAGCTCCACACAGTCACCACCCTCCAAATTAGGAGCAGTGTGGTCCCCAGGGACCCCGCAGAATGAACGTGGCACTGCTGCAGAGACACACAAAGGGGGCGTTTGTCCTCACAGCAGGAGATTGGACCTTAATGAGAGCTGTGGGTGTAATGGCCCAGTGCGGCAATTGCGCTAAGGGGCTAATGGGCAACGTCAGCTATCAAAGGGAGGTATGATAAAGGCCCCCAGGGGCCAGCGGGAGATAAAGAGGCCCTCCCCCGGCCCTCAACACTTCATTTACATGGAAATCAGGCATGCTCGATATGGACTCGTCAAATTCATTTACTTTGGGATTTCCTCTTTTCTTATTTCTCCCTCCACCCCAAAAAAGCAGGCCGGCATTCCACCAGAAATGCTTTCTCTACATACATGAATTCGATCCTCATCCCACGTCCCGAACCGCTCTTTTTTTTTTCTTTTTTTTTTTTGAGAGGGAGGAGAGGGGCGTTTTTTTCTTCCTCAATCATTACCCAGGCAACCTCATTCACACAGAGTATAATGGGGAAGAAAGGGGAAGACTGGACAGAGGGCTGGAAGAAATAATGAAGTTTGTCCATATTCAGGCAAGCTGAAAGGTCCCCCCTCTCTCTCAACTGCCCCCTCCTTTCTCTTCAGACTGCCCAGCCCAGCTTTCCCACCCCCCCAGAAAAGAGCACAAGGCTTATTGCTCTGGGAGAGGCGGAGTGGGAGGGGGGCAACACTCAGAGATGATCTGGTTCCAATTTGTGTCAGTCAGTGGAAAGTGGAGGGAACAAATAATTTCAATTTTCAGTTTGGCGTCTGGTCCCACCACCAGCTCTCTGATTACCAAAAGTACCTGGTGCAGTGACAACACGATGGCAGCGGCCATCGATTAAGCCCTTTGGCAAACTAAGCCAGGTGCACATAAACTGATGCAAAAGATATATCATTAAGACATTAAGCATAAGTCTGTGAGCTTCTGTCTCTGGGGACCCTTTAGCATCGACCAGTGTTAGAGGATTCACTTTGTCCCCTCATGTGGCTTAAATGCTGCTAAGAGTTCCTGCTAATTTTGGGTAGGTCATGAGCTAATATCCCCCAGTGACCTTCTTTTGTGTGGGGTTGACCTCCGTGGCCCTCAGAGCGGACACAATGCATGCCAGGACACTGACGAGGGAGCGGGCTGGAGTGGAAAAGTTGGGAGGAGTATAGGAGGAGTGTGTTGACAGACACAGGAGGATCTGTGTAAGCTGTAATCCGTCTCACACTGGCACTTTGAAGGCATCTTGGAAACCCTGGGGCCACAAACAGTGTGACGCAAGGGGGCACATTTAAAGCCCATCCAGCTGGAGCGTGGCCTGATGAAGCTGAAACACAATTTTTAAAGGAGGAGGAAATTTGTTATCTAGCTCTGACTCTTTCTTTCCCTCTCACCTCTGTTCCCTAGATTGCGAATCTCACTGTAAAGCCTCCAAGGGAAAGATGAAGATCACCATGAAGAAGTACTGTAAAAAAGACTACGGTGAGTGAGTCCAATATGCAGGAATGTGTGCTGCCAGACGTCAGCCAGCAGTCAAGAGGTCAGATGTCTCAATTAATCGGATCCCGAGCAAAGCCAATCCACATCCTGGTGCTGCTCTCCGTGTTTCTGTGATGGCTTATTTACACAGCCCTAGGCAATGTCCACTAATACAGATTAATATGAAAGCATACACTTTCTCTCAGTTGTGGGCTTTCCTACAAACCAAGCTGACAATTCCCACCCATGAAAACATCAGCTTTTATAAGCTTTCTCCAGAGTGGATCATTTTTTAAGTCTGGACAATGAAAACTGAGCTTTTTAAGACATATGAGTGTCAGCCAACATCCTGTCACGTGTAATTGCTCATTTTGCACGCTGATCACACAGTGCAGGTGTTTTCATTGACATATCTCTGGTTTTCTGTCAAGTATAAAGCAGAGATTCAATTTAGGTCTGTATGCAAATGCCCAGGAGTTATTGTGAACATGTGTCAGCAGGTAGCATTTTACCCTCAATCTAATCACTGTTAAATGCTTGTTAATTCATTCAACAGTAGAAATATGCTGTAAATATAGGCCAGTCAAAACACCTGTATTGTGTCATCATCTATTGTGAAACACAGATCACAGAGAAGGATGGAAGCGACAGACTGGAGCCCAGCCCTGCTGGGACCAGACACAATCCGACCATATTTGTCAAAATGATCTGTAGATTTAGCCACAGTCCTCACCAGATGTTCGTGGTGAGGAGTGTGGTTGTTCGCTAACTGAAATTAAGGAAAGACAGATTCAGCCACTACTACAGTGTGTTGTTTTGTGACTGTGTGGAAAGAGACCTGAAAATCTAAGCATGGATATAACATGGTTTGACATTTTAGGACATAGGAAAATAGGCATAGGAAATATGCCTATTTGATTTTTTGCCAAGAGTTAGAATGAGATACCAATCTCAGGTCTGTCAGGTAAACATATAGCTTGAGTCAGCAGCTCTTTAGCTTAGCATAAAGACTGGAAACAGGGAAAACAGCTGGCCTGGCTCTGACTAAAGATAACACAACATGCATGGTAATAGCACCTCTAATACATTATATCTTGTTTGTTTAATATACAGAAATCATAAGACAGTTTCTTTGCTGGGTGCCACTGGTTGACGACGGCTTCTGGCCAAGAAATATAACATAATATAACGTGTTTATTATTGAGCTGTAGAGGTGCAAAAATTTGGATTTTGTTACCTTTGGACAAAGCCAGGCTAGCTGTTACCCCTGTTCCCAGTCTTTATGCTAAGCTAAGCTACTTGACTGCTGCCTCGAGCTACCCATTGTATGACAGTGGCATCAATATTCTCATCTAACTCTCGGCAAGACAGCAAACATATTTCCTCAAATATAATTGGTATTCTTTCAAAAGCATACAGGGGAGGGACCGCAGCTTTGTTACTTTGAAATGTTGGCAAATAATTACTGAAGGCCATTTTAAGACTAACCTTAATGAGCTAAGAACGTATAAGTGCTAAAGTGTACTGTTTCCTTTGAGGATTGCCTTAGATGTGTTATCCTCCATTTGTAAATGTGCTGTATTGGTTAAAAGCTGCTGCACCTCCTGGCTCTGTCTCCTTCTCCCGCCCTGCAGCACCTCCTCTCTGGCCAGTCATAAAAGAGTCAAAGTGTGGATGTTTGAACTTTGGTCAACATATGGCCGACTCGCACCCCTGTGGACACTGTAGCGCCTGTAGACGAGGAAACGGACCGTACGAGGATTGTGGTCAGGCTTTGTCCAGCACAGTCTGCCTGAGGCATTTGGCAAAACTTTTAGATGTTTTAGAGCAAATCCCACACTGATAAGAGAAGCCAAAACACACAATCGCTTTATTTTGTCAGTGAATCCACACGACAAGTGGTGAAGCTGAAATACACCTCACAATGCTGTGCCAGGTAAATACATACCATATTACAGGGTCTGACATGATATATTACATTACCGGAATCACCAGAATACAGCTGTGTCTCACAAGTCAACCACTTGGAAAATGAAAGAAATGTGATGTTTTGATATTTTATGATTGATGGTGCTGGTCCATTCTCCTTCAAACAAAAACCACAATAAGAGATAAACACCATACCTGCAATTCCAGCACAGGGGGACACAGGGGTATAACAGATGCCGCTCTAGAACATGTTTTTTTTTTATTGCGCTATCCCACTGTGTAGCTCTACTTTCACTCACATGGCAAACGATCAACTTCACTCTTCAGATTTTCCGCCCCATTAATCGTAGCAATATAATGGTTTATCTGTTATCGGTGGATCCACATCTGTAAGCCACAGAGACAAAAAAAACCTTTGAGGCAGATCCAGTGTTACACAGGATATGCTCTTCTCTCTGCCAGGTTTTGCAAGTAGTGTATCCACTAAACACACAGTAAGAGTGTTCTCCTGGAAATAAAACACATGAATAGCATATCATGTCTTTCAGGTTTCAATAGGCATTAACCAGTTGGAGTAACGGTTCATCGCTATCAGCTCTGCTCGAACCCTTCCAGCTCCCCTTGTGTTAATGTCTTTCAGAGATGACTAACTTGTCTCCCGTTCAAAATCATCGGTGAAACGTCATCAGCCTGTCAGAAAAACAGCTTTATATAGTTGCCATTACAGCTTTATGAAATGACATCCAAGTGAAAATTGGCCAAATATATTTTATTCCCTCTTACAGCTGAGTAGACGGTAATTCAGGCCATTTGTTGCATTTTGCTAGGAAGCCAAACGCAGCCATTATTCATATTTCCACTGATTTAAATCTTAATCGTCAGGGCTGAGACAGGCCCTTGCGTCTGTAAATCAGTCAAGCTTATTCAAGCAAAGCGGGCGGTTCCTGTTGGTTTTGTCTGAAGTCGCTCTAAAAAAGCCTGGAAGCAGATGATTCTGCCTGAACCGCACCGAGGCAGTATGGCAGACATCATTGCTTAGCATGCATTCCCTTTGCCTCTGTGTAATTCATTTCTCAGGCCTGTCGCCTCGCTTTTGTGGGGCTTCAGAGTCTCCTCTCTGTTCTTTTTGGGGGCCACAACCCCCATGTGTGAGTGCTGATGCAGGCCCCCGGGGTCACGGGAAGGGGCCCTCTGTTTAAACACAGTTGTGCGCTCTGCCGGCGCCGAGCATTCCTCGGGGCACAAACAGGTGGTAAATTAGGCAGACGGTGACGGATTGCCACCCCGGAGAGAAAGAAATATGTTTTGTTTATTCAATTTTTGTTTTTCATCACTGCCGTAGCTATGGAGACCGCGGACACAAAGGGATTATATTCTCGCCTGACACCCGCCTCTGCACACACGCACCCTCCCTCTCCCTGCCACCGGGGGGACAATGAATCAAAGGGCCGCGTGTTTACCGACGCTCCGGGATAGCGCTCAAAGGCAGGGAACCCCCTCCCCAGCCTCCCTGGCCACCCCTCTGCGCTCACCCAAGGGTAACAGGTCCCTGATCATTCACTCAGCTGATAACCAGAGGGGACAGGGGCCTCAGTGTGGTAATTAAGCGAGCTCTAATTTCATTAGCCCTTTGCTTGTTGGTGGCATGCAGTGTCAAGCCGCAGCACACTGCCCAAAGAAGATAAACCCAGTTGGAAGTCTGGCTGTGAGCGAGGCTCGGTTGGCAGCCATTGTGCAAGCACGGGATCATCTCACACTTACCTCTCCTCTCTCACCGTCTGTCTCACCAAACAGCGTCGGCACACACTATTTTGTAATAGGCTGTTTGACCCAGCGCTCTCAGTCTCTCCCTCTCTGCCGTCTATTTAGCTCAACCCGAGTGGCAGAGGGTGTGTGTGTGTGCGTGTGGATTTGTGTGTGTTTAAATACAGAGAACATACTTGAGAAAGAAAGAAAAAGGAGGCAGACACTGACAGAGAGTCCGAGCCTGGACGCTGTAACCGAGTCTCCTCCTCAGGCCTGGAGAGGAGAGCGCTATCTCCGCTGGATTCTCACGCTGTGAAGTTGGATGGGGCTCTGGGAGCAGAACCCGGATAGCTCATGAGGTCGGAAACACATCCCGATTCTCCTGGAACTTTTTCTGTGGCTGGGAAGACAAATAGTGGCCCCTCCTCCCCCCACCGCTCACACACCCTTTATGTGTCTGGATGAAGGAGAGGGCTGCAATGAATGGCAGAGCTGTGAGAGCCCGCTCTACTCAGCCCAACAAACCTTCTTTCTTCTGAAATTGTGTGCAATTTGCTCACACCATGCATTGACACACATACTCAAACACCCCACTCCTCCGGTTCTCCTCATTCTTGGCAGTGATAGGGGACGACTGATGAACGCCGAAAGTGAACACGTTCAGCCAGAAAGGCAAAGAGAGGCTAGCTTACCTAGCTGTTTGAATAAAACAAGAAGGAAATACATTTTGGATATTATTATTACAAAGGTTTTTTGTTAACTTGCAAGTGTCCCATGACCCCACAATGTATGTCCCTGATTCCAAAAAGGTTGGGCCACTGTGTAATAATGGAAAATAAGAAAGGAATGCAGTCGTTTGCAAAGCAACTGTTTTTCTGACAACAGATTTACAAAGTGTTCCCGAGTCTATGTAGTAATATATACAATCCAAAGTGGTGAACCTCTCTTCATCCTCACTTGTGAACGACTGAGTCTTTCCAGGATGAACCTTTCATACCCAATCATGACACTATCACCTGTTACCAATGAACCTGTTTACCTGTGGAATGATCCAAACAGATGTTTTTGGATCAGTCCACAACTTTCACAGTCTTTTGTTGCTCCTGTCCCAACTTGTTTGAAACATGTTGCTGCCATCAAATTCAGAATAGGCAGATATTTAAGAAAATCAATGAAGGTGAAGAGGTCAAACATTACATGTATTGTCTTTGTACTGTTTCCAATTGAGTAGATGTCAAAAAGGATTAGCTGATTATCACATTCTGGTTTAATTATGTTTTACACAGCTTCCCAAATTTTTTGGAAACAGGGTTGTACAACTAAATACAGATAGAAGATAAATGTAAGATGTGTTACATGTATATCCAACTGATTGTTTGAGTGAGTCTTTCCCATCATCTAATCCAATCTTCTCCAGATTCGATTAATTCTCTCAATTGCGAGTGAACCCCCACACATGCACTTAAACGTTAATAGCACATTCCTAGCTAAACCCACGGGGTAAAGCACTTCACTTCAAGAACAGATTAGCTCCATCGCCGTTGAGCTGTTTGCCTCTTGTTGCAATCAGTGTGATGAAGTAATGGCTGCTTTGTTGGACAGAGAATCCGTGCAGGGGAGCTTCTGCGAAGGGAGCTTTACTCATTTCCCGGTATAAAAATATCTGTTTCAAGTGGTGTTCCAATAGTTACCAGGTTTAGCTTGATTTAGCCTGAGGTTGTTGATGTTCAGATGTGCAGAGTCCGGTTTAACACATGATAGACCAATTGGACAGCATTGCTTCAGAAGTTATATTGTTAGCAGATGTACAATTTTTTAAAATGAAAAATACTCTTTTGGCCACTTATTTATGCAAAAAAGATATCTACCGCTTCCTCTTCAGCACTGAAGGAAAAGTGCTCCTCTGCCTCTCACAGCAAAGTGCGCTTTCAGATGTTCTCCTTCAGGAACCTTTGTGTTCGCACAGGGAGTTCTATGGCTATGTTGCTGTAATGGGGAATATGCTCAGGAGCTCAACAAGGAAAAGGGCAAAGGTCAGAGATGAAGGGACAAACTGGTGACACCAACAAAGTCAGCAAATTTCTGGGTCATGTTTGCATAGCAGGGTTTACGGGACCTTTTACACAATGCTGTATAAAAGTGTTGGCATCTGTCTGCTGCCCCAGACAGATGCCAACACTTTTAAAAAAGAAAATGTTATCAGTGGTTCCCAGTGGCGTTCCCGGCCATCTGGCATACCAGCACAAACCCCGGTGGGCCGTCACATCGGTGGGCCGGTGAACCGTCAAAACATCCATAAAGTTTTTACAAACCGTCCAGCCCATCTGTCTCTTTGCCAGCCCTCTCTGTCTAGCTGTCAATCAAACCGGGTTCACTGAGGAATCACAACCAAGAAGCACTGATGGACTGTCTGATGCACTCCACACAACCCTGTTAGATAATCTCAAATACCCCTCTGGCAACACTGTTTCTAATGTGTTCATTTGAACTGGTTTAATACTGTTAACTATATACAAGTGGACATTTTTATAACATTGATCTGTCATTTATAAGTCAGTTTGGTTTGTATTCATTCAACTGCAATTTTGTAGTGGCACTAAAATGATTTTTTTTCCATTAGCTATCTCAACTATTTACAGTATCCATTTACCCTGTGGAACAAGGAGAACAAGTATCTGTGGTAATCTCTGGGTTATGATATAAATCACTTGTTCATGTAGGTGATTAAACCATGCTTTTTCTCTCTTCCTTTGCCAGCTGTCCAAGTGCACGTTCTAAAAGGAGACAAGGCAGGCGAGTGGTGGAAGTTCACCGTCAACATCATTTCTGTCTACAAGCAAGGCGAGCACCGCATCCGCCGCGGGGACCAGCTGCTGTGGGTGCGTGCCAAGGACGTGGCCTGCAAATGCCCAAAGATCAAACCCGGGAGGAAGTATCTGCTCCTGGGCACAGACGACGATTCCCCCGGCCAGAGCGGTGTGGTGGCGGACAAGGGGAGCCTGCTCATCCCTTGGAAGGACCTGTGGGGCCGCCGGCTGAGGAAGTTCCAACAACGTGACAAGAGGGGAAAGTGCTAAAAGTGGCTGGAGAGAAGAGAGAGAGAGAGAGGTGGAGGCAAAGTACTGTCTCCACTGGGATGAATGCAAGGAGGAGGAGAAGATGGATGGAAAAAAAAAACTGGAAGAGTTTAAGATAGAACAACACAGGTGAAAAGTAGGAGAGATGGGGGATTGACTGAGTGCTGCTGCTCTGAGTTGGAGCGAAGAGTTTAGTGTTTTTTTTAGGAACTTTTGTGAAGGAGCTCATTCTACAGTTGTTCTGTCTCTGTTTGTCTTTCAAGGTTTGTTTTGTTGTGTAATTGCAGAGTTTGCACCTAATGTTACAGATATGTCACATCCTGACTATTTTACCCATGATGCCGTTGTTTTTTTTACAGTCTCCCGTTCAGTTGTTTTAAAGAGCAATGCATCTACTGTATCACCCTTTTGTATTTTAAGAGGATCTATTTCCACTGTGCTGTGTAAAGCATTATCTAGTCAAATGAGAAAGAGACACTGAATGGCATTGAGGGACTCCACTCATGTATGATTCGTTGCTCATGTAATCTGCCAAACTTTGGATAAAGTTTTTCAACAGCTGAAAGTGAAAAATTATGCATAAGTGTGGAAAACATAATAGGTGCCATTTTGCCCGAGAGCTCTCCGCTCATATGTGAGTGTTACCTCAGTGAAACAACTCGTGTTGTGGGAACAAAATGCCATAATGATCCTCTGCTCGTTCTGTATAATGATCATCTTTCACATCACAAGCAAGTCTTTGCTCAGCGCTAGTTGATATATCAACAGTATGTTGTGGTTGTGACCTCTGCAATGTAAAGTAACCATACGTGCATACCTAGACATTATTTTAGTAGATGATGCCGTAGCATCAACTAGATGTAGAGTAGACATGTCAACCATGCACTTATTTTTACTAGTCAAAAGTTTTAGAACATATGAGATATGTTCACATTTTAGTGGCATCCAAAAAGAAAAAAATCTCATACTGTACCATATGATGCAAAAATAGCTGTGTCGTTCAAACCCTGCTTGCCTCACTGATGACCGTTCTGTACGGACTGATGTCTCCAGCTGAGTGTTGTCGCAACTACAGATAACTCAAAATGTACTGATTACTTTCTAATAAAGGACTAAATGTAAGTTGGATGTCCCAAACAAGTGAGAGAGCTGATGAAGCCAACCCCCTCACTTCACTTAAAAAAAGAGACAATATCGACCTATCAAGCAATCCTCATACCACTGACCTAATGCATGCTCACTATTTACTGTAGCTGATTGATAGCTAACAATGATTGTGAATTATGTACACATTTAATTTGTATACAGTATTCAGTGTTGTGGGAAAATAACCTGTGGAGTGATGAGATATCACAGATGTTTATTGTACAGTGCGTTCAGCACGCTGTGTCAAATGTTCGTCACCTCAAAGCGACTTTTTGAGGACTGGATTCCATTATCAAGACTTGGTACTCGACAAAAAGGCATGACCGATTGTCTACGTGTTATATAGCTGTATAGTATTACTTTTTTTATTTTTTGTTTGTTAAACATTAACTAGCTCTATCTCCATGTGAACTTAACCAGAGTTTTAAATACTAGAGGCTTAATAAATGGAAAGACAAATAAATGAATGTCAGAGAAACGTCTCATGTTTACGTGAGCACCCGGAGGATCACACACACACACACACACACACACACACACACACACACACACACACACAATCGCTTACACACTGACTACATGAACACATACAGTATGCACACACACACACATTAATACAAGGGTACACCTCAGTACTCTGTGCATCATACTGTATGTCTTGTAAAATTACAGCGCACTTATAAACTGCCAACACATCTGTACCGACACACTTGGACTTTTGCAGGCGTTTGCAGAAAGGTACTCCCTACCACACTTCTGCTCTCCATAAATCGTATATCTGAATAATTATCTCTGCTCATGTTT
The DNA here is from genome assembly GCA_037975185.1 of Centropyge bicolor. Taxonomy (NCBI): domain Eukaryota; kingdom Metazoa; phylum Chordata; class Actinopteri; family Pomacanthidae; genus Centropyge; species Centropyge bicolor. The sequence continues at coordinate 3,356,796 of JBBMOC010000022.1, read as the reverse complement.
ATACATTGGCTTGTAAATGTTGTTTAGCAGTGTCCATTGCAAATGTTGTGTAATGTCTTGTAATACTAATATATTATGTTTATCACAAATGAATATATTTAATGACACATGAAACGATGTGGCTTTTGTGGTTTTTATTTTGGATCTTTTTATTTTTTACTTTTTTGCATTGAATTGTAGATGGCTGTAATGAAAAGTATTGATAAGTGTTTGGCTATTGAACAGCCTGATAGGACTGAAAATTAATTCATCTGAAATAAAGCTGTGTCAAAAAAAAACAAAACTAATTGAGGATGATCCCAGCTGAAATTAAGTTTTTAGCTCTTTTCTTCTCCAGTAATTATAAAGTGTCATTATTTTAAGAACACTGCACCACATGCAAACATTTAACACACTGTGACTGGATGTAACACAATACAACACAATGCAATTTTGAGGCACCAGTATTTTCTACTTCACATGTTTTGTCAGTTGAAATTGTTAAGAACTTAAAAAAAAACAAATTCCTTCTTGCAAGAATCAAAAACCCACAGCACGTGAAGTAGACAATTATTTATTTTAATTATATTTTCTTATTACTCAATTCTATCAACTCTATTTCTATTAACTCAAAAGTTAAGTCCACAAACATACTGCAGGGTATTTTCATAACATTTTAGATGATAGCACATAATTAAAGTGCATATACTTGCTGAGTATAAGTACAAGGTAAGAAGACCTTATGAGGAATAGCATTTGTGTAAGAGAACTAAGGGATGAATTACGCATAAAGTATTTATTTAAGTTGCTGAGCACCTATTTAGTAATTACAGGGTGCTGTTACATTATAACTGGATAACAAGCCAAGGAAAATGGGGAAACGGGTAACAGTTGATATTGAAATTCATTATGGTATCATTTGTTTTAAAACTGTGACAATTTAGATTATTGTTGTTGCTGAGAAACGAAACAAACAAGGGTGCGCCTTGAAAGCAATAGTTACATTTATGATTTTAAAATGATGATAAAACACACCAGGATCAGTAATGTAGTTTTGGGGCCTAATCCAACATCCATCTAACAATCGAAACTGACGTCATGTCATCGGATCATAAACACTGAAGGAGGCATACTTTCACTGACAAAGCTTTACTGAGGGTAAATGGACGACGTACATTATAAAGAAGACTGTGGTGAGCTTTCCATGAATGACAAATGATATGTCAGGTTTATCTCTCTCTTCTATTTTTTATGCATCACAAACTACAAATACAATTCAGATAAAGCACTGAAAGCTTTATTACAGCGTAAGTTTGGAAAATGCAAGCTGTGAAATAAAGTGGTGTCTTTTTGCCACTTTAACATGTCACTGTAATTATAGTTGCATGATATGTTAAAGTAAACTTGATTTCCTCCCTGTACCCTATAATTATAAAATTACTTACTCAGTCATTTAAACAGTACAATTTAATTTATGGCTCCCCCCCAAAACGCAAATGTTCTCTCTCTGCTTCTCTCTCTTGTACTTGCCAGTCAGCATTTTATTGATAATCTGCATATATAAAAAAAAATATTTACATCGAGCTGTGATGTAAAATTTTACAACACGTCATCTGCTGAAATGCAAGTCGCAGGAGTGTAACTGATAAACAGCTCAGCAGATTCGAGGAGCACTTTTATGCACAATGCAGTAATAAAGTGACACTATAGAAAAGAAGGAATCTTTACGGCAACTTTTAACTTTGTGCAAGAAAACTAACTTTCACTTCGAATGGATGACTATCCCAATTGCAACTCTCATATTTACTTAAGTAAAGGATCTGAGAACTTTTTTTTTCAAACCTCAGAAAATATGTGAATTCTCTAAAGGGAAGCTGTCAGCGCGACAAAAAAAAAAAAAATACTGAAGCCGACAGTTAAGCATCAGAAGTACGTGAATTAAAACATCAGCCGCTGCCAAAGAACTTCAACCGTGTCCTGGAGTGCGGATCATCATTTGTGTTGGATCCCGTGCCCCCATAAACTTCACAGACAATAAGGACTGGCTGTAAGATTGCTATAACGCAGGCATATTACTAAAAAGGGGTGATATCACCGACGTGTCTAATCCAAACCGCAGATGTTATTGTTGTAGCTGGGAGGTTTTGGCACCGGTGGAAACCCTTAACTTATTCCTATGGGAGTGTTACACAAAAACACACAATTCTGAAGCGGCTCCAAATGAGAGTCCATCTGTCTTGGCTTGAGGACGGGGTATTGATATACGGCTCCTGCGATGCCCAGTGCGAAATGCCTCCAAAGGGGCCGACCAATTACGCAGTCACTGCTGAAAGTTTGAGCTGTGTTCTCCATTAATATAAGGCCACCAGGATTACTACCCATAAAACCGCTCTGACTGTGGCTCGATGGAGAGAGCCGGGGGGGATGAAGATGCCAGCGAAAGAGTGCGTGCTTGAGCCCTTATAGGTTTTGTTGGTATAAGTGTGTTTAACGTGCCTGTTCAGGTTCCCTGGCTTCTCCGACAATGACATCACAACGTCGAGAAACGAAACCTCTCTCGGGCCCGACCCGTTGCACAAGCTCATGGTGGGACGTTTTCTCTCATGATTCGGGCGGGATGGGAGAGTTGAAAAGAGATCTGGGCGTGTGTGAACTTCCCTCTCAGTGTGCGCAAAGACGAAGCTGGAACAACAAACACGATGTGACCGAACGTTTTTTTGGCATCCGCGCTCTCCGCAGAGGTGGACTGGACGCCTGGGGGGGGGGTGAGGGGGGTCAGGTTTCCATCAGCGACACCAACTTGGAACTTTCCACACAGATGAATCCCCCCCCACCCTAAGTCTCGCCGCTGCCATTGTCTCCCTGTTAACAGTGAGGGTACTCCTCGGAAAACAAAGTCGGGCAGGGCGTGTTCTGACGCTGCGACACGCTGAGGCTGTCCCAGCTGTGGTGGCAGGGTGCCCTTTGATTGTACGCTGCGAGATGCCAGGAAATGGAAACAGCAAGTGTGAAGTGAAATGGCTTACACTCCCATGACTTACAGTGTATTCTGTAAGTCTACAGACGAGGGCAGGGTGGAAAAGAGCCTGATTTCTTTGTCAGATTGAGGCCGTAAAAACCAATGCAGGGTTTGAATTTACTGCCTTTTCCTTATTGTCCCTCACCCCCTTGTTTTTTCCCTAAGAGGTAAGCGGCAGGCGTTACAAGGCCGCTGCGGCTGTTGAAACAACATCACATCGGGGATTCTGTGACTTCCACGCGTCGAGCTGTGTTTTATAACTCTGTGGGGAAATGTCCAAGATCCTGAAACCATCGAGAGATCCAAGAGGCCTCAAATTAGTAAACCAACTTAGAGATTGTGCAAATTCCTTCTCTCGTTCCTCCAGCACAAGTTTAGTGTAAAACCATAAATCTGATGCTCCTTTAACTTTATTGAGACGAATGACCACCATGGTGGGTACAGGAAGCATCACAGACAGCTTAATCCCTCATCAACAAGCCTCTCTATTGAAGCAAAAAAGGTATTCAAATTGTCCAATAACAATCTAATTAGCAGGTAATTACAGTGTATTGACAAGACATTCATTAACTTGGGTGTAAATGAACAGTGATTGGTGTTTCATCACTCAGGGAAGGGTGAAAACTAATTATTGAGGTCCACCCAAATGAGTTCGGGGAGAGAGCTGAGAGGCCTGTGATACTTAAGTGGATTAGTTGTTTGGGGAGAAGGAGGAAAACCAGAGGGGATCACAGGGACTGATTTGTATTACCCAGCAGCCACGGACCTTCAGCAGCCGCCATTTCTAATCTCTATTCACACTCGAGCGAGTCATTTAATGTCGCCTCGCGAGCGCCGCCGCTTTGCATTCTGGTCAGGGAGGTGTGATCATTTCAATCAAGCGCTGTCAGATTTGAAGTTTGATTTTATGCATGTGTGCTGCCACCACTCCGAGCTGGAAAACTATCTCCAATCACGGCCTTTTGTTTTTTTCTTCTGAAACCCACTTGGCCTCCTGCTCCTTCTTCTTAACCCTCCGTAAAACTTGAGCTGCGCCACAGATGCTGTTTTGTTTACTCCTAAGCGCCCGACTAAACAGAGAACAATATAACACTGTGTTTTCTCAGCTGACTAAATGTATTTCCAAACCCTGTTTACTCTGCCTCTCCCGACGATGGGAAAACAATCATATGATTTACGAACGCGGAGCGAACTTCCATTCATGCAAATGTGCGTGACGGCTGCCAGAACATATCAAATAAACAATAATCAATACTATCAAACATATCAAAATAAACCTCTTGACTTGTGTCTTTGAAGGAACCACTGGACATAATGCGAGACGTCAACACCATCCCCTTCCTCCCCGGCTAAATGTTTTTCATTTGTCACCTATTCGACAGGGATCTATACACACAACCAAGTGGTGAATTTTCCGCTCTCTTTTTTTTTTTCCCCTTCCGTCCGTCGATGGCCACTCTTTCGCTTCCCAGCCTTCATTCGCAGTCAGGCTTCGGCAGAATGAGGGAATGGGGCTCCGTGAAACAAAGCGTGAAGCACCTTTGGAGATGGAAGGAGGGCTTAAAGAGGTACTTGATATGAGCCCACTGTGTGACCACCACATACACACATACGTACAAAACACACTGCCCAAAAAACATATATGCACACACACGCACACACACACACACACACACACACACACACACACACACACACACACACAGGGACTCCAAATGTATTACACCCTCTGCTTTTGACACTAACACCTTCAGAGCCCCACCACCACCACCAACACCACCACCCCTCCACTCACTCATTCACTCTCTCCCAAACTGCCTCTCCATTTCCCTCTTTCTTGCAATGCACATGGTTCAAAAGCTGTATTTCTGGCTTACTAGATTGGAGCACAAAGGCTCTTCTTATGCATCCTGGAGAAGCCCCACTAGAGAGGCCTCCATCCCATCCCAGATAGTGCAAGTGCACACAGACACAGAGTTAGTCCTCTTTTTTTTTTCTCATTACCATTTCCATACAGGATTAAGCCACTTGGCTTTTGGATGGTGTGTGCTATATTTTTCACCCACCCACCCCCCGGCTGCATTCTCAAGGTCCAAGTTAAATGATCAGTTAGACAATCGGCTCATAAACTACCTCTTTTTAATGTCTATTCACGCGCGGTGCCGGGCGCTGAGGACGCCGGAGTGGAAGGATCTCATTGGAGTCCTGCCGCCGTGAGGAGGGTCCTTCAGCTGCCTCACAGTGGGACCCTGTTTTCACCCTCCAGGCTTTAACAGGGACAAAAGGACACCAAACAACTTTTAATAGACACTAAAAGCAATTTGACATTTTATGTGCCATTTAAAATGTGACTTTAAAGTTACAGTCCTTAAGATTTTCATCTTATCAAACACTGTTTTTGATTCTGGTCATGAGAGACAATTCATTCTGAAATAGCTATTCAGTGTGTTTACATTCAGTGATCATCTCTCCAGTCAGTATTTTGTGTGTGTGTGTGTGTGTGTGTGTGTGTGTGTGTGTGTGTGAGCCCACCGTGCCCACGCAGGATTTAAAATGCTGACTTTGCATGTCATACTTAGCAGGAATTCATATGAAACAATGCAGCAATCCTGGACTACTGTTGCCACATGTTCCTGCAACCATATCACAGCTGTATTAATCTACCACTAATGTCAGTCCTTTACATTTCTGCTGCTAGTCCATATCAGAAGCGTTCAACCAGCAAAAGACAGGGTGTCTTTTATTGTGAAGCCAACACAGGAAATGCATTTGTCAGATTAACCAGGAAGGAAATTTTAAGGATTACAACAGGCTCATTCTAGGATTCAGGTTTATCTATTGCTGCTTATCTGAATTAGCATTTTCTTGTTACGGAGATTGATAATTATTCAAGGATGTGAAAATTATTATTCTATTTAGATGTTATATTTTCATCATCACAGATAAAATTAGACAATATATAATGAAAAGAGACAAGAGATACGTGGAACTCTGTGCTCGGCTGTATCCCCCTTTCCTCCCTCTCTCCTCCACCCTCCCTTCCCTCTCATCCGAATACATTAATATCTGAAAGTGTTGGCTCCGACCAAAAATACTCATGGACTGAACAAAGTGCAGAGTGACTTCAGGGTCTGGGATCTTCAAATAAACCCTGCCTGGGTGTCATGGGGACCAGGAAGTGGAATTAACTGCTATATTAGCTGACCTTCATCTTGTTGTTTGTCCCAACCTGCCTGGCTGGGCCCCGGGCTGGCCCGTAACCACGGTCTCCGGGCCCAACAATGCGGGCATTTCCCTCGGCGAAAAAACACAGGCCTCGGGGGTTTACTGAGCAAACAAGATGAGCCCTGCCAAACACTCCTCGCTCCCACATTTCACAATCGCTTCTTCTATCGCCATCTTTCCCTCTTTGCTCTCGCCCGTCCATGGAAGTCTGAGAAACTACCAGACAGTTCTGGGTCGAGACTGAAATGTAGGAAAACAGAGCGCCGACCCATGTTGAGATTTAGGGTTCGGGAAAAAAAACGTTCAAGTTGACGAAGTGATTCTCAGGATGTCTTATTTTTCAGAGCGGCCACGACATGAACGTAGAACTTTTTACCTCATAAATGACTCAAAAGATTCACTCTTTACCACCTGGTGTGTAACACATTATCTTTGACTTACTGGTCACAACATCAGGAAATTATGATTAACATTTGTACTTTGGGAACATTTCTAAATATATGCGCAACCACAAAAGTTAAACATTTCAGAAAATACACATGTCAATACTAAACAGTAAATTTAAGACTATAGCCAACAGCTTTTTAGCGTAGCTTAGCACAAAGAATGGAAACAGGGGGAAACAGCTAGCTTGTGACGGGGTAGCGAAATCTCCTCTCAAGTTCAAGCGTATAGACAGTTTGCCGTGGATTATGTGGCACTATTTCTTGACCAGGCACAGTATCGTCTTTCATTCTCCACTGCCTGGAAACTTGTACTCTTCAGTTTTTGTACGGTTTAAACAAACAAATTACAACTTTTCAAACTTTAATGGTGGACACACTTTGTTACCTTTGAAAAGTGCAAGGCTAGCTGTTTCCCCCTGTTTCCAGTGTTTGTGCTAAGCTAAGCTAATCACCTGCTGGCGTAGTGTCATCAGAACACACATAAGCATTTGTGTTTCAAAAAAATGTTTCCAAAAGTCTTTGCTTTAACAATAAATCATGTTCAATGAAAATGTCTGCATGTGCTTTGACTACATTAGCAGAAAGGGTTTCATTTCAACAAGCATGTATGTTTTACAGGTTTGGGTTCTGCTTTCACCATCAGGCAGCGTGTTGTTCCGTCCGACAGAACCTGATGTTAAAACAGAGTAAAATTAAAGTGGTCCTGCGTTGCTAGTAAATCAAACCCCTCACTCGGATTAATACAGGAAGACATCAAACGCTCAGGAAACAGAACTGTTGTATAAAACCCAGTGAAGAGCTACAGGAGAAAACTTCCATTTTACTGCGAGGTCGTGACCTTTCTGTATTTCCTGTGAGTCAAAAAACACACTGCATAAATTGATCTCAGGGGAAGGCAAATTTATGTCAATAGGAATAAAAAAACAGCTCGATAATAAAACATAATATTTCTGAGACTTGAGGGTTGTAGCCCAAATCCACCCACACTGGGTATTAAAGGGTGGAAGCAGAATGTCAGAAACATGACAAATATCAACGCTCGGGATCAAAGGGAGAAGAAGGAAATGGCACCTCCTGTTAAGATACAAGGTCCGGTGGCGCTATTTGGTCAACTGTGTGTATGTGTGTCGCAGCAGAGGGTGGTTGGATTCAATCTTGTCGTGGCATCAAAGTGGGCCGGCCATCAAAAGCCCAGCATCAGCGCGGGGATCAAACACGTCTCAGTCCCAGCAATCATCCACAGGGTCACAGGAGGAGGACCCGGGTCAGACCGCCAGCCAGGGAGGAAATCTATTTACACATACCTGCACATGCAGCAGTACAGACTCACCTTCAGGATGGCGACCTTGGACTCATGCTCTATTATTATTACTACAAGGATTGTTGTCTGAGTACTTTGACAGAATGATGATGAGTTCAAATCAATCAGTTTTGTCTTATCTATCAATTTGTACTTTAAAACAAGTGTCACTTCTTTTGACAACTGCACTCAAGTGTTAAAATCCTGCAGCATGACACACACTACAGAATAATTCATCCAACACACAATCTTTCTAAATATACTGCATGTATATCTATATCATCATAAATTCTGATATTGATCACAATATCAATAAATGCAAGACAAACTGCTCTTCAGAGAACAGCTAGAGAGATTTCTGGCCTGGTTCTGCTTTAACTTCAATCTCCGCTGTCGGCTGCTATTCTCATGTTACACAGTCATGTTACACACTGATGTTAAGCAGGTGTTACCATCTTAGTTTAACATGTCAACATGCTAACATTTTTGCACTAAAAGCAAGATAAAGCTGAGGCTTATGGGAATGTCATTAGTTCTGCAGGTAAAAATAAATTTTGACCTGATGTTGGCGCTGGATGGAGAGTTCAGGGATAATCACAGGGATTACAATTCATCCTCAGGGAACCGAGAATGTATGAACCCAAATTTAGTGGCAAATTACCAATGCTTGTTGACATATTTCAGTCTGGATCGAGCAACAGACCAACGTCGTCTACTTGAAACTAAAGTAACACAATGATTTTCTGCAGCCAAAACACTTTTATTCAGTCCAGTCTGGCCCCTCCTGATAAAGAGTCAATGTAGGAGCAGATCCACTTGTTGCACCGTGCACAGTGTTAAATGTACAACAAGGGATCTTTCAACATCAGTATAAAACATTCCTGCAGGCCCATCTGAGATCTGTGCTGTGATCCCCGCTGCGAGCGACTGACCAGGGTCTTCACCGTCCAGCCCTTGGCATCGCGCTCATCCTTTGCGGCCAGGAAAGGAAAACAGCTCAGTGCTCTTGAGTCACATTCCCTGCTCATCCAATCATGTTTAAGATTCCTCGGTGATGTGCTCTGTCTGTCTCCATCTGGACAACAGCTCCTTTTTCCATGATGAAGGAGAGGACAGAATGTGGTAAACCTGCATGGGGAAATTCATGTCTTTTTTTTTTTCTTTCACCAAAAAAGATATTCAGACCGTCAAACACGACGTCAACGGGCGGCTGTGACTGATGCAGGACTTGCCGCCACAGGCTGGTACATGCAACACACCCGAGATAACATGCCATGCTTGTAAATCAACAGGTCCCAAATTTGTTTTGCTTGGAAAAAACAAGCACTCTGTGTTCAGACCAATTTAACGGCTGAGCTGTCCTCATGGGAGACGTTGATGAACCGAGTACTTCTAATGACACGGATCCATTATCAGAGTGTGTCAGTGCATCTCAATACACGTCCATCTCACAGGGGGAGGGGTGAATCTTTTAGCGCCTTAATAAGCAGCGTCTAGACGCATGTGTCCTGCAGATTACCCACAACTAATGGATCAGTAAATAAACGTAGCTTCTAATAAAATACAGTACAGATTATTAGATAGATAATAAGTACAGTATGCAATGCAGATATATTTGAACCAACTCAATCACTCTTGCTTTTCATTTTCCATCTCTGAAGTTTAAAAGAGAAATATTCCTCTTCTAAAAACACTCATTTCTCAAAGAGCTTGAAGTTTTCACACCCTGATTGACAGAGCCAGGACCTGTTAACATTTCTTGTTGGAAAGACAATCAAATGACAAGAAAGAGACTCAAAACAACAGTTGATGTAATTATGAATAATGTACATCAGGACTTTAAATGAGAGTTTAATGTACGTCCTTGTTCATAACTGTGCCCTGGTGACCCCTTGATTGAAAAAACCTTGAAATCCAACATTGGATCAGGACTGAGTCAGAGTTTATTTCCTATCTTGTTCTCATTCTCTGACTCATTCTCACCTCCGTCTTTGTTATTAAGCAATCATTGCAGAGGCCTCGCTGACCTCTTCCTTCGCTAATGCTTGTTTTTCCTCCACGCAGAGCGCCTCCACCGTTCATGACGGCCAAACTCGTCTCTCAGGCTCAGAGGAATCACTCTCGCTATCACACTCCCCGACACCGAGGCTGGGGCCTCCAAGACCGTCGCCCTGCAGGGTTCGCTGAGGATGTGTGTGTGATCTGTCTCCGCTTTGATCCAGACAGGACTGGAGGATGTTATACACAAGCGAGGAAGAGGGTGGTGTCGCGTTATGTGTGGACTGCGCCAGTCTTTCCGGTTTGGACCGGACGGGACAGCGTGAGGGACTCGTGACAGACACATTCCCTTTCAATTTCTCATGGAGTTTTCTCACAGTGTCAGGATGGGAAACTCTCACTGGCCGGCCTGTCAAGATAATGTCTTTTATTGTGTCTGCAGGCATTTGACAGCATCGATTCTTCCAGAGTCACTGGGTGTTGCTCATTTTGCTTGAGATCTACATCTCAATCATAAGCCCGTATATCTCCTCTCTGCTTCATATCCACATCATTGCATCACACCCTGTTGTTGATGTTACAGTCCATTCGACAGATGAGCTAATGACTGACAATTCTTTTGTCAACCTGGAGGAAGAGAAGAGGTCAAAACAACGTCCAGACCTTTACACCCACAGAAACAATCCTTCCAGTGGGGCAGGGGTGAGGGGGGAAATTACCAGCACGACAGCTGAAACACATTGAAAGATGGTAATCATTAACCACTTTGAATAAGACGTCAGATCGGGGAGGTCAAGGCTGCGTCAATAACAGGGCGAACCGCAGGCACCAGGATCTGTACGTGACTTTTACTGGGGCAGGCAGATCATATGGAATAGATAGATGTGAGCCCCGAATCCCTTTTATTAGCCTGCTTCACCTTGCGTGCCGCATCAATGAGAGGCAGAGTGAAAACAGTCCATGCGCAGACTCAACAAACTGAAGGTGTCTGTGTGTCAGCATTCCTGACCAAAATGAACATGGTGTGTGTATCTGTATACACTGATTCGATGTCCAGCGTGCGTGTGAAGCTCGGCCCGGGCTCCCCTCTCCTCTCTCCAGGGGAGGTGTTGTGAAAAACTCGGTGGACGTCTCTCTTCTCAGCATCTGGCTCTTAGAAGTGTCTGCGAACACATGGGCCCATTAGTTCCACCTCCGGGTGGACTCCCGCCCAGCCCACGCTGATGTGATCTCACAGGGGCCCGGGGCCAGCCCTCCCAGGGGACCCGTAACCACCCAGGCACCAGAACAAATAGCTCGGCGCTTACGCACTCTTCTTTATGGCAGGTGATTCCTTGCCCTGTTTCCAGAGCGTGCGGGAACTTCAAAGTCTCACAGTCGGGCCGTTGTTCTCACCCCTTGGCTTCCTCATCTCTAACCTGCCACGTAGTTGGATTCCCAGCCGTGGTCGGTGTGAGGCATACGCAGGGTGAGGTCGCTGAGGTGGGTGTCGAGGCGTGCTTTGATGCCACAGAAAGGAACTGAGTAATGAAAGTGTTCTTATATTGCAGGAAATAAAGGAAGTTACAGCACTACTGTCCTGCACATAACTCCCCATAAAGCCACAACAAGAAGAAAGTTCTTGAAAACTACATCCTTTACCTCCTGTAGTCTCCTTTCTTTACTCAGTTGCTACACCTGTCTAGCTTCTCTTCTTCATCACATAGTACAGTTTACAATAATAATGGTGGCAGATTTGAGATTTTTAAGTAATTTCTTAAACAAATTCTTGATTGACAAAAGTCTTAAATATTAACTTAATGGCCATATATGCAAGCAATAAGTCCTCAGCTGATGGTTCATGTGCAGTAGAATACATGTGTAGCTCCACCGGTCCAGTGAAGCAATGGCCATGCTTCATACTGATGTCTTTTGAATTTCTATTCACACACTTTCTGGGAACACCCAGTTATCACCTCTAGGGAGCACAGTGAAAACTACAATGAATTAAAAAAAAAAAAAAGACATAAAAGAGTTACAAATACACCTTTGTTGAAAGTCTCTCAAATGAGTGTCCATTGTTACACAGTCCAATACATCAACACAGCATGAATGTGTGACAGGCTGAAAAGATAATGCACTTATTTTGTTGAAAAAGGAAAAGGGTTAAAAACGGTTAAAATGTATTACATGATTTGAAAATGGTTAAAATGTTTCAAGGGTGATTATTTCATAATGTTTATTTTTTGTTTGCTGAAAATGTAAAATCTATTACTCGGTAATCTACGCAGTAGCCTTACCTGAGAATCTGAGATTGATTGCTCCTCCCTCATACCTGGGGATCGCTACGATTGGCTACGTGGCATCATATTCTTGTTCTACATCAAACCAAACTTTACATAAAAGCAATACATTTTAGTACCTTTTTTTGCTTTTATAACACCTTATTTATTGCATTTTTAATTGCTTTTAATGACTTTATGAACTTCAATTATTAATGAATTTATCTTGGAAACAAAAACAAGACTGTCTCTAACATAACCCTGCTCGGCTGCTCAGCTTACAAAAGCGTTTCAAACAGCATGTCTTCATTTTTAATACTACAGGAGAGGAGGCTTTTAGGATGAGGACCGGCTGATGTGTTTGGCGAGTGTAACCATATCTTGGCTGATGTTGGCTGGTGTCACCGGAGGGTAAACTTTCCCTTCAATCCAAAGAGCTGGTAATGTAACACTGAAGTCTAATATAATGAGTGGCATTTAATAGTAGTGTGGAAATACTACACAGTGGATGTCTTAGTACGGGATGTAACCTGTTACCCCACAAAATAATGTAGTTACTTGATGATATCTTGGCTTCGTATTGTTTTGTAATTTGAGTATCTCTCTTGCAAAACCTCTTCAACATGTGGTGAAATCCAAAGCTCATAGTTAATGGTACAATTGAATAACGGGCTGCTCAAAGGAGGGGTTTCACAAATCATATCAAGTAGCAAAAAAAGATTGATTAGTTAGGAATATGTTTTTCTTTCCCGTCCATCACATTTGATTTTGTTTGACTGGAGCTCGCAGCGAAGGCCAGGGTGCTGCACTGAGTCGTGTTGACCGGCCACCGAAGTGCTGAAAGATGGGCCAGTAGGAATCAGAGAGGAGGAAATGGATGGCAGAGGGAGAGATGCGTGAGGAGTGGAGGTTATCCACCAGCTGAGGAAACACGGCGGCTGGCACGTCCAAGCTTTTTGTGGTGAAAGTCGGCTCTGGGGCCAATGAAAATGTTTGTGTAGAAAAGTTTAAAACATCCACGCAGGAAATAAGAAGACTACTCTTCATTGACAGGAAACATACATCCTCTTACGCACACATCACACAGGCAGCACAGAGGAAAAAATTCTTCCTGACGCCGTGGGTAGGAGTCGGTGTTAACTGTTTTTGCTCTTCCACCAAAGGAATGAAATGTCACAGTGGCACAGTTAGCTGTTGAAATCTGTACATATCGCAGTGCACTGATTGAAGAAGCAGATACGATCATCATGGAAGCCTCCAGTGTTTTCTTTGCATCATGAGTCCTGCTGTGCATCGCCGCAGCCTTCAGGTGACCACCAGCACGCCAGAACTTAATGAAATCCGTTTGAATGAAAGAAACATGCTTGATGTCTAAACTGTGGCAGTGGGAATTTCATCAGTTTTTTTTTTCTTTGTCAAGCTGTCGTCACACACTGTGAAGAAAATGTTTCACAGTACAAAATATACATATGTGAGAAGTTTTCTTTGGGGGGGAGGGACAGGTTATTATATGACTTATGATGGACCACACATATTTTAATAGAAGTCTCCAACAGAAAACTATATTAAAAAAAAAATCTTTCATTTATACCTGTCATCTTTTAGCAAGACTATATGTATAAGACTTTGGGAGGCTGGAATACACATCAGTGCATTTTGACTAAATGTTCCCATGTTCACCATCTTTGTATGTGAGCATACAAACATTGAATTATTACGATTCACTCTCAATTCAATTCAATTTTATTTGTATAGCGCCAAATCACAACAAAAGTTATCTCAAGGCACTTTACATACAGAGCAGATCAAGAGACCCAACAGTTCCCATCATGAGCAAGCACTTGATGCAACAGTGGCAAGGAAAAACTTCCTTTTAACAGGCAGAAACCTCGGACAGAACCAGGCTCAGTGATGGGCAGCCATCTGCCATGACTGGCTGGGTTGAGACAGAGACAGAGAGAGAGAGAGAGAGAGAGAGAGAGAGAGACTCTGAGGGGAACATGAACACAGCAAATTTAATGGTCAGCTCTTGAGACATTTTCCTCTAACTACAAATGTGAACTTCATAGTGGTGCTGGAGGAACAGTCAGAAAATGTCATTAGGATTCATCCTCTGGGGATCATGAATGTCTGTACAAAATGTGGTGACAAGACAACAAGTAGCTGTTGAGTTATTTCAGTCTGGACTTCAGTGGTGGGCCGAACGTCACCATCCATTGAGCCCTGCTGCTTCGTATTCACACTCTCTGACACTTCTCACCCCAGTGGGCCTGAGGATCACCATTTCTCTAATACATCACTTCACTTTGCCATCTCTGCCAGTAGAGAGAAAGTCGTGTCATTTTATCTGTTGGGATAATAAACACGTCGAGATCCAAATTTCCCGAGGCATGAACGGCAACAGAGAGGAGGCATTATCACTAATGGAATTACAGAAACATGTCACAGAGAAGCGTGAAGTTTGTATATGCTCCCCCTTTTTTTTCTTTTTTTCTTTTTGAGCACAACTTTAAAGCCTTGTAAGGCCCTGACTGGACACCAAAGAAGGGAAAATGTGTCTCAGGGTAGAAACCACAAGAGATTCAGATCTGTTGAACCTTCACATATAATGGAGGTGAAACAAACAGAAACTGTGGACCTGGAGATGACATCACCGGCCAAAGCTCCGTTGCCAGACGCTCAATGTAGGGAATATCTTTTTTCCAACGCTTGGCAAGGGAAACATGTACTCCAATCCCCTTTTATTGCTATTTACCTCTTTGCCAAGCTTTGTTGAAAGCACATAGTTTCACAAGATGAATGTGAAACTGAAAAAAAAAGACTCTACAGAACAGCTTCTACCAGCACCCGGCCCTCCCTCAGGTTTCTGCTCTGCATATTATCCCTGTGCTTCTAGTTGTCCTGAACCCAAGTCTTTTAGTGTTGATTCTTCCCACCTATAAAGGATTCCTGCAGGGGGATGCGCGCTTAGCTTTTTAGTAGCAGCATCTCATTAAAGCAGATAGCTCAGGTGGTCTGACCCGCAACAGAACAGCACTCAGCCACCCCACACTTTTTTTTTTCTAAATATGTACACAAGTGCACAGGAGAGCGCCAGTGAGCCCAGAGGAGGCCGCGCCGGAGCTCGCTGCTACACCCGCGGATCATAAATCCACCGTCAGACAGGCGGGCTGAGCTGGAACGTTTAGACACCGTGGGCCAGGTGATTTATGGATCGATGTAACCTCTGGAGTTTAAAAATAACAAGAGCAGATCTCGCCTGGGATGGAATACCTCTGCTCCGCACTGATACTGTAAAACCACTTTAAAGACATTTCATCCACTCAACAGGAAAGCCCGAGTTAGAAAAATTGCGAGAGTTATGTGATAGAGAGGGTTATATATTATAAAGACCCCCGGTCCTTATATTTGAATAAAACGCTATAATGGAGTCAGTGTAATGCAGGGAGCTTATAGCCTCTTTTAGCAGCTGAAAACAGAGGGCGTTTAATGAGAAGTCGTTAATGGAAATATTATTGGAGCGCACTGTTAACAGCCTCTTTCCTCTCCGCTCAGGCCAAAACCATTTCCTTCTGACTTCTTTGTACATGCTGTTTAGATCGAACATCACTCACTCCCTACGAGAACACCCCCTCTCCTCCCCCAGCTCTGACGACCCCCCACCGGCTACCACCAGCTCCACACACCAGCACCTGCAGGAGAGTGGAGAGCGCCAGTAACTCACGCCATGGCAGATCCCAGGTCAGGCCTTTCTGGGTGAAGGCCTTCCTCGCACGTTGAGGATTTACTCCGATGACAGAACCACGCCGCTTCCTCGACGGGCCTCACGTTTAATGGAGTGCAAAAGGTTCCCTTTAATATTTCTACAGGTGTCGGGGACGAGGGAATACTGTGGCGCGGGGGTCTTCTTTGAATGGAAGGCCTCGTAAAAGTTTCCATAAAAGCTCCTTTTTAAGCGGACAGGCGATTTAAAATATAGAGCGACGGAAGATTCTAAGAGGTTGATTTGAAGATGGCGTTCTGAATCCAAGGGCAAAATATTCTACTGAATTTATGACATTTTTGCAGGTCAGCTGTTCAACTAATTTAGAACTTTATCGGGTTGCTCCTCTCGCTGAAAATGTTATACAGAGTGGGAAGACACACTCCTCTCACACACCTCTCATCACTCCACAGGACAACCCAATTTGTCTTCATTTGCCCCCCGCCAAAAATCATGTTTCCCTTTGATTCCGAAGACCGCAAATTCAACTCTGTAATGAGGCGACGCGGACAGATCTCTGCTCTTCTGCTCGCACCCAGTATATCAGCGGCTCGTACAAGAAGCGTTCGCTGTGGTAGGTGTTGTTGTGTTTAAAAGGAACCGAGGAACAATCTCGCGCTGTTTCCCCCAACCACATACAGCTGTCATCATCCCCATTCACAAGGCCTAGATGAGCAGGAAAACACTAATCATGTCATCACTGTTCTGCATAGGAGCGAGAGCCCTATTTAGCGAGATAGCAGCTTGTAATTATGCTGTCCTCCGGGGCTGCGGCATTGTGGTGGGCCCCGGCCAACGCCAAGAAAAGCAGCGGAGGAGCTGATTAACTTGGACTCGCGTCTCGCATTCTTTTGCAATGTGCCTTGTTGCACTTAGTTGCCGGTGCGGGCTGAACGATCCCTCTAATGGTGTTCATTAATGACAAGTTTATGTTCCTGAAATACCTCAAAGACCTCGGCGTAAAAACACACAAAATGGAAACACAGTGCCACGCATAAATTTTTATGTTTCCGCAGTTTCCTCGTACATATCCCAAACAGACGCAGGCGCACAGTGTGTCACATATGCACACACACTTTAGCACTCAACTATGGGCAGAACATATATGATTTTTCTCAGCTATTGCTGGAGGCCGATTCATAAAAATGTTGACATGAGCACGATAACATCCTGGTGTTTAGCAGCTGTGATGTTCACCATCTTAGTTTATCACTCTAAAGTGACAACATTTAGTCTTGAATAGTCTTAAATGCAAAGTAAACCTGAGGAAATGACACTAGTGTTTTTGCAGTACACAACCAAATTCAAATCAAATCTGACCTGATGATGGCGCTACATCACCTCACCTTTATGAGAAACATGGGTCTCTGCACTAAATTTAATGACCGTCCATCCAGTAGTTGTCAAGACATTTCACTCAAAACCACAAACATGAACCTCATGGTGGCACTAAATGAAACGTCAAGGGATCGCTAATGTCTTTATGATTCATCCTCCTGGGATCATGAATGCCTGTACAGAATCTCATGGCAATCCATTGAATTGTTGCTGGGGCATTTTAGTGATGGAGCAACAGACAGACTGAAAAGATGCTCCAGTTGCTCCACCTTTGTTCCTCCACCTTACCACACTTAATTGATTGTACTGGTGTAAAGCACCAAACCTCAACTATTACTGGAGGCTGATTCATAAAAATGTTAAAATGAGCACGATAACATCCTGGTGTTTAGCAGCTGTGATGTTCACCATCTTAGTTTATCACTCTAAAGTGACAACATTTAGTCTTGAATAGTCTTAAATGCAAAGTAAACCTGAGGAAATGACACTAGTGTTTTTGCAGTACACAACCAAATTCAAATCAAATCTGACCTGATGATGGCGCTACATCACCTCACCTTTATGAGAAACATGGGTCTCTGCACTAAATTTAATGACCGTCCATCCAGTAGTTGTCAAGACATTTCACTCAAAACCACAAACATGAACCTCATGGTGGCACTGAATGAAACGTCAAGGGATCACTAATGCCTTTATGATTCATCCTCCTGGGATCATGAATGCCTGTGTGGAATCTCATGGCAATCCATTGAATTGTTGGTGGGACATTTTAGTGATGGAGCAACAGACAGACTGAAAAGATACTCCAGTTGCTCCACCTTTGTTCCTCCACCTTACCACACTTAATTGATTGTACTGGTGTAAAGCACCAAACGTCAACTATTACTGGAGACTGATTCATAAAAATGTTAAAATGAGCACGATAACATCCTGGTGTTTAGCAGCTGTGATGTTCACCATCTTAGTTTATCACTCTGAATTGACAACATTTAGTCTTAATTAGTCTTAAACGCAAAGTACACATGAGGAAATGACACTAGTGTTTTTGCAGTACACAACCAAATTCAAATCAAATCTGACCTGATGATGGTGCTACATCACCTCACCTTTAAGAGAAACATGGGTCTCTGCAGCAAATTTAATGACCGTCCATCCAGTAGTTGTCAAGACATTTCACTCAAGACCACAAACGTGAGCCTCATGGTGGCACTAAATGAAACGTCAAGGGATCACTAATGTCTTTATGATTCATCCTCCTGGGATCATGAATGCCTGCACGGAATCTCATGGCAATCCATTGAATTGTTGGTGGGACATTTTAGTGATGGAGCAACAGATACTCCAGTTGCTCCACCTTTGTTCCTCCACCTTAACACACTTAATTGATTGGTGTAAAGCACCAAACCTGCTTGTGTTATTGGTCTTATATTGCTCGTATACTGGTCTGTGAGAGCAGGATAAAGCTGGATCTGCCTCTCCCTTGAGAAACGCTTAAGATACGTTCGGGCTGCACCACAGTCTTACCCTGACGTCTAACATATTGCCAGTCTAACATTTGGAAGCGCACATACCAGACAATAACCTAGCTATCACTAGGGCCACCTAGTCTTATTGTTTTTGCAAAGACATGCAGACTATTTATCGCCTGGTTTGGTCTCAGCCTTCAACAGGACTCACTCTGCCTTTGCTGTAACTCACTTGGTGAAATATACTTGGACTTGTTTCAGGTGGACTTCCTCGCTTGCACACACGCACACACACAAGGACACCACCAGCAAATGGGTGACGTGGAAAAGGAGCCACCACCCTTCCATAATAAGAATGCCTCGCAAGGATATCCTGGTACAAGCTGTTAACATGTTGGCATTCCTGACCTGCATACTCACCACCTTTTGCATGTAATTTTGTATACATTTGGAAACATATATCACATTTGCAAATGCACTGAGCTTAAAGTTACAGTACTGCAGTTTTGACAAATACAATATTTAGAGAGTAGGAGTGTGAAGCACGAAGTTATGGATCACAGTGTTTTACATGCACAGATTTTCCTGTGTAAACATCCCTGTGTTTTGTCAGTGACAGGCCAGCGAACGTTCATCAGAGAGCAGCGGCTCAGCCAATGAGGTGAAATGAGGAAAATCTAATTTTTGCGGTTTTGCAAAAACAAAGCTGCGCGCTGCTACTAAATCATGTGAAATTCTTTGTAAACAGAGGTGATACAAGCGCATACCAAGGGTTTTCAGCACGCTCTGTATCTGCTTTATGTCCTGCCACAATAACATCAAATACCATAATCCAATGAGGGGGGAAAGCGCCAAAGAATACACACAGGAAACAGAGATTTTGAGAAGTCGTGTCTGCAGCATAAAGTGGAAACACCGCAAATAAAAACCTCCACAGGCTCCATGCTTTTTGCCCAACCATTTGTTGAAGTGTGTCGATGCATTTTCCAGAAAGAAATCCTGCAATGGATGTTCCACTGTTTGATTCAACAAACAGTTTTATCCGGATGGATCTATGTAATCACCTATGATCCTGCAGCGTAGCGATGCTGTGAAGATTAGAAGCTTATCCAATTAGCCCTCTCCTGAGCCAATCAGCCACATCTAAAGCCCACGGCAGCGCTGAAGTGCTGCCGGGGGCCGCCCCAGATCAGCAGAGCCACAGAGAGAAGTGAGGGGCCCGAACACTGGGATAATGGTTTGTCCTCTGTTTGTCGCAAACTAATATTCAATGAGCACCTTCTTTCTTGAACTCAGGTATTAGAGAGGGGAAAGCTTAGATAACTCAAGTGTGACTAATGTTATTGCAGCTCGGAGAGACCCCACACTGTGTCCTTCTCATTGCTCTCTTCAGAAAAGGAGAAAGAAGATGCAGGTTGAACATTTTTTGTGAGGAGTTTTAATGTTTTGATTAAATTACTACTTTCCCTGCACAAATATTGTTTGATTTACTGTGAGAATAGAATTTCAATCAAAGCCACACTCTCAAACTTCTCATTGTCATCTTTTCACTGAAACATTATAATGAAGATGAAGATGAAGATGAAGAGTCAGTGGTCAATGAAGCATCCTGCAAATTAAGACAAACCACTGTGTAGGACTGACTCTGTTGCGCCAGAAGCACAAATTACAACAATTTGCCTGATGTCCTTCATAATTAGAGGATGAGCTGTGCCAAAGCCTATGACATGGTTTTTGTTTGCCATCTCTGTGGTTTTCACTCATGAGTCCCACACTTTCCAAGGGAAGTTTCAGTGCAGTCATATTCTGCCATCATTCTCTGCTAAACACTGCCCTCTGCAGGACAAAAGTGGTACAGCTCTATATGTGGGAACAATAAGCCTGCTTTTATATTGATGAGCATAAAGGGAGACAGTGTTTTTTGGTCATGCTTCCTACTCAGAGATTAACGTCACAGGCAGGGAGCTTTAAAGGCATTTTGAATTGCACATTTGTGCCTTTCATGTTCGGCATAATTCACCCTGCTGAGATGCCACCCTGGAGGTCAGCTCCAGAGTGCAACTGAAGACTCTTTCAGTGAAGGTGACACAGGTCATTTATGTCCAAGAGAGAATTATGACTGTTTTTTCCTCATCTGTCATCGTGGCTGAGCTCGGGGTGCGTTGTCATGAATGTGCTTCCACCCGCACAGCTGGGTGGTCCGCAAAGCTGAATGTGACCCCAATAAAGACCTTTGTGCCGAGCGGCTGTGAACGGCGCCTGCTCTAGCATGAACCTCACTTTTGTCGAAGCGTCAGGGGGCACTGATTCATGACACATTATGCACAACACAAAGGATTAAATAGAGGGCCTGTTTGCTGCTGAAATGTATCACAGCTGACTTTTATCATATCAAATGAAATGTCACTTCGTGTGACCTTTTTGTCCTGGAATGAAGACGGACATTTTCTTTCTTGTGCCATCAGTTTGGATTCATATAAACTGTATGACAAAGATGCAATTTAAAACCAAAAGTGTCAGAATTAAAAACATTGTTGTGCAAGCTCTGTGATGTGGGTTGGACATTTCTTGACCTCGTGACTTTTTAAAAAACAAAATAGTAAATGATATGCAAAAGTGTTTTTCCCTCAAACTTACACACAGCTGTTGTAACCAGTGATGGAAAAAGTGCAGCCAGTGGATCATTAATCAGTGAAGTACTCAGCAGTGTTGACACTCCAGTTTCATGAAACTGTGATTGATTGTGGATTAATGACACTGAGACTTTCCTTTCTGTACCACTTCTGAATCTACAATGTCAAATCACCCTCATCTTCTCAGTTATTATATGAAGCCTTCTAAGCCTGTTTAAAGTGGAGAGGAATCCAGCACCATCCCACATATGAAATAAATCATACACATTTCATTTTTTAAAATTCATTTTTACACATTAATAAGTCAAAATTATTCAGAACAAGTCTCTGTACTTGAATCTACTTGAACAGATTTAGATTTTTTTTATGACCTTGCCCTGGAAGCAAATGCTTATTGAAAATATTGTTCTATATTTTACAGTGGGACAAAATTCTACATATTAAGCAGAATTTTTTTGGGTCACCCATTTTGTTTACTGTTTATCCTGCAGAAGGTCATGCCGGACTGTATATCCCAGCATGCATTGGGTGAGAGTGGGACACTGCACACCTTGGACAGGTCTGCAGGTTGTCTCAGCTAATTAACAACAGACAGGCACAATCACAGACAGTTTAGGGCCGGGATGAAAATATTTGTTAAAAAATGAAATTAATCTGTTCAAGTATTTTAACAAGGCTGCTTTGCCCATACTCCCATTAGATGTAGGTGTATCCAATGAAGCTTATTAAGAACAGGTGCTAATCCATCCTGGCTGAAAGAAGTGACACTGGGACCATCAAGCCAGTGGAGCTGACAGGTCAGACCATTTTACAGCAACACAAAACTACTCCATATTTTATATATCTATGCACACAGACATGCAGTCTGTGCTAACTCATGCTCACTAGAAATGAACAGGTTTATTTGAAATCTTCTTTGGCATCAGGACTCCTACATCCTTTAGCTCAGTGGTTCCCTTTTTTTTTTTTTTTACTTGTGACCCCTTAAAACAATATTAGACAAAATGAGATTTTCCTCTTGTTAAATCTTGAGTTCTGATAGTGAAAAATGAAAAATGTGTCTGAAAATACAAAAATCTAAATGTAAAAGTTTAATTTTATGCTGCATGAATTTTTGTTTTTTGCATTCTTCCTTGTATAGTTTTCAGTCCCTTGTGGCCATGCATTTCAAATGGAGCATACTTTGTGTTTTGTGAATGAAAGCACTGTTTTGAAGTGAAGCAGATGTGGAAAGCCTTTGCTCTGAATAGTGCTGCATTAACATAAATCTCTTCAGTAGGCCTGCATGTTACTCAGCTAAATCTACCTAAGGTCTTTTTCCTTCTTCTCAGCTGCTTTGACACTTTGAAAACTTGCCTCAGAGGCTGATAAGATGTGATACTGTCTAACTGGCTGACACTGGATCAGCCCTGCAGCCTCTGAGTCTGTATCTGATGAACTATGCAATGCAAGAAATATCATTTTATATCAATCCTGGAGGTCTGAACATTAGTGAATCTAATCACCAGCTGAGGAATTTGTTCCCTTCTGACTCAACAGTCGAAGCCCTGAGGCTGGAGAACATGATGCTGCGGATCTCCAGTGGAGCTTAATGGCTTTCTGAGAGTGAATACAAAAGGCTGTATTCACTGTGGCTATAAGTTCACAAATGCAATACATATTGTTTCTTCATCCTGTCTGTGTACTTAGTTGACAAATGCAGATGTTGCCTTGTTGACCAGTGTCGCAAGAGGCTCGTTGTTCTGGGGATGAAGTGTCAGGTGAAGAGGAAATGCAGCTTTTCATAAAGGGATACAGTACAGTCGAGGTATGTGCATAGTTGGTGCATGGAAGCTTGATGCTTTCTAAGTAATTAAAAATCTTATGTTACAGAGTGAAATGTCAGTGAGAGCTTTGTGGAAGCATCTTTGTCAGTGCTTATTTTGAAGTTTTCTGAGAAGAGTTTGCATCGTCCTGGCTGCAGTCTTGGATGTCCTCCCTCTCTTCCTTGCACATTAGCTCGTGTTCAGCCAAGTTGGATAGGGAGCATCATAGCAGCTATCATCATCAGCCAATAAATCTTTTATGGAATTCAAAACCAGGCTTTGCTGGTGCTGCTCAGCGGCTCCTGCAGTCTCGTTGCAAAGCCTCTTCAGTGTTGATTTAACTGTATGTTGAAAGGAAAGAATCAGTGTCCTGATGGAAAACTCAGTTTAGGATCTTGGGGTCTTCTCAACACCAACATTACAAAGACATTGTATTAAGATGGTTACATCAGACATAAGTCATTGGATCATGAACTGTGCCTCTGACACAGTTTTAAAGGGCAAACACTGAATTATTTAAGGCACAAATTGCTGTTTTACTGGAAACTGCTTTGACACCACTGTCTGACTCACGTGCAATGAACAAATAGGCCTTTTGACATGTCACAGTAAGAAAAGCAGGTGTGAATGATAAGTTTAGTAATGGCTGAATTACATTTAGCTGCTTCAGTTCCAGGGTACTGATATTGTTGTCACACTGATGGCTTACTGGGACACTTGAATGGAACTGAACCATGTTATTAGCAACTAATGGGCTTTTCCTGCTATCACAAGTCTCTGCTGTGAGAACATCCTGCAGTGTAACAATCATCTGTCCTGTACTGTATGAACAGCATTTCTTATGGTAGTGACTAGAAATTAAATTAATATCATGATAATGTTGCATCTAAGGAACTAAACTAGTTTACATGATGTTGAGAGCATTGGGTGTTTGCTCACACCTTTAACTTCTCTCAATGAAGGCTTTAGAGTAAAGCCAACGATTAAAGTTGTGACAATGCCTTCTAACTTTTCAGTGACTGCTATTACAATTAGGTATCATAGCACAATACTAGATTCATGAAATGTAGTAGTTTTGTTGTATCTACAGTGTGTGACTGACAGTGTGTGTTGTGTTTTTTTGTAGTCACAGTTCAGCTGCAGGAGCAGGTGCGCGGTCACAGTACCAGGTGGTGGTGGGCAGACATGCTGATTCAGCAGAAATCTTTACCTGCACAGGTACTGAGGAGACAAATTCACCTCAATCAGTCGGAACAGTGCTGCGAACAAAGAGGCCAGTCGTGTATAACAGATGCTCCTGCAGCGAGGGACATGTTGTCAGTGTCACCAGCATCTATTAAATATTCATTTGTTGTTCTGTCCCATTTGGCTCCTTTCTTCAAAATAGAAAGAATGGCACTTTAAATATCAAATCTTACCAGCAGAGGGAGCCATAACACAAGTCATTTTAAGTTATAGTGTACAGACTGAAGTACTATACCCACTGTAAATCTTCTGTTTTTAAGATTGTCAGTGTGTGTGTGCACTCTTTAAACTACAGATGCACATTTTCTCAAATTAAAAAAGCAATTGATTTAAATCTTGATGTTATTGTGTTTTTGCTGTGTTTTACAGCAGCAGTACAGACCATTATAAGTTCTTTGCTTGCAGAACTTTCTTAGAGAAAGTTCTACCTGATTTACATTTCCATTTTAGAAGGAAGCATCATTACCTTTCATGTCCTTCTGAATCTGTAAGGCTTGTTGCAGTTCACTACACAGATGCTGACTCATGTTATGCTTCATCCATAATTACAACTTCTCGTCTCCATCTATGCATATGCACATATAAACAGCCAGCACTTACTTTTTTTTTTCTTTTTTTGCGACCAAAAATGAGGGAGAATTCCTGTGTTTACTGCCTGAATGGGACAGAGGAAGCTTCAGGATCACAGAACCCCCCCATGCCTCAGTTTGAGATTGACAGCTTTTGCCACCACCTGAGATAGCAGGAGAATAATGAGGGAGGGGAGGAGCGATAAAGCCACCAGGGGGATTTTAACCAAAAAAAAAAAAAAATTAATATTCATGATTAGACTCCAGGTTTGTGAGACAGGAATAAAATGTATTTGTGCTGCAGTGCTAAATGTGAAGCTGCATGTGTGCGTGTGTGTGTGTGTGTGTGTGTGTGTGTGTGTGTGTGTGTGTGTGTGTTGAGTTTCCTGCTGTAGCTGATAACAGTTCAGATACAGTGAAAGTAGGACTGGTAGTGGATGAAATAGGGCATGAATAGAAATAGCTCTGGAGCCCAGGCTCCGGCGCTCTCTGGAGGGAGTGCTGTGTCAGTTGCCTTCATGTGTGCTGTTAAGCCGATGGCTGTCTATTCTCCGTCCAGGTGCTTGTGTGCACGCGTGTGTGTGTGTGTTTGCTAGTGTGTGGGAGATCCTGCCCAGGACTCGCAAGCTCCTGGAATCCATGAGAAAGCATAAGGCCTCTGCCAAATGCATTAAGATTAAAGGCATTGACAAGGAATGTGTTATTGCCAGCTCAGATGGGGCCTGCATAATCTGGGACCCGGTGGAAGCCAGAACTCGCCCACTCAACCCCTTCTGTTTCTTTCCTGCTGAAACTAATTCACATCACAGGAACGGTTAAATCAATTTAGTCCTGATGAAGGCGACCGTCTTGTTAAACCGCGCAAAATGCTTGTAGGACACCGTATTTAGTCAGGACTGTAAAAATACATGGGGCAGTATTGATTTCCTCCCGGGGGCCTTGCTGTCTCGTCACTCTGCCTGTCCACGTAGGCACTCTGTGAGGATAACACTGATCAGCACTGGCCACTACACCTGCCGGACAAAAAGCAGGTGATCATTATTGACAGAAGCAGAGAGGAAGCATCTAAACTTTCATTGTATATGTAATAAGTTTCGATAAATGCTCGAAACCAAACTGGTGTGTGTCCTGTACAATCTTGCCTCTGGTCATGTTTTAGTATATCGAGGAGGCCACAGCAGGCCAGTGTGACACTCACAGTACATTGTTCTTTTAGCACAGGGAGTGTTTGTTCCCAAAGCAGACGGCATATATGACTCAGGCGACCAGATGGTCTCTGTCGCCTACTTCATCTTTAGGAGTTGACATTTCTTTCTTTGCAGAGAGGAGCTGGCAAATTACCTCTCCATTTATAGGCATAACATGACTTAACTAATAGCTTATGACGCCGCGCCGCTGATCTAATTATGTGCACTGCGGCTTCACAAAGGGAAGAAATACACCTTGCTGTCTCTTATCATAACTTTTGAGTTTAAAGTGTTGAGCTTTGTGTGAGATGTTCCCTCACATCAAGGACAGTAAAATATAGGCCACACATAGAAGGAAAAAACGCAACAGCTTCCTTGGCATAGTGAGGGAGAGGCTCGTACATAATATGGAATTAGATGTTGTGTTAGTCATGGGAGAAATCATCTTTGCGAGAGAAATATTAAAAGGCGCCTGACCTTGAAAAGAAAAAAAATGCAAAATGGCTCTATAAATAACATCAAATAGCACCTGAAAGAGGAGGCCAAAATAAGAAGGAGACGACTGCCAAACCCAGAGATGATTATTGCTTAGTCGTGAACTCTCAAACATCCACTGCTGCTACTGTACTTATGTGATAGACGGCAGCGGCGGCTCAGAGGTGCCCGGGGGTCGTCATTGTAGAAGAAAAAAAACCCATATATGTTTCATCTAGTCCCTTGGAGAAGAATGATGAAAATAGTCCAGTCCAAGTTTTTTGGTCGTTTCATCATACCTCCCTTCTGCTGTCAATGAAAATACCATAGACAGATTTATAAAGCTTGGGTTTGTCGTGACTGAGGAGTCGTCAGAAATGTGGATTCGAGCAGGATTGAGTGAAAGTAGTCCACTCAACACAGGCCAGAGGAGTTGCCTGAGTGAAGCCTTACATTTAGTTTCAGGTCACTGTATCAGAGTGAGATTAACTCTGTCCATTGCTGCTGGTATCTACCATCTACATGCACATTGTCACCCCCCCTCACAGATACTGTAGCTCATTGCTTAAAGCATGTCAGACTTGTGAAATATGAAACCTATTTCACAGAAATTCAATTTACTGCAGCGTTGGTTCGCATGAACATTTGGCACGTTTGCTGTAAGAGAGAAGATTGTTGTTTGCCTCCTCGTCTTGGAGGCAGATGACGTTGGGAGAAGGAGGCCTTTGGCGAGGCTTTGCTTATTTGTACACGGGCCTTCAAATTCAAGTCGTAGCATTCTGAGCACAGACCCTTCTGCTGCGCGCGCTCACGGCCCTCTCTCAGCTTAAAGTATTCTTGAGTTTCCTCTCTGTTGAAATTGAGCCTGCTGGTGGGATTATTGCTTCCCAGTGACGACAGGTACTCCACCGTCATCGGCACCTCTCCGAAGGCGGGAGGCTCTCCTCCACGGCTCCCTTGGCTCGGGCTCGATCTTGTTGCATTAGCAGCGAGGAGGAGAGTCGGGCCTAATGCTTTCGTTCAGTGCCGCGATAAATCTGCGGTGTTTTAGTGTTAGTGAGACAGCCCTGTGTGATTAAACATATCTATGTAGTGAGCGAAGCAGATAAGCTGGGGCCGCTTTCCTCTACTTCATGGCCCAGGAATGATAGTAATAATCCAGGACGCTGTAACCTGTGATAAATGCCTTTCAAGGCTTAGCTAATGAATTTCCTCTGTGGGCTGCTAAGGGTCACACACACACACACACACACACACACACACACACACACACACACACTAGACACACTCACACTCACACTAGACACACTCTCTTATTGCCTTTTTTATTCCTCTGAATTGGGAGAAATCAGTTCAATAGACCAGCGATTCTCGACCAGAGGTACTTGGACTCTGGGGGGGTACTTGTGCAGTTGCCAGTGGGTACGTGAAAAGATAGTGTAGCTCAACTAATTTGAATAAAATTTACATTACCATGCGATTAAAATACATATATATTCACAGAATGAGTCAGCAGTAAGATCTTAACAGCACAGGTTGTGACTGAGTGCATGAGAACTTGTTAGACAGCGAGCAGTGGTTGGAACATGTAGCCTGGACACAAACTTGACCAAACTAAACATCAATAGTGGAACATGTGGAAAAATGATTGTAATATCATATAACATCACCTGCATCAGACAGCTGACTTCATGAGCTCCCACATCTCTGTGGAAGAAGAGTAAAACACACTTTCATTTAGTGGCACTGCCCATAAGAGAAGAAGAGTGAGACAGACATAGCTGATTTCTCCCTTGTTGGAAACTATTTGATTTAACGTCATCTTTACAACTATTCTGTGAAAACATCATGGCCAATCACTGTTTTTGAGGTTTGCTGAAGGTAACAGGAGATAAAGAGGGAGTCCCCATAAAGCGTTGATGGAGGCAAGTGCAGCCTTTCAAACTGGAAATGACTATATTTAGTGTCTAATAGTAAAGGCTATCAGTGATGATGTGTGGTGCTGTGACACGTCATTTATCATAACAGTCATCAGTCTTTGTGGTGAAGACCTATACATGTCCTAAAAGGTTTTCTATGATGCAGTCAGTGATTATTCATCCTCCTGATCTGTGGAAAACAAGTGTGTCACTAAGTACATTTATTGGGCTGTCATATAGTTTTGAGGTTTCACACTATATTTTTACTCCACTGCAGCTGTTATAGTTACTTTTCAAAGTTCATATTATGTATTCATAGAAGTCAACTATTAAATATTAAACTAGAGTAGCAACAAAAAAGCAGTGTCATGTTTCAGATGTGTGGAAGTTCAGATCCACCAAAGAGACCTTTTACCTTTCTCATGTGGTTTCATTTAAACAAATATTTGAGGAAAAGAGGAAAAATAATCCCTTTTTTTAATGAATGAAATGGTCATGAATTGTAAGTAGTTCAAACTAATCTTTATGCATCAGTATTAAAATATACTAAAAGTCTTTCCGCACAATGAGAAGTTTGTTCTTATACTTGAGTAAGGTATTGAATGCAGCACTTTTAATTGTAACAGAGTACTTTTACTTGTAATCTGAATGGCTCTACTTTTTCCACCATTGATGCAAAGTAAAAACCCAAACACTTGTGTGTGTGTGTATGTGTGTGTGTCAGGCTGCTTGTAAAAGGCTGACACATGAGTCCCAGCTGTGCACTGGCCTCTCCTCTGCTCCATGTGGCGGCCGGTGGGAGGGGACAGCGGCTCGGTCCCAGGCTCTGCTCCAGCAGGAGTCGGCTCTCGGTGTGGAGAGAAGGACTGAGCTCGGACGCGCGGAGGCTGGAACACGACCTGTGTGTGTGTGTGTTTGTGTGTGAGAGAGAGATGAGGGGCTTCAGTAAGTGCTGCGATGGATGAGGAAGGTTCATCAGGAGGAGGAGAAGAAGCACCGGCTCCGGGATGCTGTCACCTCTGGCCGCTTTCCTCCGCACGGGAGGCAGAGACGTGACGCACCGGGATCATCAGCCTGAGATCGGATCGAGGGAGTAGAGAGGCGGCGATGGAGCGAGCGAGCAGAACCAAGGCGGAGGACGTGCCGACGTCCAGGGAGGAGAGGCGGCGGGAGAAGAAGCCCAAATCCGGGAAGCTGTTCCGAAAGAAATCGCTCAAGTCCGTGGGAGTCTTTATGAACCGGATCATCAAAACTTTGGGCACTTTCACCCACTTTGGAGACGCGACGCACGACGCGGAGGACGACGACGGCGGCTTCGGGAAGGGCGCACCGTGCACCCTGAGCGCCGGCAGCATGAGCGCCGGCTCCGGCTGCGCCCGCGAGGACGCGCCGGTGACCTGGGAGCGGGCGAAACCCCCCGTCAGCACCTCCTCCTCCCTGTGCACCGGCCGGGAGAAGCTCCTGCACCACTACGGGGACAAGACCCCCGGCGTGCTGGGGCTCAAGAACCACGGCAACACCTGCTTCATGAACGCCGTGGTGCAGTGCCTGAGCAACACCGACCTGCTGGCGGAGTACCTGGGCCTGGAGAGGTTCAGGCTGGACCTGGGTCCGAGCCGGATCAACGGGCTGGTGAGGGGCGACGAGAGCCGGGCTGCCAGGGGGGAAGTGACCGAGCAGCTGGCCTCGCTCGTCCGGGCTCTGTGGACGCTGGAGTACACCCCGCAGCTGTCCGTGGACTTCAAGGTACAGATGTGCACATGCAGCTGGATGAGCAGAGTAGATCCAGACATGACGAGAGCTGGTGATACTGGAAAAAAAAGTGCATCATTAACTCCCACATGCGTTATTAGTGTTTTGGCTCCTTAAAGCTTTAGTCAAACATAATCACATGTTATGAACACAGGATGCCTTAAACAGCACCATGAGGTGCACCTGGATGTTCAGACAAAACAAGGCTGTCATACATCCTCTGCTCTAATTGCAAACCCTATAGCAAGACTAAATAGTTAACTAAAGGTAAGTGATTGAATCCAAAGCAATCCAAACATTGCACAGCTGATTTCCTGAGCTCCAACTTCTCTATGGAAAAAGAGTAAAGATAAGATATACTTTTATTAAGCGCCCTTTACTTCACTGGCACTGGAAATGTGACTGATAACAGGCGTCAGTGTGTGGAGCTACTTAACACCACACTAGTCCCATGTAGTTGATTTAACTTCTTATTTACAATGGAAAATTAGCATCAACATTATAGACAGTGACTATAAGGTTTGTTTAAGGTAGCAGAAGATAAAGTGGGAGTCCCCATAAAGTGTTAATGGAGGCAAGTGCAGCCTTTCAAACTGGACATGACTTTATATTTAGAGTGTAATAGTAAAGGCTATCGAAGATGATGTGTGTTGCTCTGATATGAAATGGCAGTGACTTATCATAACATCAGACTTTGTGGTGAAGACCTATAAATGTCCTAAAAGGTTTTCTATGATGCAGTCAGTGATTATTCATCCTCCTGATCTGTGGGAAACAAGTGTGTCACTAAGTACATTTATTCAGATACTGTACTGTCGTAGCACAGTTTCGAAGGTTTCCAACTTATTACATTTTATTTTTACAGTTATAGCTAGAAGTTGCGCTTCAGATTAAAAGTAAAAAAAAAAAGCATGGTATAGAAACCGTTGCCTCCCCACTTGCATTAACAGGCATGCAGAGCTTTGCCCTGTGACTTCAGTGTTTTGCTGCCGGCTGATAACAAGGCCACTGCAGTCTGAGGTTCACAGGGTCAGCAGGTGCCTGAGTGGAGTGTCACTGCAACACCTTATATGACAACACTAAAACCTTTATTGATAAAAATGAAATGCACACTGCTACCATTGTTTTAGGAACAAACCCAGTATGTGTGTGATGACCTTAAGTTAATCATCACTTTCTAGTTGCAGCATGAACTAGGTGGTGTTTTATTTCCTAACAACATGCAGGTGGAGTAAGGTCACAGCTCAACAAACACACTTATTTAGTTCCTCCTGTGATGTAAAGTGCAGGAAAGATCTGATTCACCCCAATTCTTTTCCACTTAAGAGCCCTCCTTCCCTGCAGATCGTGGGGCTGCAACAGAGCCCCCCCTATCAGGAGACCCTCAGGCTTTGTGACTCTGCCCACGTTGACGATAGGCTGGGAGGGTGGGGACCCGACTTTATCTGCGAGCAGCTCTTCGCTCTGGATTTCTCTGAGCCATAGTTCAAGGCGAGAAGTAGATAATATGGAGTGGCGAACAAAGGAACTCCACAATAGATCTATTCTTGGAAATGTTAAATACTGTGATAGAAAAGAGTGCGGCTACTGGAATATGACCCCTGCTGTGGGCAACTGTCCTCAACTTGAATACCTTGTAATGAGGAGGCCAAAAGTTAACCAATCAAAGTGTTGTCAGTTTTTTTTTGGCTCTATATGAAAAGCAGCATTGGATCAATTTCAACATCGATTCCTTCTTTCACTCTTGCTCCTCCCATCTATTACCATCTCTGAAAAACCCCCACTCTCCCTGTGAGCCCAAATCCTTCCTGCCAATAATTCCCTCAGTCCCACAATTTCTCTCCCCTCCTGCCTCATGGGACTCCGATATCAGATAGTTTCAGGACAACAATCAGAGGGAACAGCATGGAAACATCTTGCCAAGATTAGAAGAAAAAAACACTAAACACTCCCCCTCGTGTGTGATGAGATGTTTCCTGTGTTAAGTCGCGCACACACTCACACACACACATACACACACGTCGCCGTGCCTCTTGGCTGTGGTTTGTGACCGTAGGAGGTCCAGAGTTCATGCAGCTTAGGCCTTCTGAAATTGCCTGTTGAGTAATACCACAGCAGCCTGGAGGGAGGCATTATAAAATAATCAGATAGCTCCGAGGCTTGTGTCTGAGAGGCAGAATTAGCTCCCAGTTGCAGGAACTCCAGACAGCACAAACCACTTATAAGCAATCCTCCACAAAGGATCGGCCTTTATATAAATGCTCTATTACTCATTGTTGTTGTAGGTTGATCATCAGTCATTGCAGACCTCTGAAAGTCAAACTTTGTCAGAACTTGCCAGAGTGAAAAGACTTAAAAGGACTACCTACAGTATCCATCTTCACATCACAGGAATTATGATAAGAAATGATAAAGGGGCAAAGCGTTCAAAGGGATTTCTCTCTTTTTGACAATTACCCTTTCAACAGGATGTACACTGCTCTTCTGTTCCTTTCCAATGAATAATTCTGCTCAGGCACACGTCCTCTGTAAATGTAGAATCGTCCGCGTTTGATCAAAAGTTCTTCAAAGTTAATGAATCAGCAGTGGCCTCCCCGGCAGGTCGGGCCGGGCCGCAGAGTCCCGGTCTGGAGGAAAAACAAAACAACAAAGTCCTGCCGAACGCCTGGCGCTCGGCCACATTCCAGTACCACCTGGCTTGTAGGACAAGAGAGGTGGAAGGAGGGAGGCAGCTTTTTATAAATGTTCGCTCGTAGCAGATTAGGTATCGCCGTGCCGCTCTGGGATATTTTACACTGCCTGCCTGCCCCGAGCTTCCACTCTCACAGATGTTGCAGTTGAAAGGGGTTGAGTTTCTTCAACCTGGGAGCAGATGTGTGCTTTTGATCTGGACAGTTCTTGTGCATTTTCTGCATCCCCCCCCCCCTCAGCAGGAGGGCGTGTTTGCACAGAGAGGCCTGGACAGGGACAAAGCCTGAAACTCAAACACTTACTCAAGAGCCAATTTATCAGTCTCCATAACATAAGAGGCCTGAGAAAGAAGGGAGGTATAGCAAGGTGGCGTGATGGCTGAGCAGGAATGTCGTCCTCCATACAGTGAATATTGATGGGCCTATTTTGGAAGCTAAATATACGTGGTGACGACAGCGGGTCTCGCTCGCAGGTATGTGTCAATATTTGCCGTCTCCATGTTGATCTTTAATGATTATCTATGTTGCTGGTCGCGGGAAGTCAGACGGCACATGTGCAGTAGAGCAGAGATTCCTAACCAGGGCCGCACGAATCCCACAATGCAATCCCACAATGCCTTGCACAGTGAGTTGCCTGTACCCCATAGAAAAGTAATGGGAGGGAACTTTGCATCATGTTGTTCTGAGATCATGTGAAAACTAGACAGCAAGCAAATGGTTAAGCTCTAAAAGTTCAAAGATAAAAGTTGACACTAAATGGTTAAAAGTGACAGTAAGAAATGGTTGAAATAGCTCAAATAAAACACATGAAAACTGTTGAAATAGTTAGATATAAAGTTATATAGTTAGAAAGTAATACATAAATATTTAATGTTAGTTAACAGTAAAAGCAAATGTAAATAGATGAAATGGGTCGGGTAGAGTTTAGACAGTCATTTTGCTAAAAGTCATGGATAAACTTATGCTGGCTATAAAGTCATAAATGGTTAAATATTTAACACAGGCTAAATGATGTAGAGGATAGATGGGAGTGTTATTTTCTCTTTATCTTTTAGTTAGATGATTACACACATTACATACTGGCCAGTGGCCATTATGCCACAGAGAGCAATAAAAAAAAAAAAAACACACAGCATTTTCCACAACCTCAATTATATCACTGAGACAATTGCCACCTTCAAAAGGCTGACGGTAATTACTGTTATTACTTTGCTGCACAACAGCTTTAGGCGAGTGCGTGTCCGTGTTCTCATGGTTAATGTCAGAGCGTTTCTGCAGAGCAACCCTGAATCTTCCAGGAGCGTTCATTTTGAGACTGCGTGCTGTATTACAGTCAATCTTGAAGTGTTGGTTGTAGTGTCGAGGATGAGAGTTTGATCATATTACACCGACACTATGGGCGGATGTAGACTGAGTGTATCATTGCTCTGCCTGTGCCCAGGTTATTTTCTCTGTTTATGAATTTTTATGTTCACTTTTTTTGCACTTGTCAGTAACCACGTCTCAGTACTTACTTTGAAGATGCAGTCGTGGCTCTACTTCCAATGAGTTAATACTCCAGTCATACACACCACAAGCCGGGGTCTGGTAATATTCAGCTACACGCTTTTGCTCCAGGACACTTTGGTGCTGGTTGTTCAAGAAGCAAAGAGTGTGTTTTTAATTCAACGTCTCTGCCCATCTGTTGGAGAAGTGAACCAGCAGCTCCTCAGCGACAGGCCTCTGATGACTTCATCATCAGACATCTTACATCACGTTATGCTGTAATAGCTATAAGAGGCGTATCGCACATTAGTGGATTATGAAGCAATGATTACAGTCTGCCGTTCCCTCTGCTATAATCTCTCATCACTGCCTCTGCTTCTCCGGGCTGCCAGCTGCGGTTCATGCAGCTAATTCCTGACTAATTGAGTTTGCTGCCATTCACATCTGAAGCCACATTCTACTGTGTGTGAGCTTAAGTAGTCTTCAACCTACTTTTAACGTTTGAAAAAAAAATGTGTTGAAGAAGAAAAAGGGGGCAAAAGCAATACTGTCTTTGGACAAAAGGCTTTTTTTTTTTTTTTTGCAAATCCAAAAATGTGAAATGACTCCGCATCAGTCAAAGCGTGGGCCAGGCGGAGAGAGGAGGGGAGGCGCGAGGAGCGTCGGTGCAAATGTGCAAATGTAGGATTCCTCTGATCAGTGCTCTGTGGAGGAGGCAGGGGTAGAGCTGCCCGACGAGCACGCCCCAGCTGTCAAAAGCAGTAAACGAGCAGCGCTTGAGATTCACATTTTTGTTGTGGGGAGAATTTTTTTCAAAGGATGTCTTAGCCAGGCATTTTCATTTGGCTTCTCCAGGTAGCTGCTTTTTAATTCTAACAAGCTGTTGGGTTATGAAAAAGCCAATTAACACACCACTGCTTTTGTTTTTAAGCGAAGTCAAATTTGGGATTATATCTGGATAGAATTCATTGGTTTCGGCAGGTTTCTCTGCGGCTGCATCATCGTTGCTTAACATCAGCGTTGTTACCACACTGAACCATTTTCCTTGCTTATTCCAAATTAACCAAACTAATAATTATAAAGCTGCAATAAAAAAAATGACTGTGTGCTTTTCCTCTCTGCAGACTATTGTGTCCAAGTATGGATCGCAATTTCGGGGTAATTCCCAACACGATGCCTTGGAGTTCCTCCTGTGGCTGCTGGACCGCGTCCATGAAGACGTCAATCTGGCCTCCCACAATAACAACAACCAGACCAAAGCTCCCGGAAAGGTAAGAATCGTGTGGGCCGCCGGGTCGCGTAGCAGCAGTCGACAGTGCTGTAAAAAGTAGTTGAAAGCCATACTTGAGTAAAAGTAAAGATACTTTGCTTGAAATCTACTTAGGTAAAAGTGAAAGTCACCCATAAAATAATTACTTGAGTAAAAGTCTTAAAGTAGCGCATATGAAATGTACTTAAGTATCAAAAGTAAAAGTACAAAGACACAAAATTAAGCTTAACTCTTCCTCCCAGTCAACTTGCAGATGGCAGGGAACGATTTATGGAGGTCCATGTGATCAGTGCTATACAGGCGCAGACCTCCGCCACGCAGCTCATTTCCACCCATACGGTTTACAAACGGGAATACACAGCTGTAAATAAAGGTTATGTAATGCACTCGGTAGCCCTCATACACTATGGTGGTGAGCTAGCAAGGCTACTCTTAGCTGCCCAGTGGAGGTAAAGAGTAAAATGTTGGCACACTGTTTTCGGCAAATACAAGTGGCACGATGAAGCTTTCATCCCAACAAAAGAGAACTTTTTTATTTTTTATTTCTTTGGTGGTGTTCACGCGAGAATACGCACAGTCCGGATAATCCAAAATGATTCACTTTTTATTTTGTAACGAGTAACGACGGTGTCCAGCGTAAATGTAGCGGAGTAAGAGTATCATTTTTTTCTTCTTAATGTAGCAAAGTAAAAGTGAAAGTTGCAATAAATATAAAAACTCAAGTAAAGTATAAATACTCCCAAAATCTACTTAAGTACTGTAACGAAGTATTTTTACTTCGTTCCTTTACACCACTGGCAGTCGACGTGATCATTTTACTTCTCGCTAAAAATGGCTCCCGGTGTCACTGATCAGGAAGCGTCCCCATTATAGTAACATTTATAATAAAAGGTTCAAACTGCATGCTTAACTGATGCATAACTAATACATGACTCATTATGAATAAATACATTAATGCAATATACATCAAGAACCCCTGTGGCTTGATATATAGAGTGAAACCATTATTAGTTCGTGTGTTCTCATGACATCTAACGATTATTTTTTATCAGTGTTAACTCACACACAAATGAACATGAAATCACATTATTTTTAAACAGGTTTGTGTCTCAGACCAGTGCATTTTTCACGCTGTTGTCACATTCATATTCATATGAATCTCATTGCATATTCACAAAGCCAAATGTTCTTGCATGAACTGACACATGCGCTGCAATGTAGCTATCGATAGTTTGTGCAGACCGACACGTGTTTTCAGATGGTGGTTCATATTATTAACGTCCATGTTTGGGTTGGCTTATCATCAAACCACCAAACCTAACCTCACCGATAGGAGTGTCCAGCAGTTTTTCTTTGATAATCCACAGACGGCATCATCCCAGTTAACTCTCCAGAGGTTACCTCCGGGTCTCAGCATTCCCTCCGCGGTGCAGTTTTCATGCTGCCGAAACCAGTGTGGCAATCTAAAGCTGTGCAACCTTTCTCTGTGTCTAATGCATCGCCTGTGGACAAGGAGAGCACAAGTGTGGCGATTCGGTGTTTGATTTTTCTCTCAGCACGTCGCCTCCTCGAGCTGGGCCTGCAGGGTGCTCTGCATCCTGATACTCCTTGAATGGAACTTTGAACTGCTCCGCTGTGAGCCATTAAGGCAGAATTTTTCATGTATTATTAAATACATGTTTTTTTGCTTTTGAAATAGACATCCCTCTTTTTTTTTGTAGCTTTATCGGGGTGATAACCAGTGGCATAATTTATGAGAAGTTGCTACACTTGCTGTTGGTGAGTCATTGTGAATAAGTCTACCTCAAACTTGTGCCCTTTGTTTCCTGAGGCGCTAACTGCAATGATTTATTCTGTTGTTTCGTCATTGTGGGATCGGGAGGTACCGAGATCAGGAAGTCTCATGCTCCCAAGGCTATACATTGGATAATTTAAGATACAACATCCCCTTTTCTATGAAATCACTATGACCGACATGCAACCTTGCATTGGATACTATAATTAAAAGGAAATAAAAAAGCAGTATTTTCTAAAAGTGCATATAAAGGATACACAGCCAAGGTCGTATTGAAAGTTTTAGCCGGCCTGTGGAAGTTTGCTCTTTTTTCCTACTGCAGTTGATACTTAATCTTTCCATTAGCATGTGAGTGATTAAATGAGGTAGTGAGACAAATTAAGAGATGGTGATAGAAATCAGTGTGTGTGTGTGTGTGTGTATGTGTGTGTGTGTGTGTGTGTGTGTGTGTGTGTGTGTGTGTGTGTGTGTGTGTGTGTGTGTGTGAGACTGTCTAAAAGACAGAGTGTGGACCACAGTTCACCTTCATCCTCTGTGGGCATCCAGCTCCCTTTATCAACGCAAATCTCACTCCACAACTCCCCCCAAGTTTCTTAAGTTTCTATTCATACAGAACACTCTGATATCGCATGAGCTGAGCTTCCATCTCCTTGTGAGCTGCCCTTTGATTGAGGATGAGAGTGAACGACGGGGGCGAGGTTCGGGAGCCTGGACTGTGTCTTTGAGTTCACGTGGCTCCGCAGAGGACATGACAGGAGGTTAGGACTGGAGAGCTGCTGATAAGGTCTGTCATGATGAGTCTGCAACACCCAGGGGAAAATGTCATTAACACCCAAGGAGCTGGTGAGGTGTGCAGGACATAAACCTTTGAAGAAAAAAAAAAAAGTTGACTTAATCCTGGATCCTGCTGAATGGTGGTTTCAGCATCGTGATTCATTTGGTTGAAGGAGCATTGGTCTTCTTTTTCCCAATGACAAGCAGAGACAGGGAATTTTAACTTGGAACACAATCCTGTCCCTGATTAGATAAAAGCCAACATGGCAAACATGTCTGATGTCGAGCAACTAGTGCAAACTGGCGTGAGCACAAAAGTGGTGCCATTGAAGCTAAAGTTCGGTTGCTCCAATTCTAAAATGCATTTTGGGATTTTGGAGGAGGAGTGTTGGATATTTCTGAGACAGAAAATCAAACACACATAGAGAGATACCAGGCTAAACTGCCAAGTAGTTTGTTGTGAACTAAACAAGGACTGTGAATCCTGTATCCATGGTGACTTGATTGTGTACCACGCAAGCAGCAGCGTCTTGGTGGTGCCACTCGTTGCCTGGCCTGAATGCAACTTTTAGATTGACAATTGACAATGCATATTCAAAATCTGCTTGTTTAATCAAGTCACACAAGACCTGTCAGAGGAATCATCAATCAGATAAAATCCAAAACTTTATTGGCACTTTAGAGGCTTGCAATAATCAAAGCAAAATGCAGTTTGAGAAAGAAGCAAGTCAATAACAGTAGTGACACCTGCAGTGTATGTGGAGTCAGGTAACAATGCATTTTAGAAAAGTCAAGAGTTTACTCAACTCTGTTTTTAGAGTGATGGAAATGTCAGTTCACCACTTTGGTTCAGACTGAAATATCTTAACTGTTTGAAAGATTGCCATGACATTTTCTACAGACATTCATGGTCCTCACGGGATGAACCCTACTAACTTGAGTGCTCCTCAAACTTTTCATAGAGCTCTTCCATTAGGTTTTATATTTAGTGACATGTCTCAAACTCCTGGTTGGATTGCAATGAAAATTAGTACAGATATCCATGGATCCCAGAGGATAAATCTTAACAGCTGTAGACATCCCTAGAATTTCAAATTAGTAGTACCAGGAGATCAAAGTCTTCACCTGTCCAGTGAAATATCTCAACATCTAATAGATGGATTGGCAGAAACGTTTGTATCAAGGATGAATCCAGATGACTTTCATGAAACTCTAACTTTTCCTCCAAGGCCACCATGAGGTTGGCTTTTTTGATTTAGTGGGAAATGTCTCAACAACTTTTGAAAGTATTGCCATGAAATTTGGCAAATGAAAAATACCTGCAATACTAATGACCTTCCCATCAGTCTCAGCTGTACTTTGTGTTTAGTGCTAGTGCTAGGAAAGCCTGTAGAGTGTCTGGATTAGCTACCACACTCAGTAGGTACACCAGTACAATCTTATGACAGACAGAGTACTTTATTATGTATTATTATTATTATGGATTCCAATGCAATGTTCAGGGTTTTTTAAATGCTGCTCAATTATATGTTTTAGCACTGAGGTCATATTTGGTGGTGGTGTTGTGCTGAGCTACATTATATTCAGAGATGTTTCTAATATTCTGCCCCACACATGTATGTACATAGGGAGGACAAATCAGTTGACAGATGCCCTGAATCTGCAGGCCTTAAGCTACTTTAAGTACAATGTGTATGAAAAATGAAACTGCTGTATTAGCCTCATTGTACAGTCTATGATTAGGCTATTCCCTTGTTAAACCCCTGACATGTTTAATTAGGGATCATTTCAGAAGAACACAGCGCTGTGATATAATACTCTGCATATGAATAAATATCCCTCGCAGTGAGTGAGAGAGAGTGAAGAGGAGGGCAGCGCTATGGCCCCTGTCCAGAGCAGAAAATCTCTTGTGACAGTTGTCTCTTATGTTTGTCCAGGCCTTGTGCCATCAGCCAGTGTGGGCTCTTTGCAAACACCAAGGTTGTCATGGATTTCAGTTTTATCAGCGAGGAAACATGCAGTCAGATAGGCCTCTGCTCAGTATCAGTATCAGGAAGGGGAATAATTCCACCAAGTCTCCCTCCCCCTGAATCATAGTCATACTCCTCGCCTTATTCTCCGCTTCATCCCTTTTGCAGCTCTTACACACTGTACCTCTGTAAGAATGTACAGTAAAGCTGTGGTATGCAGTCTGATATCACTGCTCCACCCACAAAGGAGCTTTGTGCCGGGCAGAGAGGGCCTCACCGAGGGCAGGAGAGGGGCAGCTGCAGAGATGAGTGTCTAAATCACACTCCTCTAAAACTTTCAAGAACCACTCCGGATCATTTTTCGGCCCCGTG
Organism: Centropyge bicolor; assembly: GCA_037975185.1. NCBI lineage: Eukaryota > Metazoa > Chordata > Actinopteri > Pomacanthidae > Centropyge > Centropyge bicolor. Next base: position 3,316,061 of record JBBMOC010000022.1, on the reverse strand, counting down.
ATGGTTTGCAAGCTCGGTTGTTTGTTGGTTCACCTCGGCGTTAATCTCTGCCGCCACCCTGCCAGAGCCGTTGCGGTGCTGGCAGAGTCATTCAGGGTGACAGCCCAGGCTGATGGGAGACGTCGCACTCCCCCCCGTTTACCAGTCCATGCACGTTCCCACTGGCAGCCCAGGAGCCGGCGAGCTCCATCCACTCCTGCTACTAATTCAGGAGCCGGTGGGCCTGTGCTAATTGTTTTTAAGCATGTGTTGGTAGTTACCGCTTAGCACAGGAGAGCCAAATAAAAAGTTAGGAAGAGGAAGCCCCCCCCCCACACACACACACCTTAACTCACACAGTCTCTGGGGGCTGACTATGTAGTCGCAACCACAGAGTGTCAGAGTAGTTGGAGCTCAAGTATTTTGTATTTGCAGTGGAGGGTGACATTTCACAATCCTGCACACACACACACACACACACACACACACACACACACAAGCAGACATGGACGACACACATTTTAACATTTACCGCTGACTCCCCACGGCTTTGACTCACGTAGAGTACATTCACTGTTGGTTTGTTGATCGTTTATCACTTAGGAAACAGTGCAAGTGTGAAGCTCTCTCTCTCTCTCTCTCCCTCTCTCTCTCTCTCTCTCAGCTCTATGAATGTGGCTCTTTGTGAGCCGCAGGAAGAAAGAGACACTTGTTGTGCAGCCCCCAGTACAGAGGCGGAGAGGTGAGGCCGAGTCCTCTGTGATCGTGCGGCAGCGGGTGGGGGGGGAACAGTAAGCGGTAGTGACAGCCGGAGAGATGGGGAAACAGAGAGAGAAATTACTTCGTTGATTCTACATGACAAAAAATTGCGGCAGAAACTGTAGATTGTGGATGCTCCGCGTTCGCAAATGTGTTTGGTCGAGCAGAGGCGTTGTGTTTGTAACGAGGCCAGGCTCTCCAAGGACAGCAGATTACCCAAAGTCTGGATTGCACTTAATTTATCATCATCAGAACAACAGGGGAGATGCATCTGAAAGTTTTTGCCTGCTGCTCCCCAGAGTAACTGGATAAACTTTAAAAAGTCTCACATATAGAAGAAACAGTGGAAGACATGTTGAGAGCAGGGCTGCAAATGTCAGGAATTTCCTTAATGGGATAATTCCTTAGACAGCAACTGGTCCATAATTGTTGCAAAGTGCAAGTAAATTATGTTTTGGAGCAGTACATTAAATAGACATTTAAATTCATTAAATTAATTTGAAATTGTGGTGTTCCTCTGTCTCCAAAGTTAAAATGTAACTACACAACTTTCAGGATTTATTAGAGGACATAAATTTGACTGAACATGCTGAGCAGATCCAGTACATAATAATCTAACCCTAATTTATCTTCTATTAACAAAGAAGGCTGGAGCTTTAAATAGCTATTATCCAGTAAACATAGAGTAGGTTGCAATAATCTCAGACTTAAGTTTCACTTTTGTTTGTTAAAGAAAAGAAATTGTCCATGATCAGTGTGAGAGCTGTTTGGTCACAAACTGTTCATCTTCTACTGTTTATTTATATACAGTTGCTATAATTTTAATGGAGTTGATTATTAATGGCAATAAAGAGCCACATCCCTGATTGAGTTAAAATCAGACAATATGAGAAAGATCATCTGTCCTAATGTAAGTGAACAACTGCACAGTAGCTCTCAGAGTCAGTAGGCCTGTATTGTATGTTCTCATGACTTCTTGATAGGACCTGATAAACCTGCTCCTCCTACGCATTAACAGCACAACAATAGCGATGTGGCCCCTCTTTGTTTATGACTTGCGCCGTCCTTCCCTTCCTCTGCCTGCAGATTTGATTTGCGCTACGTGGGCGGCCGTGTTACTCGGTTTAGACATCCCATCCAGACAGTGACCCAGACATCGTCCCGAGGTTTCCTACTTCTTTTCACTTATCCTCGCGGTACATGCCCATAAATGCACCTCGAGAACCCACAGCCGAGCAGTGCAGTAGCCTGTGTGTGGTCAGCGCCGCTCCCCCTTCTCTCTTGTCAGGGCTGGATGCGAATGCTTCTGTTGTGATTCTTGTGTGTTTTCTGCTCTGTGTGTGTGTGTGTTTCCTCTCCGCTCTGCCTTTGATTCTGTCTGCCCTGCCAAGCTGAAATGGCTTCCTGTGGCTCAGAGCCACCCAGCTGGAAAAGCAGCTTGGAGGGAAGGGTCCGAATATGACCACTCAGTGTTTGAGGTCCTCCATCACCTCCGACCCAGATCTGCGCCGATTGGCCCGAGAGCTTTAAACCCCAACAGATGCTGAGATGAGAGTTGTCTGTGTGTAGAGATCAGTCTAAAATAAACTCATTGTGTTCATCTAAATATAGTCAATATCCCCCTGTCAGTCATGGAGGTTGGATTCGCTCGCTTCCTCCAAAAAAAAAGGAGCTGGTTTTTGCTGGCTGGGGTTGCTCACAGTGGCACAGACACAATTAAGCTGCAACAGTCTGGCTGCTCCAGACAACACAATGCATCACCGCTGGTTTAAAGAACAGTTAAAGGACATTTCTATAAACAGCACTCGTGCTCTGCAGGGAGCCAAGCCCAGAAAACATTTTCTCATTAAGTTGTGGAGAGCTTTAAAATAAAAGGAAACAAAATTACCATTTGCTTTTGTGGGATTTTGACTCGGAGAGGCTGCATGGGTCTAATTACTTAAAAAGCTAAATATTCGCCGGTTAAGAGAATAAATCAGCAGCACACAAAGCTTTAAGAGTCATTGTTTGAACTCTCGTAGATTTGTCTTCAAACGTGCTTTGCCTGAGAAGTATGAAACGCCTCATCTTGCTTTGCAGAGAAATGCAGTTAAATCAACAGACCGATTCTTAATTTAATATAAAGAAATTCCCTCACACACAATTATTCCCAACCCGGCTGGGTCTGATTGGCAGACGGCACCCACCCCAACAATTTAAGTGATTCAGATTTGCTGAGTGGAGGCTTTCCAGAGAGTGTGTCAATTGAATTGGCTGAAACCAGGCTGACTGGAATGATTTAAACAGTTGTTGATAGATATAATTTAAGCAGGGAGGCGTGCCTGTCACGCCAAGTCCAGTTTTAATGTGTTATCTTGAGTTAAATTGAATCTGCCTGTGAAGATGAATGGATTTTTTACAAAGCAATAATTATCAATCTGGCCTCACCAACAAATGCCAGTTTAGAGAAAGAGCATTAATCAAATACCTCTAGCAAAGCTTTGCCTTTAATCCTGGATGTATGTATTGCTGTTTGTGATGGCCGTTCAAACTCCAAAACGCCCAAACGGCAGGTATCAGAGGCTCCTGCGCGTCTCTGCTGATTGATGTGCGCAGTCATTTCATCCTCATCTGTGTCGCCACAGTCATCAGCAGCAGCAGAAGCAGGAGGGTAATAATAAACCTCGTCGGCTCAGGAGGCCGACCCGCCTTCGTTTGAATTAATTTGCCCCTCAGCCTCTCCTGCTGCTCTCTTAAAGGTGGGATAAATCTTCTTAGGAGACATCTCGCAAAGTCATATTCACCAGCAACATTACCAGTGAGTCTCTCCCGAGTTTGTTCTTAAATTTTAAGGGAACGCTGTTTAAACAGCCTGTGTTTCATGTCCTCTTTCTCTTTGAAACAAGGACAGAAGTCGAGAGGTAAACATGGCATCGGAGCAGTGATTGGCTCCACTGGACCTATTGGGCTCAAATGTTGGTTTTGTGTTATTAATGAGACACTTCTTCTCCACTAATCCTAACAAAAGTCTAATGTTGCTGATATCGTGCTGATTGTTACACATCAATTTACATATTTTAGTTATTTATTGATATGCAAATACAAAAATCCAAACTTTATGTTCAAGGTTAACAAGTTTTGTTACACTTAATAAAATGAATTCTCTCCATGCAAACTTTCAAAGCAATATCAACAGAGAATATTTGCAAACCACAAATGTCTTGCAGGAAGCTTTAATGACATTAGCAAATAAACAAATGTGATCATTAGTGAGCATCCATATTCATCATAATTACTTAACTGTGACTGAGCCTATCCCAGCATGCATTGGACAAAAGAAAATCTTGAACACAGTGCCAGTCACTCAAACTCAAATTCATATCTCCAGGAGTGGAGTCTCCAGTCTAATTTCTGGATTGTGGTAAGAAACCCAGCAGGGCTTGTAAATTCAGACAGTGGCAGGTAATAAGTCTGGGTCGTTTCTACTGTAGTAAAGAACTGCTGAGAACAAATAGTGCTCAGAAAAAGGAAAAGGTGAAAAGGAAAAGAGAAACCAGCTGTCGAGGCTCATGTCTGAATTTACCACTTTGATCACATTTACTCCGTTTTTTGCAGCCTCAGTCAGTGTCATCTATTTATGACTCAGTCTGAGGTCAGATCATTCTGAGTGGTTATCAAAGGGCTTCTGGTCAAGCGATGTCATGTGCAGTCATCACACACGACGCTCAGCTCATGTCCTGCTTTTAAAATGTGACTCATTCATATCGCAGCCCAAAACCGAGAAATACTTGCAACTTGTTATCATACGTTTTCTCAATGTGGCTGCTTGTTATAGCGCGCCACGCTGTCAGTCACAGGGTGTGTTGACAGTGCATCAAGACTTTTTATTCCACAAGAATAGAGCCTCCCTCCTGACCGGCTTCTCATCTTGGCTTCCTCGCGTCTTTGTTCCTGTCACCATGTCTGTCTGATCCATCACATTTTTTTTCCTCCCCTCTGTCTCATTTCATTTCTCTTGTTGAAAGCCCTTTCATTTCCATCTGGCGATGATGAAATTCATTTTGAGGCCTGTGCTCTCTTGTCATTAGGTTCTTGCTCTGAGGCTAGCACAGGAAGCGTGCACGCTGCCTCCACAATGGCTTTCTCCTCGCATCTCTCACCTTCAGAGTGGGATTCAGTGAACAGCCTTTGACTGGCCTACCATGATAAACAGGACACCACCACAGCTACCAGTATAACCTTCAAAACTTTCACACTTCATTGTCCTTTTTGGCTCACAGTGATTTTGAAAGTTCCAACATCCTGAGTGTGTTACACTGAGAGGTGCCAAGGAAATGTACAAGTGAATTGTTAGACTGAATCCATAAGGGTTGTTGCAAAACTGTGGTTGTACCTCAGGTGGTAGATCCAATTGCTCTTTGTAGCATTGGTGGTTCAACTGCTTCTTACCACATGTTGAACTCTGATGAGTGTGTACATTGGTGAAGAAAATCTAAGTCACAGTCTTGTCTCTTTTTTTGCATTTGGCTGCCAAGGCACTGTAGCCACTGCCAAATACAATGTAATGAGAGTCAGCCATCATTGCGAAACTGTACTTAGGCACAGCGATGCTTTAAGCCAAATGCTAACATCAGCATGTTAACATGTTGATGTTAAACAGGCAGTATTCACCTGTTTTTGCTGGCATGCTAATATTTGCTAATTAGCATTAAACACAAGGTACAGCTGAGGTTGATGGGAATGTAACTAGAATATCACTAGTTATTTGGTCATAAACCAAAGTATTGAATAAATTTAGTTTTTGACCTGATGATGGCGCTAGATGAACAGTTCAGGGATCACCAAAGCAATTTTAATTCATCTACAGGGGAACATGAATGTCTGAACCAATTTTCATGGTCATCCAACTGATAGTTATTGAATCAAATGGTGACAGAGGAAGTCAAGAGTCCAGAGATCATCAAGGTCAGGTTCATTTTCTGGGGACCATGAATGGACAAAATGTTAAAAAAAAATTTTTTACAATACGTCCCATTGTTGTCAAGACAAAATAACAATTTCTTGGTGGCCATATTGTAATAGTTAGGGGACTACCAAAATCAGTAGGCATCACCCTCCGGGGACCTTGAATGTCTGTTTGAAATTTCATGGCCTACCATCCAATAGTTGTTGATAAACCAGTGGTGGCCTGACACACTTTACCTATAGAGCCATACATTGATGTAGCATTGATAAAAAAAAACTGATGTGATGATTTGGAGTTTCATTGAGGCAACTTAAGCACGGTGGAAACATTTCGAGGATGAGGATGAGCATCGTCAACTACTTAGCAATTCACCTTTGCTCTGTAAACAAACTTGATTAGGTTGTCTGTTCCTGGGCACAGGACAGTCGGAGAACACAACAGGATCCATGGGGCCAGGAGGGAATTTAGTGTTTTTCTGTGGTTTAAGGCAAATTGAAGATCTAACAGCATTATAGATGAATTGTGGATGCATTATTGACACATTGGCCACATCTATATTCTCGCAGCTGTTCTAAAGGTGACATCAATGATCCCCCTGGTAGCTGCAGTATACACAGGTGTGCTGACCTACTTCAGGGCCAGTCTGCCCTTCATCCTGTCCTGCCAATAGAGCCGGTTGAACCTGACATACTTTATAGCTACTGTTCACGCAGCAGTCGTTCACTCGCAGGCCTTGAGGTCAGCTCGAGTCCGTGCACTCTCGTCTGGGCACTTTGCATGCCCACACAGATGCGCCCCACCCAGAGCGATCGGCCTCGGGGGAATAATGGGCCGAGGGGTCAGAGAGAAAAGCCTCCATCGTCTGTATCGTTCAGACTATTTATAGAGAGGTTCGCACGCGACAGGAGGCAGCGTTGAAGGAGACTGTCCATTATTTATCAGTGCACTGTGTGTCAGCTGTGTGTACTAGTTTGACTTTGACTCATTCAGTTACTCAATAGAACTCTGTTTGCTCTTGCTCCATCTCCATCTGTCTATATATCGATACACACATACGTATATGCAGTGTCTTAACGCCTGCCCCACATGCTCTCTCTCTCTCTCTCTCTTCCTGCGTCTATCTCTCTCTCTCCCTGTTACGATCGCCACTGGGATTCAGGTGCTGTTGGGTCTTGTTCTCAATCACTCTACTATAGTGCTTTCTCCAGCGGCAGCACATGTCCATCCCTGTGTGTTTCCACGGCTTGTTTAAATTATTCACATCAGGGCCATTACTGGGAACACTCGCCCACCCTAGCCCCCTCTTTTTACGATCTATCTTCCCCCCTCCATCCTTGAGAACCCATCAGGATGAGAGCGGGGGTCTGTGAGGATTGGGGAGGGGGAGGAGGAGGAGGGCCCACATTTCCTGGATTTTCACCACGCTGAAGTGAGAGTGCCTGAGTTCCTTTACAGTGGATCTGCTCACAGAGATGAATCACTCCCAGCAACATTTTTTTGGGGTGAATTATTGAAAGCCTCCCCGATGGGACGGAGTGCACCGTTAATCTGTACGATTTCAGGCTTTCATGCCGAAGTACCGATGACAGGAGTCAACAGTCTTGGGTTTAACGGAGGCTTGGTAGTGAGCTGCTCATCTGTGTTTGCATCCTCACTGCTGAAATGGATAATATGCAGTGCTGTTTCTGAGGCTGCCAAATCTTTTTAATAACATCGATCTCACAGTGGGGAAGTCATTTGAGCAAAATATAAAGCCTCAACAAGTGATACCAGCATGAGCATTTTTTTAACCACTTGTATTTAGCCAGTATTGCACTTATGTATTAATTTTGATATTATCAGGAAAAAATTGATTGTCCGGATTGTTGGCGTATTGCAAAATGGCATTCCCATTGAAATACACTCATCAGCTGGTTATTCTCTATTGTTTAAAGCAGATGGCAATTTCCAGGCAACTGTCAACTCTTCAGCAACCAGCTGCACAACAATGCAAGTCAAGCTCTCTCCATCACTCCGTCCCCTCTCTCTCCCCCTTTAAGTCAGCTTAAAAATCACATTCTCTGAACTCTGGCCTCCCGCTGACAGTGCTGAGCCAGCGGCCAGCCTCCGGCCCCACCACTCAGTTGCATGCTGTATCTTTGTCATTTATCTAAATCCCAGAAATCAATTACAGCACGCCAAGGTGCCAGGGTGAGGGATTTGAGTTTTTAATTTTCTCCTTGCTCCTAGGGCACTGGCACACGCCCCTCTCTCCTGGCATCGAGGCTTATGGATTAAGCAGAGGTAGACAATTCTCTGGCTTTACATATCTTGGATATTAGCAGCCACACTTTTTTTTGTTTACAATTCTCCTTGTTAACTTTTCAGATATGACTTGTTATGACCATAAAATAGTGCAGATCGGTTTCATTTTCAGAATTTCTCTCCCTGCCACTGTTGCATACATTTAGATATTCCAGAAATCTCATTATAAAAGTCTGTAAGTTAGTAATTACCCCTCCAGCCTTGCCCCTTGCCTGTAAAGTTTTGTGTCTTTAGCTTAATGTTGACACAACCATTATGGTGCAGTCAAACATGTTGCAATGTGCAAACTAATTAGCAGGTAAAGTGGGAATAGAACCCATACAAGAGACACTACGGCAGGGTTGGAGCAGTTCAATATTTTTATTAACAACATCAAAAGGCTTCAGGCAGGCAAGGGTCAAAAACAGATACAGCAGTGCAAACAGGTAAACAAGTCCAAATAGGAGCAGGCAAGAATCAAAAGTCCAGATACAAGAAAGCTCCAGGGAAACACAAGGCATAGTCCAAAAAGTGGGAGAACATGAGGAATGACACCAGGAAGGCCTTCTCATTTACTTTCACATTTTCACATGTTTTCTTTCCCTGCAGACATTTTGACTTATCAAAAGCACAAGTGGAACTACCAACATTGTTAATGGCTCTGTTGTGTTAAGTGTCCCAGGAAGCCTCTCTAGTGAGCCAGCATGCACAGTACCAAAACCTGGACCTGGCTCACCTGAATAGACTACCGCCTTCACATATTAAAGGCCTCTTTGTGCAGAGCTCAGTCTGATTGAACGTCGACATGCAAAACTCTGTGGCTGATTTGTGCAACACTATGAATGTCTTCCAGGAGAGACTGAAAATTGGTGCCATTATCCCCATATTTGCGGAATTATCTCCCCCTCTGTGAGGATTGACTTTTCACTCTGCCTTCAAGTGTGTCTGTGTGGAACAGCTATAAACACTTCCTGACGTGGTTGGACAGCACAATGCACAAACTAGTTTTATTCAAGCGTAACCCGGCCTAAGGCTCCTCATTTCCTGGTTTTTGGTTTGGTGTATCATTTTGCAATCTAGGTAGGAAAAAAGCCTACCCTCTCCAACAAACTACCCTAAATGGAAGTGACTGGCACAAACAGAAGCACCAGACACTTTCACCTCTCAAACTGGTTGGTGAATAGCTCGGACATAGCTATGCCAAAAACAGCAAACCAATCTGCAGTCACACTCCAAGATAAACCCAATCAGCAGCCGCTGTGTCTGCAGCAGGAGGTGGCAACGCAGTCTAATTTACTCCAAACTATTTTTCCTCACAAAAGCGTCCCCCACTTATCACAAACTGCCTCAAGCACGTGATAATAAGGTGAGACGAGCCAAGTTAAAGTGCCAATAAATGTGTTTTATTGGGATGGTAACCTTTTAATTCACAGGCTGTTATTTAAACAATGTCCAAGTATTATTGATGTTACAGGAAATGGCAGGAGTGTAGTTAATCAGCAGTTACTTACTGATTGCTAAAAGTTCACACAGAAGATAGAAAGAGGATGCATGAGATGTGGAGGTCAGCTGTGTGTGTGTGTGTGTGTGTGTGTGTGTGTGTGTGTGTGTGTGTGTGTGTGTGTGCATTGTAGGCTGCAACTAAACCAAAGACAAAACACAAGAATAATACTAGTGTGTTAATGTAAAAAATGAAATTTCACACCCTGTGCTTTTCCCATCCCCCCCTCACTCGTGGTAGCCATCTACCAGTCAGACCTGTCTCTAAAAATAGCTTCTCAGAATTTTTTTTTCCAGCCTCTTTCCTGCCAGCCTGTTTAGTTGCATTTTTATCAGTTTGAAGTTGGCATATTTTTGTGACAACCAATTTCAAAGATAGCATCTCAATTTCAGACCGGTGCATGGCGCCTCTTGAGAGGGACCCCCGTTCTGTCCGGGTCGCTTAACAACCTGTAAAACAATTTCTCAGACCGGCAGCGGTCTCGGCTTACTCCGTGGGATTTGCTATCTGTGTGATCATTTAGACGACCGACACCTTATCAGAACCACATGTCAGCGGACATGTAACCTGTCTCCACTTTTTCTCCATGAGCTTAACTGTCCACATCTTCAACAGCAGCCGTTAACATGCAGCTGACGCCTCGCAGTCTTTTGACAGGGCAGAGCCGGGCATGGATTTCTGAGAAGCGATAAAGGCCCCGGCCGTGTCTGCACAATGTGGCCTCAATGTTGCTTTGTTATCGCTGCATAAAGATAGCAATGGAATCCATTACCAAGTATGTGGAGGGAAGAAAGGGAGTGAAATGCAGGGCTTGATGTCAGTGCGTTTAATTAGAGAGGGAAAAAAAATGGAAGGGTTGCACTCTTAACCTCTCACTTAATTTCTAACACTGTACATTGCATGTTTTTCGCCAGCAACAAGAGGATCAGCTGGGTTGAACCTCCCCTTTTGGCAGTTCTTACGCTTTGTGGGAGAACATGAGTAAGGGATAGAAAAGGCCTGGAGATCCATGCAAAGAGTGGACGATCGAGAGAGGAGGGGAGACATTTGTCATTGTACGTGCCTGATGAAGCACAGTGCAGCAGGAAGGTCGGGTTTCAGTCTCGCTCTTTGCAAAGCTCAAATGCTCCTCGAAGAATAGACTCAGGATTTGAAATGGTGGTGAACTGTAAAGGACTCTCCCGTCTCCCCGCCTGTCTCTGTCTCACACCAATTTCTCAGAAGCACAGACACACACACACACACACACAAGCCCTCCGCTTCCCTCTCCCCTTTAGAAATTCTAAACCTCCTTTCAGCTCCGTTTGCGAGCGGAGGTCATGGTCGAGCTGCCAGCCTGGGAACAGTGGCGGCCAGTATGGGACCAGGAGCTTGGAAATCAGAGGAATAGTAAACAGAGAGGGAGAGAGCGTGTGTCAACAGCGGAGGCTCGCAGAGCGCTTTTACCTTCAGCTGCGACCAGCCCTGGAGTGAAAGCGCCGCTGAAATGATATGATGACTTAATGCATTCTCAAGTACCTGACTTTTACACAGGCTATTGTGGGGTTGATAGCGTGTGAGCAGAGAAATGCTAACAAGGTGCTTGTGTGCCACATAATGGCCTTTTAAGCAGAACCACTTGGTAACTGTAAGAATGTTTTTTGAGATGTTTTCCTCGGCCTCGAAGGTGTGAAATGGAGTTGATTCTGCACGGAGATGTTCTAAGTGATACAGCACGACTGCTTGTTGTAACCTCCAGCACTTTGAGATTTTAGCCATCTGCACAAGCATTTCAAATATAAATGAAATAGACATTTTTGAATAGGATTTATGTCAAGTTACATGAGAAGATCAATACCACTGTCAGGTCTGTGTGTTAAATGCCTCTAAAGGTCACAAATGAATGAATTATGTCTTGTCTGTTTAATCCTTCGAGCGATAACAATATTCTCATCTAACTCTTGGTGAGAATGCAAATAATCCAGTTTCCCACAATGCAAATCATTCCCTTCATTTGTATCTGTCTATACGTAGATTATACGACCCTGATTCCAAAAAAGTTGGGACATTGACTATCACCTGTTACCAATGAACCTGTTTACCTGTGGAATGATCCAAACAGGTGTTTTTGGATCAGTCCACAACTTTCACAGTCTTTTGTTGCCCCTGTCCCAACTGGTTTGAAACATGTTGCTGCCATCAAATTCAGAATTATAGATATTTACAAATGAAGTTGATGAGGTCAAACTTAAAATGTATTGTCATTGTAATGTTTTCAACTGAGTAAATGTCAAAAAGGAGTAGCAAATGATCACATCCTATTTTAGGTTTAACACAGCGTCCTAACATTTTTGGAACCAGGGTTGTGTGTAAAACAACATTATACAAGTCGTGTACTGTAAAACTGATGCAGAAGGTTAATCAGTTAGTATTTGTGTCATTGATATGCAGCAATGTTTGAGACCATCCCTGTGTTTGCCATCCCACACATTTATTTTGTGACCTTGCAAGTCTTTCACTGATCAGCCTCTGTTAGTTTTTTATCCTTTTTTCCCCCTATTCTTTTATCTTTATCCAAGGCCAGCTTCCTCTCTGCTGTAGGTGAGTAGATGAAAGGATAAAGCTAGGGGCTTCCCAGGGGGTTATGTTTAGGTCAGTGCTTTCCAACACTTTTGAATATCACTTTGTTGCCAAGGGAAAGCAAAAAAATGTGCTAAAGCCGCATTTTACAGCCTTTGTAATATTTCCAAATGTATTTTTGAACCACCGCCATATATGAGATTCCTCTCACAGTGATGACTCTTGAAGGGTTGAAGGGTTGCTCTCTGGGAAGAGCAACCTATGATGGATCTCTGAAGTATCTGACGGTGTGACGGCATCGTGTTTATGAGTGTCCTCCTCTGTGCCGCAGGGCCCCGGTGGAGCAGAGGACGTGCTGCCTCCTGACCCGTCCCAGTCCCAGCAGCCCGGAGTCCAGCACAGCTTTGTACAGGAGCATTTCCAGGCACAGTACAAGTGAGTCTGTTACCACACTCACACCTACCAGAAATGAAATCTATAAATACACCAACATGGCTCTTATGTCTTGGTGACCAACAATTGTAACGTGATTCATTATGAAGTTTATTACCACCATGTGACGATTTCATGTCTAAGGTCTAATTTCTTTGCCCGAACCTATTGTATGGAGGTGAAACCAACAGTCATCCAGTTTTCATGCTACAAAAATGTGGGACAAAATAAGTTACTTCCTAACTGTGTTCACAAGTTGTTTGAATTAAGAGCATCAGTATGAACTTGGGGGTACTTGGAATACTTGTACAAGGAATTAAGACTGTGTAGTTCACTTTACAAATAAGAAAATGTTCAAGATAAGGTGGTAAACAAATATAAAAAGTATGATCATTATTACTTATGAAACATCTTGAACTTTTTTTTGTTTGCTTCTGTTCAGTACTTTTGACAGGGTTGCCTATTAGAATATGTTAATGGGACAAGTATAATAAGCACAATCTTACACCTTTTTGGTCAATTTTATTTAGTTCAACTTTTGATGTCTTATTGTCAATTATCTGCTTATTTCTACATGCTTTCATTTTGGAAAGTTAATACGGAACAAAATAACTTGCTTCTCCTGCTGCTCCTCTGATCTGTAAGGAGGAAATCCACATACCATATCATTAAGTGTCTTGTGAGTTTTGTCTCCTGAACAACAGCTCTTCAAATGGTCTGACTGTCAGACTGTCGTGCCTAAATAACCGCTGAAAAGGCATCTGTCTAAGAACAGCCCTGTGTTTTGTCCCAGCGAGACGCCATAGCCACACATCTTTGCTCTGGATAAGCGAAATGTAATTATCTAACACCTGTACAGCGGCAGGTTCACATCACTGTGCTTGTGTAGCATTTAGGCTTCATTGATCAGATTATCTTGTAACAGCTGGATACAGCTGATGTAATGGGGATGTCATTATTTTTTTACACAGGGGTCCTCAGAGACACACATGCCTGACTTGAAGCAGAGTAAATCTACACAGCCCCTCCATTAATTAACAAACAGGCAAGAGCAGTGATATAAAAGAGGACTGATGAAAACGTGCCCTGTTATCTTAACCTCTGTGTCTCTCAGGGCAGCAAAACCCCCTTTAACACAAGTAGTTATTTAGAGCGTTCTTACCTTTTGTGCTTGGTGAGATATAGCAATTTAGGTTGTTCGGCTGTGCCAGTGGTCAAGTACTTTCTCCATTGTAATATTGTGAATGTGTGTCTGGTGTATTTTGGATCACAGAGAGATTTTTTTTTTCTTTTCTTCTGGTGCTCTGTAGCAGACTTTTTCACCACCAACTGTATTATCACCATTTCAAATGCAGCTGGATGTCCTCATGTCTCCCATCAGTCAGTCAGCCTGGAGATAAAGAGGCAGTTCATTTTTTTTTTTTTTACATAATATATGCATCTGTCAGCTGCGGCCGACTGGGAGACAAGTGTGGTTCAGATGTTGGGTTTATCTGGCCAACTCATCGACCCCGCCGCTTTCAAGTTTCTCAAGGAAAACATAAAGGAAGTTTGCACGGCAGATTTGTTGAGGTCATGTTAAAACACATTTGCACTGTGGTCAATTACTCAAGGCTTTTTGGGAAGTGCGCTCTGTACTTTGCAATTAATTGCTCTTTCATCCAGTAAGGTTAAAATTTACCACTCCCTCTTGGTTTGCATCAGCTTATCAGTTAGACTTGATGTGCTACAATCTTTCTTTCTTACCCATTCACAACCCCCGATTCCTAAAAAAGTTCTTGAAAAATAAATAAAGCAGAATGTGATTATGTAATCCTTTTTGAAATTTAGCTCCATTGAAAACAGTAAAAAGAATATAATTCAACCTATATCTGCTTATTCTAAATTTGATGTCACCGACATTTTTCATGTTTCATGGTTCTGTCCGAGGTTTCTGCCTGTTAAAAGGAAGTTTTTCCTCGCCACTGTCGCATCATATGCTTGCTCATGATGGGAACTGTTGGGTCTCTATATGTTGTCGGGTCTCCTGACCTGCTCTGTATGTAAAGTGCCTTGAGATAACTTTTGTTGTGATTTGGCGCTATACAAATAAAATTGAATTGAATTGAAAAACAAGTTGGGACAGGAGCAAAAAAAGACTGTGAAAGTTGTGGATCCAAAAACACCTGTTTGGATCATTCCACAGGTAAACAGGTTCATTGGTAACAGGTGATAGTATCATGATTGGACTCAGTCATTCACAAGCAAGGATGGAGAGAGGTTCAACACTTTGTCAAACACATGATTGTAGAAAGGAGATTACTACATCAAAAAACTGTTGCCGTTAAACACAGTTAGTTTTCAAATGACTGCATTCAGTATTAATTCAGGTTTTACATCATCCCATTTCTTTTTTGGAATCAGGGTTGTAGTGTCGATCTATAATCAGTTCTTCCTTCATTTACACCAGTCAGCTGTATCTCCTGTATCTCGCTCCAACGCCATCTGGACTCCATCCACAAGCCATTGACCACGCTGACCGATTATCGAGGTCTTACGTTCGACACTAAAACCTGATCCGCGTTCTAATTAATACAGTTTTTAAAGCAGTCCCTCCAGACTGAGCCGCTAATATCTTGTTTGTCGCTCCCATCCTCCATCTGCCAATTCCTCACAAAATTGGCAGCTCTGTGCGACTGCCAGTAATACATCTGTCAGAGCGCATCTCTTAATTGCTACCCTCCCTGTCAAATGTTTCAGCTGTGACACCTTGGGTGTGTCTAGACAGGAAGTAGCAGCCTTCGCAGCCTGGCAGCCAAAATTCGTTCCTCTCACCCACTCAAATACTGCGCTCGCCAGGGGAAAGTGGGTGAGATGGTACGGAGGGAATATATATACACGACTGGGTCGGCTGAACACAAACTTTACAAAGGAACTCTAACATATACAGTAAGCGCACAGTCTATTTGAACAATGCAAAAAGCTGTGCATCACAAAGCTGTTTAAATGGAGATGAATGCTTTTCCAATGCATCATCAGTTGACGCTGAACAAATATTTCTTGACTCCTGTCCCTCTCTTTTCCTCCCCAGTCCCCAGGCCCCACCGCTGCCTGTGTAACACTTCCCAACGCAGTGTCCGATGCGATACAACATCCAGGGTTGACAGACCGGAGAATTATCCTCGTAATAGCCCGGTTTGTCACTATGCAATCATCACGGCCATTATACACGTTCAGACAAGTTAAACCCAAGCAAAGCCAAAGCCGAGAGTTATTTTATCTTAATTTATGTTATCTGTCATCACATGCTGGACATGATCAAAATTAGAGTTGAACTTTAGGTCACTGTTCATTTTGTGATAAATTTCAGCAGAGTGTAAAACTCAGCTCTTACCTCTGTGAATTCAGTGTGTCATCACTGATTTGTAAATCTATGGCATTGCGCCCCCCCCCCCCCCCCCCCCCCCCCCTTTGATCTAATTTAAGATTTCCTTCCTTGATCAAAGACTCCGATCTTTGTCTATATGTGGGTGAGTCACAGGCTGCAGTCTGTGGAGGCATGCAGTGAAAATGTCTGTCTGTCAAGCGCTGTTCATTACAGCGAGGCCAAGTCGACGGGTGGCCGAGCGTGTCAAATTACAAAATGTTGATTTGGGCCTGAGTGCAGTTCGTCTTACTGAGAGACCCTCGCGTCTCTGAATCACTCCTAGGCCACATGACTTTTGTTTGATTACATCTCCTGATTGATTTGTTGTGGTTTAAAGTGAAGGACACTTTGGAGTTAGAATTTTCTATATGTTGTAATTTCAATTAGAGAATTACAAGGTGCACATTGAGATTGCTGCCTTTTTCCATTTTAGAGCATGAACGTGGTGAGTAAACTACTCTACCTCCCCCGGCGGAGGATGGCTGCCAGGCCCAGTGGGAAGAATTAGCTGCCAGTCTATTTGATTTTAACCTATTGAGTCATTTTGCTTTTTTTTAATTGCCTCTCTTAGGAATGAAAACCAGTTGGATAAAGACACCTTGGTGATGCGTTGCTCAGGGAAATTCAGTGTGTGTGTGTGTGTGTTTGTGTGTGTGTGTGTGTGTGTGTGTGTTATTGCAGAGCATCAAGCTCAGAGCCTCTTCAGCATGGCTGCATCCCAGACAGGAGGATCCGTACCTCTCAAACCAGTGCACGCTTCCTCCATTAGAGCATCACCAGAATATCACCTCTCCCTTTGCTCCTTTTCTCTTTTTAAGTGTTTCGGAGCAGCGCAAGGGCCACATCTATGTTTTAGTGGAGCCTGAGTGTGATTTGTATGCGTGGAGTGCAGCCGCCCTCACTGTTTCCTGGCGAGAATAAGACATCCGTAGGGCGGCCATTCTGCTCTGCCAAGAGGGAGAGATCCACTAAGAGCCAGTGTCAGCTGGGTTTGCTTGAATAGAGCTTTATTCACCCCCCCTCCTCCCTCCTTTCTCCTCCCCTCACTGAGTCTGTCAGGTGCCTTCCTATAAGTAAAACACATTTGAGCAGTTCATCTATGGCTTGATTTCCCACGGTGGGAGGCGTGTGGAGGTCGTAAAAGTTCAACACACATACACTATAAGCATGAGGGAGTTGTTTCTTACAGAGCCAATGAAAAAGATCCAGTATTAGAATTAAGGAGAGGAAGTATTTTTAGTCATGGTTCTTTGCATTTGGAACGAATGAATTAATTTTCTTGATTCAAGCTAGGTTCATCTTAATGTAGAAGCATTATTTTTCTCAATGTGAGATTTAGGCCTCCCAGAGTTCACCTCTCTATGTATTATACTGCTGCTGGGCAATGCTTCACACAAGTCTATTATCAATGTATGTGCAGCACGGTGCTTTCCATACAGCAACAGTAACAGAGGTGAATAAGATTATCTTTTAATGTTAAGACTAAGTAGTTGCACATTTGCTAACGGGGGTTTCTTACTCAGAAGAATCTTTTTTTTAATTCCCTTTGTGAATCTCTTTTTCCAGCTGGTTTTGAAATTACAAGCTACCGTGCACTTCTGTAAACTCTGGGCCTCCAACATGGCCCCGAAAATCCAGATTAAATTGGTTGTCACTTGTAAGTGTTGGAAACGTCCACCGAAGATTGATTGAATCAGCAAGATTGACACTGAAACTGGTCAGTTTACCCCGTGGTATGGTTTAGATCAGTGCTGTCAAGTGTTCCATATTGATTTTAAACTGGATGTTATTTAACACTATTAAATATATAAAAGTGGATTTTGTTGCAGTATTTTTTCATACAATTTAATAATCAGTGTTCAGGATGGTTTGCTCACATTTGCATTTGCTCGGCATGGCAAAAGTTAGACATTGCAACCGTTTATCCATAACTATCAGCTAAATGTTTTAAGTGTTACTGTTACTTTGAGCCATCTACTTTAACCATTCATCAGTGTTCAAATATGGATACATGTTTCTTTCATCATATCATAATTGTTTTTCCACATTAGTTGAGTTATTTTACGATCTTTCTGGCCGTCTTTACAATCGTTCCAAGTACCCTTTGGGGTACCCCTGGAATCATCCGTTTAAAGAAAGCCCCCGTCATCTTCATCTAATTTTCAAATTTATTTATAAGTTTGGTTTAATGTGTCTGACTGATTGATGTCAAATCCGCTTGCGTACAAAGCTGGTCCATCAAAGAGGTCGATTTTAAAAAAAACCCTATTTAAGATTCACTTAATTATTGTGTATTTACTGAAAGTCTTATCCAGGAAATCCTGCACAGGTGATGTAACTGTAAATACTGGACAACAGATTGAATTTAGTTGCAGCACAAAATCACTTCCAGCAATCGTTAACTTCAGTGGGCTCTCTGACTCATTGTTCAGACAATTAGCTAAACTATATTTATTATTCCCTCCTGTGAAATGAAATGGGGTTCATTGAGAGAAAGGTACTCGTGAACAAAGGGGACCGAGGGGGAAGCAGTTGGAAAATAAAATCACCGCTGTGCAGATCTTGACATTTGCCTTTTCAGTGACCTGTGCGTTCCGATGCAGAGAAAGAAAGGTCGCTGATTAGGAAAGCTCCCGACTTTTCTCTGCTCGGGATCCCGTAATGGCATCACATGAGCATTAGAAGCACCGGTGAGAGTGATGCAACAAGATGGAAACCACTCCTGCTGGTTCCAGTTTATCAGGCCTAATCATCCCAGGGGGCTCCTTCTACGATTCAACCCCCTCTACCCCACCCCACCCCAGCCTCTTGTCTCACCAGTTACATCACTCTTTTTTTCCGTTCTCACAATCAGATCAAGGGGTTCTGTGTGGAACACGGCGTTCGTTTTCGCTCGTGTTGTTCACTTGTGTAACGGGATTAAGCTGTCTCCTCTCCTGTCAGACTCGATCAGGAGCACTTCGAGATTCATTTGGAAGTCCGTGGCAAGTCAGCACAGCTGTTTTTTCCAGACTAATGCGACCGTGTGCCTCTCTCTCTTCCTCAGGTCGTCGCTGACGTGCCCTCACTGTCTGAAACAGAGCAACACCTTTGACCCTTTCCTCTGCATCTCGCTCCCCATTCCTCTTCGCCAGACCAGGTGAGCACTGCTGCTTTCAACTTCTGCTCGACCTGTCATCTGAAATAACGGTTCTTCTCAGGTTGACAATTTGACACTTTTACTCCAAACAAGTGCATCAGTTTTAGACGGTCATGTGACGTGTGTCTGGTCTCCAAAACAACAATAACATAAAGTATTAATACCTATCATTTCACTGTCCATTAGGTCATGCTGTTAAAGGAACAGTTTGACATATTATTATTGATATCACTCTCATATGTGACCTTTAGATTTACAGCTAGAACCATCGGCCGGTTAGCGTAGCTTAGCACAAAGACTGGAAACAGGGGGAAACAGCTAGCCTGGCTCTGAATTTAGCCTGCCAAGGCTAAGAAAAAGTCCAACACATAACTCACTGTAAAACTGTGAATTGACATTTTTACATGACAAACAACATATGACATGTTAAGTATTGGGATTTAAGTGGATTTTGTTGCCTTTAGATATAGTCATAATCATCCCTGCTTTTCTAGTCTTGATGTAAAGATAAGTTATCCACCTGGCCATAGTTTAATTTTTAGTGCATAGACAGGATAGAGGTAAGCAGTAACTATTTCCTTAAGCTTGAGTCATTAAAATAAGAACACAAGCTGGACACCACCCAGCTTTGTTCACGCACTACATACAGTCGTAATTGTGAAGCTGGAGGGCCGGTATCAAAAAGGAAAAGCCTGTGGAAAACCCTCTCAGTATGGAGGAACAATGTCTTATTCAACTTTGCATCAAAACAACCACTCGGCCTCCATGTCAGGTCAACCTGTTCAGGAAATCCGCACATTTTCAAGGAGGGAGACCCCATTCACTCTTTTTTTCCAGTCAGTAACTTTCTAACTTTAATTATGTGGTCTCTCTCTCAAACACACACACACACACACACACACACACACAAAATTCCACATGCAATCTAAAAATGAAAACACTGGCTTTCACTTAAATCCTCACAACATGCTTCCAGTACTTGTTTCCTGTCTTTACCCTTGTTTGCATCTCACCGTCCCGTGGAGGTGGGCTGCTGGTGTCCTCCCACACCCACGCTGACACACAAACTTGCACACCTCCCACCACACACAACTACTTATGTGATTAAAGATCATTGGCTGGTTATTGGCTCATATTTGCAACACCTTTTGCGGTGGTATTTTGATGAACAAAGGCTTTTCTCAACCGGAGTTTGACCTGTCAGGTTGCCTATAAATAAAGATGATGGACAACTTAATTCTAACATTAATCATTAACTATTTTGGAACCTGTCCCACTATACATTGGGCAAGGGCAGGATACACCCCGGAGAGGTCAACCTTATATTAAAGGAATAGTTTGACCTTTTCAGAAATGCACTTTTGTTAGATGAGATGTCATTACCACACTCATATCTATATGTTCAATATAAGGCTACAACCAGTAGCTGGTTAATTTAGCTTAGCATGAAGGCTGGAAATGGAAACATTCATTTTTCCAACACAACTGTCATTGAAAGTGATTGACAAGCAGAGGTGTGTTGATCACTATTCTAAGATTTGCCAGGGTTTTGTCTGACTAGTTATTTCCTTCCTTTTAGTTTTTAGCCTTTGAAACAGTTCATACAAGTTCAGCCAGCATCCCCTCTAATTTGGGAAATTGTTTTTAAGAGCTCCGTTCTGACAGCGTGCCAAATCGAGAGCATTTAGTTGCCGTCCGTTCTTTTAGCTGCGTGGCAGATAGGGCGAGAGAAAACACTTCTGAAGGGATAAACAGAGGAGAAAACAGATGGGTTGTCTTTTAAAGCATGTTTTTCTAATGGATTTCTCTGTGTGAAGAGTTCAACTCACTCCCAGCCAAGTCATGTCTGTAAGCCATAAACACATACTGTTTGTTACCAGACCAACGCTTTCTGTGCCCAGCCATCCAAACACTGGGCTCCATCCCTTGGCAATCATGTTGATGATTTTGTTCACACTATATGTATATACACTGTATGTAAAGCTTGCTCTGTAAATATACAATCTCAGCCGCCGCAGCAACCAATCACATGCACCGACTGGGCTATGCATTAGGGCTGTAAACGTCTATAGGCAGTGTTACTATTTACAGGAAGCGTTATTAGAAGTCGTTCAAACTAAATATTGCTTTATAAGACGGAATAAAAAAACAGAGGGTGGTAAGGTGCCCCTGCAGAGTGGTTTAGCAGCTACAGTGTTTTGTTTTATCCGTCCTAGTATGAAAAATGTAATCAGCATAAATTGGGGCCACCTCCTTGAGTCGTGACTTGTTTAGTGCTTCCAATTACTGTTCTCTCTTCGCCAGGCTCTTTTGAAGTTCCCCACCCGAAATCAGCGGCGCAGGAGTAAACACTGCAGTTACTGTTTCCAGATACGCAGATTTAACAATACGGCTCGAGCCAAAGAACCAGCAGAATTATGTAGATAACTCATGTTGTTAAATCTTTAAACTGGCTTCCAGTTAGTTACAGAGCAGCCTTCAAAGACGTGCCGCTACTTTATAAATCATTCGATTGCTAAGGGCAATACACATTATATTTCTAATATGCTTGAAGAATATAAACCCATTAGGTCCCTTAAATCAGAGTTTCCCAACCCCAGGGCTGTGGACCGAGCCGAGCCTCTGAACATTTGCTACTGGACTATGAGGAAGGATGTGATTCAGTAAAAAAAAAAAGATAGATAACTATATAACTTTGGGGGTTATTGCAGAGTATTTATGCTATTATTATCTTGGTTCAATATGTGGTGCAGTTCTTCTCATTTCTTCCTGTCAGTGCCCCCAACAAAATACAGATAGTTTCAAATAAAAATTCTATACGTGAGGTAACAGTTCGTCATCAGCTGTAGCACATGAAATCTGTGCTATTTTTTTATTTAATTGTGATAGCAATGATATATAGAGCAAATAAAGTTTAGTTTTGTTTTTGTTCCTACCCACTCTTATGTCTGCTCGTTTCTCTGTCTGACTCTGAGTGAAGCCTTATTTGTGTGTTGGGAGGATAAATACAGAGAGAAATCAAACCTGAACCAATCTTGCATGAACATGCACGTGAACTATTGCTGGACCCTCTGTCGAACTTTAGCTCCCTGACGGCCATTTCCATCCCTGGTTGGCTGGTCAGCAGGTCTGCGATGAAAAGGTTAATAGAAAAATGTTGCACAGTGCAAAAGCTTGAATTGCTGATATGTGACAGACCTTCACAGACCTTGATTGTGCATTTATTTCTAGCTTGGAGTACACACGTTCTGAACAGCCTCCTTGGCTGCAGAGTAGAGGTTATCCCGAGTTTGTGCTGCAGACTGTGAACAGTCATCTGTCCTGCTGCTGGATGTCCTCTGTACTCACCAGTGATAAAAACCTCTCTGCTCTGACATCCTCCTCCATCACTCTGCATCTTCATCACTCAGAGCCTCGTTGAACAATCAAGAAGTCAGCAAACGACTTTGGACAACTTTCTTAATTCGTCGACATTTTTTCTGGGTTAGAGGTTTCTGTTCGTCATTTTGCCTTTAAATCTTTCAGACGAACTGTTGTGCCTTTAGTGCACAAGTGCAAATTTTATTCATTTTTCTGTTTTGTCTCTTCGTTTCCTTTGTTCCTCCTCAAGATAAATTTGAGTTTTCATATTTTTTTTCAGGTTATTCTTTACACTATGCATAATAAGTTGCTGCTGTGAAACTTCCATAGTCCTCTGAGGGATCTATAATATATATTCATCTCTCTGCTCTATTTTTATTATACTGTAGTAAAAAAAAAAAAAATCTGTTTCTCCATATAATATTTCTTGACCCTGTCTTTCTGTGCCATTAGCTGTAGCCTTCAGGCCACAGACTCCCACAGGTACCTGATAGGGTTCCTCTCCATCTCCTCAGTGTGCTGTTATTCAAACGTCCCAGCACCCTGCTCATGTCAGCGCTGCCTCTGGAGAGGTCAGAGCCAAGCGCTCCCCGTTTTTAAAAATGCAGTAGAGATTCCATTATTTGGCACACATAAAACTAAGCCCTAATGATCTATTATTAATGTTAAAATGTATTGATTTATTCATGAGAGTCTTCTTTTGTCCCTCCCTGGCCGGAGAGGAGGCTGCGGTAAGAAATGGCACAGAAATCAAAACTTGGAGGCCGTCCCTGACTCTTTGTCTCTTCATCTGTGGCAGGCCGCTGTGTGTCATTCTGGTGTTCAGCACCAAAGGGCAGAGGTACCTGCGGGTCGGGCTGGCTGTGCCTCTGTTCGGCTCCGTGGCCTGCCTGAGGAGGATGGTGGCCGACGAGGGGAAGCTTTCCCCAGACCAGGTAACGTAAAGCAGGAAAACCGATTTCCAGCAACAGAGCAGCACGGTTCGCCTCGGCTGGCATATGAGTGTGATTATAGTGACTTGTGGATCCTTCCGTGACCACTGGCTTAGATTTACTCTCGCTCGCTTGGATAAAATACATTAAGCTGGATCTGAGATTAGAGGGAATAATAGTGCAAAGGTTATTGTTCCATCAGGTGGGTTCAGAGTTGACACCAACAGTTTTATAACATTTATAATGGCACAGTTATAAGGCAACTAATGTGTGTGTGTTTGTGTGTGTTTGTCCCCAGGTGATCCTGACAGAGGTTTACTCCACAGGCTTCCAGCGCTCCTTCTTCGATGAGGAGGATCTGACCAGCATTGCTGAGAATGATGTCATCTACGCCTTCCAGGCTCCGCCCCTCTACATCAGAGGAGGCTCCGCGCGGATCTCAGGTCAGCTGCCAGACTGAAGGTGGAAAGTGTAACGTGCTATTTTTAGCCACACAGCATATCGCACAAACTACCTCGTGAGGCTACATTAATATTTTCCCCTCCTTTTAATGTAGACTCACAAAGAGATCTGTGAGCAAACAAACCAATTTTATTAATGTGCTTTGCTTAATGAAACCCTCGGGGAATGCACCTTACTGCAGGGGGCCCTTTGGGAGCACATTAATAAGTATAGAACTTCACACAGAGCTCTGTGAATTACAACCCCCACCCCCCCTTGTGCAGATCAGATTTATGTCTTCATTTCATCTGTTTTTCAGCCACTGATGTAAAATGTGCGCTCTGAACTACTTCAGTGCATAGTATCCCCTTGTTCCTTGCTTCGTGCTGTAAACAAATAGGTTCTGCTCTGTTGTCCTCTCTCGCAGGGCTGCGAGCGTAGTCCCGGCGCTGTGTCAACTCTGCTGTTGTACCTGAAAAATGTGACTTTTAGTGGTTCAATTTATGTTGCTCGATGGCCACACAGAGCGGTGCTGCCTGAAAGGAGCCCCCCCGCCCCCTCGACAGTCTGGCTGGTCTGCATCCTGGCACGGTCTGAGCCTCCTGGGTTCTCACTGGCTCAGCCTGCAGGGGTTGATATGGAAACTCTACATCATCGCTCAACACTTTTCTGTGTTTTGTAGATTTTCCTGTCTTTCGCACTAATATGTATTCTCTGTCAGAATACATATCATACAATGTCGTTTTTAAAGCACCGCTTCATACGATTAAATGCCTTGCCCATTTCCATTATTTGTTACTTTATTTCAGGCAAAAAAAATGGGCAAACCCAAATGGCATCCCAAAAAGCAGCATTACCTTGCTTTGATACTTAATTGAAAATAATAATTTCACTATCACCATTGATGAATATCCCACCAGGCTCTCTCAAATTATTAATGTACACAAATGAAATATTGAGCTGCCTGATTTATTTTTGTTTTACTCAACTACAGCCTGTAAGTATTTTCGGCCTCACTGTTTGTGATTAATCAAAGACATAAAATCAAAATAGCATACGAGTAAACGGTGCCATCAAAATCTTCTTTTAATGTATAAAATGCACCATTTACTAAATTGTTTCTACACAGCAATGATCTGTAATGCTTTCAGACTGTGTGGCGCCATTAAAATGTGATCTTTATGCCCCCTTCTGCAATTACTAAACCTAAACGGTCTGATCCCTGAGACACCCTTAATCAATTCTCCATAAACGCTAAATTGAAAGTAAAAACCTGAGTTAAATGTGCGATAGAATAACAAACTCTCACCAGGAGTCTCATTAAAGCTAAGCTCGGTAATCTAACCTTTTTAATGCGCAGTGGTGATGTTAAGGAAGGGTTATTAATGTGGATTATGTCCTTCGCTATTAAATTAGGCCACATGTTAAGTGTGGAGTCTAGAGAGAGCAGCTTCCTGATTGCCTGACAAATGCAGAGCCGACACAACTTGTGCAATGAAATCTGAGGGTAACCTTGTTTTATTATGCTTCACCGCTTCCCTTGTTATTCGTAACACACTTGATTGATTGAGTTTCAATGGCAGTTCAGTCGATTTCAATGCTCGCACACTGTTTGAGACGGCGTGAGGCGCCGAGTAAAGACCTTTCGAGTGTCTGCTATGAATAGAAAAATTATGTGGCCTTGGATCGCGCCAAAGCCGAACCAATCGTGAGGTGACCTCGTCGCTCTGACTCCCAGCCTCCCTGCTGGACTTGAAATGGATCTCATAGTCTCACCAGTGCATATACCAGCTCTCCTCTACACACTGAAGTCATCACTTCATTCACTCCACAGCACTTCTGTCTTTAAAAAGGTCATGCTGGGTCACAGAAATGAAATCCCTAGCACTTCCTGTTATTGTTTACTGACCATTCGCTAAGCCCCGCCCCCTATACTTTGGTTCTTGAATGGCACCCAGTGGCAGATTTACCATCAAAAATTGTGGAAATTCTTGTGATTTTTGAATAGTTACTTGATTGAGACAGTGGCTTACAAGAACAAGCCACTCATTTCTGGCCAACAAACATCAGGCTGAAAATGACAGATGTTGGTGGCAGAATTGATTAACTCTGGTTAGGTTGCTAATTAAGACAATGTTATCTCTGTGTATTGTCAACTGGATGAATATCTGAGCTGGCTTGTTTTAAAAGGAGACACTTGTAAATGGCCTTGAATATGTACTTGATGGCTACATGCACAATAAAAGATCTGTATAGAAGAAGATAGTCCAACTAGATATGTTAATATATGATAGGAAAAGAAAAATATAAGATCAGACTGTTGTTTGTTCTAATGTCATATTTGGCTTTCATACTTTTTTTGTTTGACAAGCGTTATCTCAGCTAACTTTGGCTTTGTGAAAACGTACTCAAATCCAATAAAGAGCAGGACAGAGCTGCTGATGTTAATCTGAACTCTCCCTGACAGTACTAGACAGTGGACGTGTTAGTCGTGAACAGAGGTTTTACAACAGCAGAATTAAACAGACAGAGTACTTTATTAATAGGTTCCTTTTAAATTGACAATTAGAGCAGACAAACACATAGTTTAATCCATTCCTTATATTTTCGCTCTTGTGTTTTTTGGTTTTGGAAAGGATGAGGAAAAAGACACCACCCTCCAAAATCTTTATAATTATTATTATTACATTAATTTAGCTGATGCTTTTATCCAACCCCTCTTACAATAAGTGCATTCAACCACGAAGATACAACCCAAATATTACGAGAATTTTGTGCGTGCGTAGAGTTGGGAGTGGAGCCTGTGGTGGATAAAGGACAGTATGAGTAGAAAAGGGAGGTTTGAGAGTTTAAGAGCGAGGGAGAGAGGGTAGGATATGAAGAATCAGTCAGAGACATGAAGAGGAGATACAGAAAGGTCAGTAGTCGAGCAGTCAGTTTCCAGCTTTGTGGCTTCAAAAGAAGAGGGAGTTATGTGTGGAAGGGAAAGGTGACCAACCTTAGTCAGTGTACGCCCCAAGTCTATGTATGATGGGGCTGCCGGTTCAATAGGCTACAGAAGCGCTAACCACACCCTTATAGAAACTCGTTTCCACTGACCAAGCTCAACATATAAATAATAGACACAGGCAATATTTGTGATCTATAAAAGTTCACCATAGCCCTATGTGCTGTTAACCCTATCTTGCACAAGTCTACACCACAGCAGTGACCCAACACAGTTACTAATAACAATGGTCAAATCCAGATACAGAAGCCATTCAGGATACAGCACTGCATCAACATCTGGACTTTTGGGGGAAGGGATACAATCAAATTTGTTCCAAGGTTGAATGTAGCCTCGGCTCTAGCTCCGATCGGCAGTGATGGAGCCATGGCCCCCAGGTGGGTGTAGACACACATTTTCACTGCTTTTCCAGCACAAAACTTCGATGTACACTGAACATCATTTAGTGTCTGGGAATGACATGCAATGGTGACCTTGTTCAGTTGGCATTAAGTTTGAAAGACAGGTGTAGTCACGGCTGCCCGGGTGATCCTCAGACTGTGGAGGAGTACATCTTCTCCAAATATTACAAAATGGATGGAATTAATGTGAGAAACCGTGTCATATGAACACATGCTGGCTAAGATTAATGATGATGTTGTCAATTTTAAGAGGTCATGAGACTGTTTTCTTACTTGTAACACTGCTGGAAAAATGTGATGATCTAGTTGGCTGCATTTTTGTTAGTATAATTGTTGAATATCTACTTTGGTTGTTTTATATTTTGTATCTATGACAGGCCTTTAGATGTGTTGTAATTGAAAACCATACAGTCTGTTTATATATGTTTAAAGAAATAAAAACTTTAATGATAAAAAAAAAAAGTTTGAAAGACAGAGTTTAGCAAAAGATATAAAAAGGAATATTGTGACTGGCCTCCATGCTGCTTTCTACTGTGTCTTGTTTTCTGGTGCAATTGTAGCACACCAAGCTCAACTTGCTTACTGGCAATGGGAAAGGACTCAGTGGCGTATTTTTAGTTGGTTTACCTGCATAAAAATCTGCATATATCTGCTAATTTTGGTGTAACAATGGTATAAGTCTAATTGATCTCTAGAAAAGACGTAGCATAATAAAGCTATAATGTCTCTTTGCCCAAGTCAGGTCCAACATGTTAAGACTCTTCTCTGGTGGCCTGATGGTAAAGCAGTTTAAGAAAACAGCAGCTTTAGGTGATAAACAGACTACAAGCCTTTAACTCCCACAGAACTGCAGAGATATTTTTATCATATCTCCTTGTGAACTGAGGACGGTGGAGACACAGTTTTGCATTTGCATTTGCATGACAGCGTTTTCATGTGCCTCCTGTTGGCAATCAAGCCATCGAGGTTTATATTAAAATTAAATAATGCATAAAATCTTAAAGTGTTGTTCACAAGTTTCATGTGAGAAACAAGAAGCCTTTTTTCTGTTTGGGATTTGACGGCGCAGAAATGAATAAGCACAATATCACTGTGGGTAGCACCGGTGCCAGGGACGAGACTTGAATACGGGATCACCTGCCAAAGAATATTTGGAAGCAGATAATTGGCTTTCACAGTTAAGTATCCATTTCACATTCTTTTATCTCTGTTACAAACAGAGAACAGGTTCTTCCTCCTCTTCATTCATCGCCCAGTTTTCAGTGAAATGAGATCATCCCTCAGACTGTAGTTTGGTTTTGAGCTTATTTTTCATGGACGGTTTAAATAATTTTACGCGTGATAAACAAGAGAGACCAACATGAGGTCAAGTGATTTGAGCTTTCCCACTTTGGAGGAGTTTCATATATTGCTGCTACGGTGTATTGGATTGGTGTTTAGTTTCCAAATCATCAGGACTTTTCGGGTTCGACTGAAAATGTGATTGATGAGTCGCAGTAAGTTCGGTAGACACGCAGTCAGTCAGTCAAACTCAGAATGCTAGAAAGTCCTATAGCTGAGCATTAGCTGCAAAGAGAAATACTCTTGTACAGCTGTGCAGTAAGAGTTTGTCTTCAGCTTCCTGTCTGCTGCATGTGACTTCAACACAATGATTCTGGAAACACTTCCCAACCTGTTTGAGTTACAGCTTAAATCCCAGCTGGAGACTCCGAGTCACCAAAGTATCCTAACAACTGTTTAATGCATTGCCATGAAATTAGGTGCAGACGTTCAAGGTGCAAAGAGGATGAATCACCTTTGTGACTGTCTTGAAATATCTTAACAACTATTACAACTAGGGATTTCCCGATCACGTTTTTTTGGCCCCGAGTCCGAGTCATTTGATTTTGGATATCTTCCGATACCGAGTCCCGATCCGATTCGCTGCGTGCTGCCATCTTCCGCACATGCTCTGTTCAGTGGCATCTGTCAGAGACACAGACCTGGCCTGTAAACGTTGGTAGTTAATAAATACTATTTGATTCTCATTTATTTTTAATCACTAATAGCCCATATATTGTAAATATGATTAAAAATAATAATAAATATACATATGTATATATATATATATATTATTTATCCGATACCTGATCGGGACATAATGTCCGAGTCCCGATCGAGTCTGCAGTCACATGATCGGCCCCGATTTCCGATCACATGATCGGATCGGGACAACCCTAATTACAAACCCGTAACATTTGGTGCACACATTAATGTTCCACTGAGGATGAATTGTAAAAGCTTTAGTGATCCCAGTGAAGTCACAATCTCGGTTGGTCTCATGCTTTGGTTTATGGGGTTAGGGTTAAAGTTCTCTAGAATAGGATGTGAACTTGGTAAATATTGTATCTGCTAAACATGTTAACATTGTCATTGTGTCAGATGTCTGGGAGTGTTGTAACATAATTAGTAGAATGTGTTTTCTTCTTGTGCATGAAATGTTTGTCACAAGTAAAATAAATCCAGCCGACCCACAGGGGCTGCACTGCTCCGTTCAAACAGGAAAACAGTGAAACGTGGCGATTAAGTAATTTTAGAGAGGAGTTAGTTTACTCAGTCACACATGGGAGAACTAAAAATAAACGAGTGATAATTGGTGCACACATTCCTGAGATTCTTTATGTGCTTTATGTTTAAGTGCTTATTCTCACTCATATTTGACGAAGGAGCATCACGTGATCAGTCCATAAATTAGCAGAAAATTATGTTTGATCTAATATTCAAAAAAACAAGTCTGCACTAGAAAATCAAAATAGCCTTCAGTCAGATGTGTTTTTCTGACCGCAGCTTTTGTTCACAGACCTGGAATATGACTGTGCAGCAGCTAATGGGTTTGGGGGGTTGGTGGTGTACTGTGGCTGTGGGTAGATCCCTGTAGGGGCAGAGGTGTTTAATTATGGGCTTTCACATAGCCTATGTTTAGTCTGGCTCATCCCGAGTGTCTGTTTGACAATGAAGGAAGCCTGAGAGTGCAGAGGAGTGATGAGTTCACAGGCTCCTGCGGCTTCTTAGAATTAGTTCGAGGCTTTTTGATAATAAGAGATTAGGACCAACAGGTATGTAGGCTAAACAAAGTTAACTTCTAGTGCGGGGTGTATGTGTCAAAGCATGTATGTGTGTTACCCATTTTCATTTGTAGCACCTTGTTCAGTGCAGCTATGGGAAATAGGGAAAACACACAAGGGTACACACACAGCTCATACTTCCACCATTATTCATCCTGTAAACAAGGTTAGAAAAAAGTGACAAGAGCCTTGAAAAAAATGTGTAGAAACTGAACATTTTTTGACAGTGAGCTGTAAAAAAAAAATGATTCAGTGAGCAATGAGAGTCGGGTCTCCGCCCCAGCATCGACGTATAAATCTTAGCAGGACAGTCCAGGAGGTGACCTCTGCATTTTGCTGCTGTTTCATGAACATGTCTCACTGGATATTTAAAGAGATTTTTTTTCCCTCTCCCATTAATCATTCCCACGGCTGTCAGAGGTCGCAGCTCATGTAAATTGCAGCGCGTGATTTAACCAAGTTTTATCACTTGCTTGATTAGAGCGACATTAATAAATGAAAAGCTGTGCACACTTATCATAACTCTCACTCTCAGGGTCAAGACACTGCAATCAGAGGTTTCGGCGTTAAAGCTTTTGGTGGCTTGAATGTAGGCTTTGATTGGTTTTGAAGAGGTCGCGCCCTTCATACAGTCCTCACACCCCAAGTAGGAGGAGGGATGTGCCGACGCAGATGCTCGTTACTTTTGCGAGCATCTCGGTAACAGGATGCTCAGCAGTGGCATTTGCTTTGTCAGTGATGAATCATGCGTCAGGTGTAAACAACGGTGTTTAATGAAATGTTTGGGGAAGGCGCAGGCCAACGTGACCGATCGATATCTGTGTCTGTGAGACTAATTTAGCACGTGATTTATCGTGGCGAACTTCTGGAGGGTCCGACCTGAGCGCTGAGCCCGGGGGGGGAGGGGTGGCTAACCCTGTCAGCTGGGTGACGGTTTTGCTGACGTCACGTTTCACAGGGACCTTATAATCTCAGCTTTTTCGCTCAGTCAGTCACACTCTGAGAGAACGGGGAGAGAAGTGGTGCTGCTTGGCTCCCCACCAGGACAGGATGTGGAGCAGAAGCTGCATCAGATAATACCTCCTGCTGAGAGTGCAGGCAGCCATTGGTCCATCTGTTCTCCCCTCTGAATCACTGCTCCCCAAATAGAAAGCTGCTGTCTCGCCACTTTATATATCTCAATTCTCCTCCTCACTTTTTGTTGGAGGTGTTAAGTTTAATGATCAACTTTCCAGCACATGAAATAAGTTGATCTTCATTTCAAGGACGGAACGTGAAATATCTTATACTTCACGCTGTCAGTGTAAAATCTTTGGAAGCATCAGTTGTACATATCTTTGAAAGTAAGCTGCATCAGCATCAGTAGGATTTGTATCTCTTCTCTTCCTATGATTTATTATTGTATCTCTTTCTTCCAGGTTACCATCACAGCCTCCCGTCATCCCCATACTCCACTGGTCCTGAGGGTCAGAGGTTACCTTCATCTGGGACGTTGTCGTCAGAGTTCCTCAACCAGGGCGTCCCCGTAAAGATCCTGCTGTTGGTGTGCAACGCAGCAGGAGCGGGCCAACATGCTGTTAGGTAATGATGTCAATTGACCCTTTCGCAAAATCCTCCACTCCTAAACAGTGATTGGCAAATCATAGTTTATCAACCAAAACCAGGCGAGACAGACTGAGCTTTGAGATTCACCACACGTTGAAGTGGTGTGTGAGGCTCTGATAAGGGTGATACTCAATCTCATGAGTCAAGGCTGGTGGGGTTTTTTTTTTCAAAAAACAAAAGAACAGAAATGTAAAGAAAAGGTTTAACTGTGTGTTTACTTCAAACAGACAAACAGACAGACACAGAGTACTTTATTAATCCCTTTGGGAGGTTCCCTCCGGGAAATTGGCATCTCCATCGCTTCTCATATATTGCACTGTTTAGATATAGAATACAATGTATAAAATAGAATACAAAATAGAAAATAAAAAAAATAAAATCTAAAAATAGACATAATAAATTAGGCAGTAGAGATAGCAGGAATTTGAATCAAAAGTAGGCACTTGTAGGTGATGTAAAGAAAATATGCATAAGTGTATGTGTGTACCTGAGTGTGTACATAGTGATAGCAGCAGTGGGTATGGTATGCTAATGGTAATGGTAGAGTGCATATAGTAATATAATATAATATAGCATGTAAAAGTAGTAATAGTGATATAGCATATACAATGTATAAAATCCAAGAGTATAACATACATGTACATGTATAATATAATAATATAGTAGTGTAATGTGATATATACTACACTCTACTATATATAATAGTAATAGTAGTAATATACTACTAGTTAGTTATCAAAATAATATGTGGTATAATAATAATAATAATAGTATATAATAGTATACTACACTGTGCTATATAACATCAACATCAACAACAGCAGTGTTCAACAAGCAACAAGAGCTTCTACGACTATTTGCTATAGTAACCCAGCATTATTTCCAAGGGACATGTCATAAACTAACTGCAGGTTATGTTAGAAAAATACCTGTTCAGGACTGGAACATCTACCCTGTGGTAGCCATGCTGCTACTGTTTAAGAAACAGAGCTGCCGTTGGCAGATCTGTCCTGCTCTTTATCTGATTATGAGACGATAACACTTGAGCAACAACTTGCATTAGGTAGTTTCATGTTGCTATGACCTGCATCACATGAACAATGCTTCTTATAAGATGAATATGAGAACTTTTGCTTCAAACATGCAGCTTTAGCCTTTCATTCTTCAAGCATTATGCCATTAATCTGATCACATGTATGTTTCTGGTCTTAAGACAAGTCAACTTGAAGCAAAGCTTTCAACCAACTGACGGACTTTTAGCTTAACCATCCAATGAATTCTGCTTGCAACAGCTGTCATTTCAGTCAGCAACATCAAAAGTTGTCACCTAAAAAATGCGAATCCTGCTTTCTTTTACTTCAATGGGAAATCGAAGACCCATTGTTTAAACAATTGCTGCAAATTTCAGGAGGTAATTTGACTGCCATTATCGCTGTAAACTGCACATGTGCCTTGCGATAATGGAAAACTTGACAGGTGCAGTAACAGAACCTTGAAGAGGAGATGGAGCAAAATGTCAATATGTAGTTTTTGACTTGATTGTCAATCCTTAAGGTTTTTTATTGGTTTCACTGCGAACAGCTTCTCAGCAGATGTGAGCTCGACGTGCAGTTGCCCAGTCCGTATACCTGCCCCTCGCTCTGGTGAAGTACGTCAAGGTCATGTTAGCTCCCTGCTACAGAAAGGGCCGGCGTCTCACTGCGAGATGAGTTTCAGAATCAATCGACTGAGGAATCCGACATCTGGCACGACGTCGAGATCAGACATTCGTCTCCCTGACAGAGTCCAGAGAGATCAATATAGGTGAGCTCGCCAGCACGGCTGCGGGAAAGTCCAATCCCATCCACGTCTCAGTTTCTCCTTCAAACGCCTCACCGTCGTCGATCAAACCACCCACCTATCTCGCGCTCATCAGATGACAGCTGGAGGACTCGTCCGTGCCAGATAGATGACATTGGAGTCACATACTTGTTTCTCACTCTGGTTGTGTGTGGAGCAGCATCACAGGTGCATTTTGGGAAAATCAGCAAAGTGTGAAAACTGGTTTTGGAGGTTTGTTAAAGCAGCAGACAGGATTTCAGAGTTTCTGTGTGATGCCCAAATGTTCACTGTTTTTGCATTACTTCATAATGATTTGATTTGATTTTACTGCATCTTGATTCTGATTCTTATGTGGAGGGAGGTCGAAAACAAATATAGATCACTGCATACTCAGAAGTTCATATAGGATTTCATTGCATCCTATCAAGGGAAAAATAGTATAAGCTCAGACTTCTAAATGTATTCACTGCATTTTCTTTAGGATGGGGGAGTCGAGATATTCACTGTGGGAATGAGGAGCTGGGGAGTTGCTAACAACAATCTTATATGGCTTTGAAGTCCATTTGTCACAAACCAAACCGCACAACAAAGAACTGAATTGTTTCCCCCTCTTGCTCCACAGCAGTTTCCACCGGAGTTAACTCATTTTCTGTCTCATTTTGTTGTGTATATTGTCTCTTCCTGCGTCTCGGTCGCTGCAGCTGTCGCTCCTCAGCCACCACAGAATGTTAATGGTTACCATCCTGAACAGTTTTTCCAGCCTGATTTCTTTTGCGAGTCACCACGTTTTTTGGTGATGTAATGGGAAAGTTGCATGACTGAGGATGTTTGCTCTCATTGTCTTTAAGAATCTAAGAAAACAACACAAAAGCAATGGCAAAGAAAAAAAATAGTTCCTTTACAGATGCAACAATGGTTTACACTTTGATTCCTGATCTATAGTTTTATAGCTCCCCATCGTCATTTAATGTATATGTGCTTTCGTTTGTCTCCCTGTGCACATGCTCACGCTAATAAATCTCAAGTATACAATGGAGGGCTGCCCTCAATTAAATGTGCATTATGATCTGTCATGTGATCTGTCTTTTCATAGGGCTGCTTGTCCCCATCCTCATCAGCTATTTTCACTCCTCATTCTCTCTCTGTCCTTCCCTAGAAGCACTGTAATGAGAGCTCATGCCGATAATGCTAATAAATGATTATTTACATTACAATAGGATGAGGAGACGTGTGAGCCAGTCAGGGCTAATGCTGAGCTGTCGTATTAATCTCTGTCTGTTCTCGTTCAAGGTTCGGACCTCCATTCCTCATGAGGGAGGACCGGTCTATTTCCTGGGACCAGCTGCAGCAGAGCATCCTCAGCAAGCTTTATTACCTGATGATCAATGGAGCTCAGGCACAGGTACTGGACTTCTGCTAATGATAACGTGATAATTGATCCACATAAGGAGAGTCAGAGTTTTATCAAAACACAGTGCCAGGAGCTGGCGTCGCTGACTCACTCTTCTCACTCTCCTCTTTAGCACAGCAGATGCTTTAACCTATGTCCTCCAGTTAAACCCTGCCTGCCAGCTGGTGATGATTAGTTCACATCCAGTCAGTCATGAAACTCGAGGGATCTTCAAGTTGATGCAGTAGGAAAGACAGCCATGTGCTATAAGGACAAAAGACGATTGAATTATTTCTTCCTCTTTTTTAATTCACTCTAACAATAGAGAACAGAGTTGGGCTGAAGTTGCACCACAGCCCTGTGTAATAAGCCAATACAAATTGCTCCATGATGCTTGTAAAACTTACATTTAATAGCCGTGTCGCGTGGGCGGGCTTGTTCTGAGCACCGGCTGGAGGCAGAGAGGGGGGACATGGTTCCCTCCTGCCGTGCTGGCTGCCACACCTGTTCAGAGACAGGTTTATTGGCTCGGGACAGAGCAAAGCATGCCCACACAAGGACACCGTGTAGTACAGGTGGGAGAGCTTAAAGCGCCAGCTGGAGGCAGAGAGGAACTGGTTTCCTCTCGCGGAGCCCACTGGCACGCCGGACCACAGTTGGGTTCACTGGTTCGGGACACTCTGTCTCTTGTCCACAGAGGGACACTTACAGGTAAAGAGAGACAGAGACACATCCAGGCCATTTGTCTCCTTTTTTGCATATTAATAAATGCATAGATTGGAGACAAAGCTACTCTCCCTGTCTGGAGAACCTGGTTCGAAACCATTTCCTTGACTCTCTGGCAGGGTCATGTTTGTCCAGGAAACATTACCTTTGTCCACTCATCTGCCAGCGCTGTAGACTTATTAGTCTGCTGCTGTGCCAGTGTCTGCTCTGCCCTCTTTAGTGTCAGTATTAAGAGTAAATATTGGGCTTTCTCAGGAGGTTAAGGCTCTTTTTCAGTGAGGGCCGTTTAACAGACTCCAGTCTCGGGATGGAGTTCTTCCCTGAATGTACACAGGATGGGAACTGACAATGAAAAAGGATTTTGAAATAGCGGGGAAACTCTACAGTTACAAGAAGGCAATGCATATTAAGCTGATTAGTAGTTAGATTATTAGAGTGGAAACTAGGCATCTTTACACTGAACTCATCATCAAGGTCATGAACAAATTCATTATTAAAGCTCTGAAAATGAAAATGCAGTTATCAGTTGTGATGCTGAGTAGTTATCTGGCTAAGTCTTCAATCATTATGCATTGTCATATAGGAGTAAAGGCTGCTGTATATTTTTATTTATAATCGTTTGATAAACTTATAAAATGCTGCATTTTGAAAGAGCTTTCCATCTTATATGTTAATAAACCTTTTTATTCATATGCTCAATTACAGATTTAACCGTTTTAAGATTTAATTTTTAATATATTTTTGTATCCAATTTCATTCTCACAATGTGCATCATAATATATTTGCATATATATTGCTGTGTGTGCTAATGAGACTTGATTGGGTCAGAGGGTAAGTTGTTGTTGATGCGTGGTAACAAGAAGCACGGTGGGTTTGTTTAACTTGTCGCTGCCGGCGTGACTGATGTAAAACATGGGACGTGATGATAGAAATGCAAACATCAGCTCTTGCTGAGATGCACTCCTGCTGTACATTACTGTCTACTGTTTACTTCACTCAGGCCAAAGTGTTTATGATGTCGCTCGTCCCTGCTCGCTCACTTGCGTGTACACTCTCCTGTGTTTCAGCATATGATTGTGTGCACGGCATCATGTAGCCAAACACATTTCTAATCAGCGTCTGTCTCTTTGTGAAGCCAGCTATCACACAACTGCACTGAAGAGTCATGCAGAGCGTCGGTTGTTGACCAGCTCGCTGAGTATTACTCCTCTTTGAGAAGTGCCAGGAGAGAGAGGCAGGACGAGAGGAGTCAGGTGCAACGTTTTCAGTAACTCTGCTGGAGCTCTCTCTAGTCTCCTTTGTGCCCCATGCTGTCAGCCATTTAATTAAAACCGGGCTCGTACTGTATAATCAGTTTGTCGGAGCCTACCTCTGCCAAGAAAAGGAGCAATGCTCAGAGCAGATGTTTGCTCTAAATCTTTCATCTCCACAGAATCTGTAGTTTTTCTTGCATCAATGAATTACACTGGCAAGTGGATTTTTTCCGCCTCCGTCTAATTTTAGCATTCGGCGAAGATGCAATTCGAGAACAACAACAAAAAAAAGGCCTTTCTGACAGCCTTTTTTTTTTCCAGCCGCTGACATCGCTTGACATCTTCATTTTAACAGGGGCTGGCTCGATGCTCGCTAAAGCACACCTAGCGATGTAATACGCGGCGGTACACTGATGGATGCACATTCATCTACAGTACTTTAATCCAGCAGTCAGACAGGCGTTCACGCACGTTCACACCTTCTTTAGTTAGACGTCTGGAAAAAGGAAAAAGGACATTTTTGTGGAGACGAAAGCGATGTTGGAGCATTTTATCACAACAACTGAGGGTGATACACTGATTGTAAATCTTTCTATACACGCACACAATGCTCAAACTCCCAACATAATGGGACACTGTGTTCTTTGCATGGGTTGTAATTGGAGATCTTTTGCCTTGTCGGGCACAAACAATGCCACAACAATGCCTCGCACCAGCCTCGCTGAACACAAAAAGTGATTAACCTTGGATGAAAGCAAGCCTGAGGATTTTCTCATGGGGAAACGTTGAAAACAGTCCCTGGAGCGCTCACGCTCATGCTCTCCTCCGACAGGATGCCGGGATGACTTTTCACAGGTTTTCTCCTCCTCATCTCAGCAGTCACGCTGACGTGAGGCGGGGGGGGGGCAGATCTCACGTGCTTGTTTGTTCATTTTTCTTCTCACATATTACTCATTGTTACTCTCACATATCCTTCCTCATCTGCCTCTCCTGGGTGGGAAATAAACATGTACATACAGATATGCATACATACATGCACAGTACACTATTTCAATTTGGCCCCAATCCTTAAAATTGGCTGCTCACTGAATCCCATCCCCATAAGTTAGTGTTAGCTCATGTGTCGAGCTCTCTGTTATTGATCCATTTAGTATCATAACAATGGAAGATTTATCCCTTGAAATTCTATCAATGCAATGAATGACTCCAGACAGTTTAGCTTTATGAGTCGGTTGACAAAGCCATTT
This sequence comes from Centropyge bicolor, assembly GCA_037975185.1. Lineage (NCBI taxonomy): Eukaryota > Metazoa > Chordata > Actinopteri > Pomacanthidae > Centropyge > Centropyge bicolor. The sequence continues at coordinate 3,277,771 of JBBMOC010000022.1, read as the reverse complement.
CGATCAGACTTGAAATGTTTCCAGCACTGAAAAGTTTAGAGAATCTTAAATATGGCTACACACTTAAAGACTAAAATGAAAACTACATGTTCCAGGTAAAACACAGAGCTAGTAGTCATAGTGTTATGAGGAAAAATTGTGAGACCAGACTTTTTTTTTTTAATTCTAACGTAACCATTTTTACCTGAGAACTTATATAGTTCAACAAATACAACAAAAGTTTCATTTATGCTGCATTGTTCAAATTTTCCTTTTAACATTACATGACAAAGGATTTTAGGATGATGACTAACCAATGTCTTTGTGAATGTAATACAGTCATAGATAACAACTTTGGCTGAGTTTGCCGCAGTGTAAACTGAAATCCAATAAAGAGCAGGACAGAGCTGCTAAAGTTGCCTGTAATCAATAAGTAACATTAGGACCAAGTTGCACAAAGTGGGAAAATCCTACAGAGTTGATTTACTAGTCACGAATGTCACAAACTCATCTAGTGTGAAATGCCCCTGGCCTCAGAAGTAACGTTGACAGGCCTGTCATGGAGCCGAGCTATGATGGGAAAATCGCTGAATCGCCAAATTCTATCTGATGCATGGACCTGCTGGACCCTCTTGTTGAAGCACTCAGTGTAAAATTTGCAAACGCAAGACTTTGGAAGGTGTGGAAACGTAGTATCATATTTTAAAGTTGTTTTTGAAACAATGTTTAGAGGGAGAAAAAAAAACCCTATTCCTGAGAAGTCTTTGGGTGGTCTTCACATGCACACACAAGCCTTTCACTGGAATACAGAGTAAGCCTGAGCAAGTCTGTAATGAAAAGAAAACTCATTTTCAGTTTACACTTATCATCTAGCGTTACAGGGTTTTTTTAACACGGCAGATTTAAAACACAGGAAAAGTAGATGAGTTCTCTGGAAAAGCACCACAGGGAAGTTCGACGCCTGCGGTGTCCACAAACACACGATACTGAAACGCTGAAGAGAAGATAATATGGTCTTAGTTACACGACTCTGCGTGAGTACACAAAATGAGGGCGTGATGCAAAATGTTACTTGGACATGAGAACGAACTGCTGCTGCACTTATATATCTTATAAATAGCATATTGCATATGTGAGGCAGTAATTCAGAAGCATTGTGCAGCCCCCCCCCCTCGGGGTTATGCATTCCACTGGGCTCATGCGTTCAGCATATCAATATTGTTGTCTGCTCTGGAGCGCTCCTCGTCATCAGAAAGATCCTGCTGGACCGAGCTTTCCTCGCAGGACTCCGAGTGGGTGTTTGTGTTTGAGCTCAGGCAGCAGCTCAGTCGGTTTTCATTTTTGCAAAGCGCTCCTTCGTTCCTAAAGCACCTCCGATCTAAGTGGATCTCAGAGTAATATGAGCCAGCTTCAAAAGGATATTAGTATCTTATTTGTTCTCTTTTGCTTTCTCAACCTGGGCTTTCCGGTCCAGTTGAGAATCATATGAGAGAGTTGCCCCGATTATCTATGGTTTTATTAATATTATTGTTTTCTGTAATATGACGCTTTGAATGCAAACATAACTTCACCATGTTAAGGTGCCACATGTTGATTCAAGCTGAACAGGCTGTGAGCTCAAAATGTCAGGCGCAGGTCTTGGCCTACATTTCATCACGGCCCACTTTTGTACTTCCTCTGTCTTTTTGTTGCTTCAGCCTGTTTGCTGCGAAACTGTTAAATATAACCCCCCGAGAGTGTGAAAATATGCCTGTGTTTGTAGAAAGTCACTCCCACTTCAGCAGTGTTTTTAAATAGTTTCAAACAGCTGTCCAAGAGCCGATGGAGCCCGCGTGGACGAACAGGCCGACGATCAGCACGTGCCGGCGACAAGTGACTGTCAATGAAAATGTCAACAAAGGACATTTTGGTCAAGTTTTGAAAAAAATGTTGGCTGTAAACACTGATTTTTACTCCTTGGAAAGTCTGAAAGTTTGGGCCATATGGTGTGTGCCAAAAAGACTGATGAATAAATAGAAATGACTAAAGCAGGGACTATAAATGTTAGAAAGAACTTCCCCCATTCACATGATACAAGTTGTGAGTTTCTGATTAATGACGCTCTCATAGTCCCCTCTGTCCTTATAATCCACATCCGAAAAAATAAAATAACTCCATGAGATCCAACTTCTTTTAACTGTTTACTTCAGAAAAAAAGCAAGGTTGGTACAAAACAGATAAAGCTAATATGAAAAGATGAAGTATGTCCAATAACACAAGGGCTAAAGCGAGGTCAAAAAACTGTGTGGCTCCACTCCATGCTTGCTAACCTGAGAGACGCCAGGCAACCACACCCACACAGTCACTAGCTCATGCAGAGGCAATTAAGCATGCGAAACCATGAGAAATACGCCTGCTTCAAATTATTCACAGAAATCCATCGAAAGCATGAAATATTAACTTATTTATGATCTGTAAACATTTTAAACCTGTAAATACTGTAAATAATTTTATCCAAATAAATGTAAATCACCATGAACTTAAATCTTTATCCACATCTTAATTAACCAAAAAACGCATTTAGGCTCCTACACAAGTGTTATAGTGATAGTGATAGGACCTGCCCTGCTGTATGATGGGAAGACAGAGGTTGTTCTCTTGAGACAGAGACTATTAGTGAAAAGAACCTGAAACTGCTCTGAAAATATTTGAGCTGATGCACCAGTGTCTGTTCAGAACATCTTCATTTGCACTAAAGCATTCTCTGCTTTGATCCAAAGGGACACATAAGCACTCGCAGACCATATGAAATTTAACTTTGGTAGTTAGTCTTCTTTTGCACACACACATATTGGATTCATAAAAACCATTTCAGCCCACATTTTTACAGCCCGGAAGTCTCCAAATTGAGCAGTCATTTTGACTGATCACAGTAAAAGTTATGAGAAATGTTGCTGCTGCTGCTGCTGCTTCTTCTTCAACATCCTGAACTATGTGTTCTCATTTTGCCATAATGAAACCATCTCATCATAGTTATGCAAAAACCAGGACGGGTGAATAACACCAACCACAAAACTGCAAGCGTCGACATTTCTCATAACGCTGGTGAATCAGTGTGCAGTGCCAGTGCTCATTTTCGACCTTAACAAGACTTAAGAGTCTGCAGCCACGCTAGAAGCTCTGTGAAGCTGTGTGTTTAAGCACAGTGGTGTTTTGAGCTAAATGCTAGTGTCAGCATACAAACATGCTTAACAGGTATGTTTAGCAGATATGACGTTTACCACGCTCAGCATCTTAATCTAGCAAGTTCAAATTTGATACACAAAAAAAAAAAGCACAGCTGAGACTGATGGGAATGTTGGTAGTTTTGCAGGAATCTGGTCATAAAAGTGTTTAAATTTTAAAATCTGATAATAGCACTAGATGAAAACTCTGAGGATCACCAAAGTGACTGGAAATCATTCTGAGAGGAACATGAACGTTCATGATAGTTTATCAATTAGTTGTTGAGATATTTCTATAAAAAAACACAAATGTCAACCTCATGGTGGTGCTATAGAGGAAACATGGGGAGATAGCTAAAGTCAATGGGCTTCATCAAGTCAAAGTTCTATGGAGCCCCTAGGGGACATGGGGGGAAATTTTTTTAAGGGGTTAAAAAAAAAAGAAGATCTATTTCTTCCGGGAATGACAATAGACACAATCATTGAGTTGTATGTACCGGTGTTGATTTTTTGTGTTCAACATTCGCAAAAAGGGAGACATGGAGGACGATTTGGATTTCCTGCATCTGAGAGAACTCCCAAAAGAGGACAGAGACAGAGAAGTCCTCTGTGCCTAGTACTGTTTTAATATCTTTATATTTTAGCCACAAGTCAAAATAAAACTCAATAAACTTCTCCCACTCCATTGTTATGTCTGTTGTGTCTCCGCTCTGACCACAGATGACCCAGAAGAACATGCTCTTAATATAAATATAAGTTTTGCAAGATCTCGCAAAAATAGATCTTTTTTTTTTTTTTTTTAACCCTTCAAAAAATTTCCCCCATGTCCCCTAAGGGGCTCCGTAAAGTTCTTAGCAATCCATGCACTAAAAGTTGTGATATGTCAGCTTGGAGGTGGTTGACCAATCGACCCGGCGACAGTGACGTTCATATTGCCAGTGACTAACATGGCTGAAAAGGGTGAAACATAATTGACACCAAATGGAAAAGCTACCAAAGTACAGCCTTGAATAGTTTACATGAATACTTATTGGTCCAGTTAAGATGGTGATCAATGAGCACCTTTAACGATTAGACCACATGTGTCAAGTCTGATCAGCATTTTTTAAATTAGTTGTACAACTGTAATCAACTAAATCAAAATGAGGATCCACAATGTTTCATAGTATTTGAGATGTAAAATCCTGAAAGTGTTCATGTCAGTGGCTTTACAGAGTTTTTGTTGTGCCCCTCTTTTCAGAACACCAGAGTGCTGTTCAACATCCGCGTGGTGGGAGGATCAGCGTTTTACAGCTACCTGTCACCTCAGGACGGGCGGCCACTTTACCACCCGGCCGTTGACAGGTGAGGGTGTCGAAAAATGCACCAAACTTCAAAGTTAATTCTGGAGGACTGATGTCACACACACACACACTCAGCTGATCAGCGTGAGCTTGTGTTCTCCAAACAAATTCAGACAAATCCTGCTGTTCTGAATGTGTTAATTGATTTTTTTTCCCCCTCCATCACCAGAGCTCCCCATATATATAAGTGGCATTTTTTGACTTTTATTAGCTTTTGTTCTGCACAGTTTGGGAGGGTGTTGATTGCGCTCCCTGCTGAATCCTGAATCCTGAAAGCCTGTTATGCCAAATAAAAGTGTCTAAGCATTCAGGCAATAAAAGCTCCTGTATCCTGTGACGCAAGTGTGTCTGACAGGACGCATTTTTAGAGATACACATCCTCGTATATCCTGCAGGTAAGATATGTTTCTGCAGGTGCAAACACTGTAAGCACGCAGTCCAGACTTTCTGTTATTGTCTCAGCTGGCCCGGCTGTCTGGATCCGACATTCTTCTATTATTAGACCAGAGGATTATTTGATTATTCCTAATGTGTTATTTTGTTGTACAATTATTGGTTTTGTGGTCAAAAAATTTCGATGCCAAAATGACCCAATGTTCCCACAGGCTCATTCAAATTCAATCTAATGCAATCAATTTTAATGCAATTTAAATCTGCTCTAATCTAATAAAGTCTTGGAGAAAAGGCTACAACTAGAGGCAGGCAGCCAGTCACTGAAGATACACCGACATGAAAACATGATACGCACTAGCCTGACTGTTAAAGCTGCAAGGTCCAGCAGTTTCTCATGGTTGGCACTGTCTATACATGTGTCGAAGCCGATGTTTCTATGTGCGTTAACTTAAAGAGATTTTGATGCGTTTACTGAAATGTGCAGACGTTTTATCCCTTTTCTCACATGCCTCTCTGATGGCTTTTACTTGCAGAGGTGAATTGCTGTTTAAAAAGGGGCCTTTTGGCAAGGTCTTGAAAGGGCTTCCATTTGTGCAGTTGCTAAGAACGCTTCATTCATTCAGCAAATGGGGGCAAATGCTTTTGAAATCTTTTGAGACGCAAATGTGCTGCGCGCTGTATCGTAGGAACTAATGTAATGATAGTGTTTGAACTCTAATGATTCAGAAATATGCTCTGTTCCCGAGTCAACCCACATCAAACGCTGCAAGAATGTACTCGTGCGAGTGGAGTCTGCCGCTCACCCCTGTCAACCTCTGTAGACTCTTTGTGTCTATGTGTAATGTCATACACATCACCGCGGTTCTCACACCTGATGACATGTAATCTCTAATACTTACAAATTGACTTGTAATAGTGTGCTCATTTTTAGCTGGTTGCAGGGCTCTATAGATGGCAATGTCAATCTCAGCAAATTTGGGATGGATTGTGATGAAATGTGGTACAGACAGTCATGGTCTCCAAAGGATGATCCTACTGACTTTGGTAATGCCCTGATTTTTTTTTCTCAAGTGTCACTATGAGGTTGCCTCTTGAAGTCTCTCAAACTGTCAAATGGATGAATAGTAAAAATTTTGGTCATCCTTTAATTTTTCATCCGTTGCTTTATTTATATAAGATAAGATAACTTTTATTGATCCCCCATAGGGGAAATTTACTTGTCACAGCAGCAGTAACAAACAGTAAACAGTAACTCAAAAATAAATACCAGTAAGTGGCTAATTAAGAAATAAGGCAGCAATAAAAAAAAAAAACAAGAAACAATAAGTGGCATAGGACAATAATATGAGTCACAATTTCAATTTGGCCACATACCTACATAACGAATGGCATGGCCATCAGCCTCAAACACTGTACTTTGTGGTTAATTAGTGTTAATTGGCAAATATTAGCATGATGACACATTAAACTGAGATGGTGTATATGGTGAACATTATTCCTGTGTGAGCATGTTGTTTTTTGGTTGTTGTTTTTTGTGTTTTACTTTATAATTTTACAGTTACGTACTTTACAATCTTAGTGACCCACATCATATACTCTTCACAAAAATGCATAAAACTCCTTCGGTAATTGTCAGCATGTTAGTATGCTGATATTAGGATTTAGCCTTTCAGTGTGTTTTGCAGAGCATGGTCTTAATCATATTCTCTATTACCCATGTGAATACTGTCACTGACTTACATCAAGGTTCAGCTGTGTTGACAGGCAAGTGTTTTGGTAGATCCCTACTTTTTCTCTTTTCTCTGATTTCTTTGAAGGTGTGTTTGGACTGAAGTTCCCTTGTTTTGTTACAGCGAACAAAAGCACACTAAAATCTCCAAAGTTGTATTTGACAAATTTGATGAGAGTGATGGTTCATTCTTGACCTTTGAAACAAACTTAAATTCAAGGTCCACTTAATGACTTTTTCCTGCTCTTTCAACCACTTCTCACAATGTGATCTGATGACCATGAGATGCATTTGATGAGCGTGGAAGAAGCGACCAAGCAGACTTTGAGTTAGGATCAGTTTGTCAATTTCCTGTTGATGTGTTGAAGCTGTGAACCGTGGAGTATACCTTTATATTGTACTGTAGCTTATGATGCATTTGTTGACCGAAAACATGCACAAATGAATCTACAGTACAATCTGACACCCTCATACTCTCTCTCTCACAAAATAAGATAAAAGCAACAAGCAAATATCATCCAATGCTGCTTGGACTGTAGTAATGCTGACACTTAGTGGTTAAAAAGCCTCAATACAAGTGCACACAACTGATTCTGATAAGGTTGTTGGTACCATACATTTACTGTGTGGAATAGAAGTAGATACAGAAATAAACCAGGTAATGTTGCTCCTTCCTCTACAATGACCTTTCACCTTTTGTCTTCTAGAGCTCTGAAGCTCTGCGGTTCAGGAGGACCTCCACATGTGAAGATCATCATCGAGTGGGAGCACAGAATCAAAGACTGGTCAGTTCACCCTCTCAGTGTTTGTCATGATTAACACAACATAAAGCTAATTTCTGTGTGTTTTATATGACCACATGTTTGTGCTCTGGGCCTCAGCCTGTTTGGTAACATTCAGGAGGAGGTGGTGAAGGACGCAGAGAGCGTGAGGAATCAGCAGCAGCAGCACGTCCAACAGTACAGCTGCACCTTGGATGAGTGCTTCCAGCTGTACACCAAAGAGGAACAGGTAGTCAGTCTGTTACCGTTTGATACCTGCAACAACTAGTGGCTCCATTAAGAGCCATACATTCCTATACTGAGCCTTCTGAAGCCAAACCCAAACAACCCAACCTAATGTCATCTTAATACTGTTGTTGTTAATACTTCTGCTGAGTAAGCAAACTGCAATGATGTCTGACATGTTTAAGTTCTTAGGTGAATGAAGATGAACGTATAGAGAACATATATAATGTAAGATTCATTTAGACAAATAATGAATTATATAAACAAACCATAAAATGGTTTGTGGCGGTCTGTATTGTTGTCGCTATGAAAGGCATCATGTGGGAAATTGATGCACACATTTCTGAAAAGTGCACTAATGCATTTGGACAGCTGGTGGCTGTAAAGGCCGCGATGTGAGAGTAAAACAGGCAAAGATGGCAAAAATGAAAACTGCTAGTAGTTTTATGAGGAAACACTTTTTAACATATTTGTTGGGTGAAACAATGGCTTGTTGAGAAAAACTATAGGAAAAAAACATTTTTGTAGATAAAATTGGTAATTGTGTCAACTCTAAGACAATAAGAGCTTCATAGGACTGATAAAGGGAAAAAAGCGACCAGGAAAAGGCTGCTTAAGACAGGTTTTCAGTAGGCTACTGCCATCATGTAGACTGATTCAACACCAGCAGTTGTCATGTAAAAGCGTCCATTTGTTTGAGTGCTACTCATCAAGTAGTATCCAGTCTGACTCATCAGTCAGACTGGATTGTTACTTTAAGAAATTTGTGGTTAGTTTAACAGCAGCCTTTACAGAGTCTGTTTAGTTATAGTTCAGTTTCAGTTGGAGGTTAGTCAGAAAAGAAATGAGGTGTTCTGTGTTGTATGGCCCAGTGAGAGGTTTATATATTTGTCTTTTCTTTCTTTCTTTTTTTAACATGTAAATGCAAATGAATGCCTACTTTAACATAGCATTGTAATTTAGTCGTTTTGAAATTGAATGTAATCGTGCAAAATTGACTACAATTACACAAAGCGGTGGTTTGAGAGTGAGGAAGCTATTTTTTGACAGATGTGGTCCTTGAATGCATCTTGTGTCAAAGCAATCAAAGGTGATCATCAGGTTAGTCCACATTGACAGCTGGCCTTGCACACAGGCTGTGATATTGCTGCTGCTGTTACCCTGTGTGACCACACAGTGGCACTGCAGGTAAAAGGATGGCATCTTGTACTTAAAGTTGCCAGTGTTGCTCTGAATGGCTCAACTAACAATTTCAGGCTAAATGAGCGAACCTCTGCTACTCATGTAGTGTTGAGTTGATCATGACTTATTTTAGCATTTTTACATTTATTTAAACATTTTTCTCAAAGAATCTCAGACATTACAAACTATTAATAATGTGAATCATAAATATTGCAATCATAATTTTAACATTTCTGTCAAATTGTAAGTGGAACATTTTTGACATATTAGGGAGACTATCCAAACAAGTTGCTGTATGTGTCTCCCTCAGCCATTAAAGATGAAAGTATAATCTAATACAGACATATTTATCATAATTCCTGTCTTTTTTAATGAGTCTAGAGGTCACCTATTTTCTCTCACAAAAATACACACTCACAATATGATCAAATGCCCATGTGTGCACTGACTGAACACACACAATTTGAGCCGTATGTCACATGTGAGTCACTGATGATGCCTCAATAGAAGAAAAAGAGAAAATCTTGTCCTCATTGTCAACTTTAAGTAAGTGACCTTGTTGAACACGGATTTCAAGATGGTAACCAGGGGGAGGCGGGAAAAGTGTACAAAAGTAGTAGCCATGGCAGCAGCTTCAACATGTTCACCTTATTCCATGTGAAGCTAATTAGGTCTGATTACATTCGGTCCTACATCATTTCCACTAATATGATTCAGGGGAGTAAGAAGCAGAAACACAATGGAGGTTCCGATGTTGATTTACCTGGACGGGTAGCTCTGTCAGGTTGACAAGCAGGCAGATACAGTTCTATTCACTGCATTTTTTTTTCTCCTTGCCTCCCTCTCCCCACCTCCAGCTTGCCCCAGACGACGCCTGGAAGTGCCCCCACTGCAAGCAGCTGCAGCAGGGCATGGTGAAGATGAGCCTGTGGACGCTGCCGGACATCCTCATCCTCCACCTGAAGCGCTTTAGGCAGGTGGGGGAGAGGAGGAACAAGCTAACTACATTTGTGCACTTCCCCCTGGCGGGTCTGGACATGGCGCCTCACATGGTGAACCGGAACCACGGCGCCCACCCGCCCCCTCTCCAACCTGGCTGGAAGCAGTCCCGACGACCTGACCTGGCTCCTCTGGACTTCCTATATGATCTGTATGCTGTGTGCAACCACCATGGAGGGATGCACGGAGGACATTACACAGGTCTGAGTAACTTATACATTCTGAGGAAAGACCGGTAACACTTTATTTTACTCCTATCCCTATAACGCATTATAATGACATTATAGCACTGTATAACTATAGTTATAAACACTCATAAATGATCATAATGCTTTATAGCAATAATCATAACACACTATAAAGCATTTTATCATCACTTATAAGGTCAGATATTATAATACATTATAACTGTTGGCAGCTCACTGACAATTCCCACATAGATAATGTATTATACATATATTTATGATATGCTTATAAACGTGTATAACTATCATTATAAACACTCATAAATCATCATAAGGCTTTATAACAATGAGCATAACACATTATAGAGCATTTTATAATGGCTTATAAGGTCAAGTATTATAATACTTCATGATTGCTGGTCCCTTGCTAACTGATTTTTGTTGCAAGGATCAAAGAGTATTATAATTATCATAGTTGTCATATATTAAAACTTTGAATGTGATAAAGTTTTTCGAAGGAGTCACATTGTTAATAAAAATAAGTTTTGCAATGTTTTGTGTTGTTCCTGCATAGATTAAAATATGTGTATTTTTCTTCAAGCAAACCACTTATAGTGACTTATGACCAGCTTGTAATGTGTTATATCAGCCTATACCTGAGCAGTTTCATCACTTTACTTGAAGCGCCCAATGACCATTTAGAGTAACTTATAATCACATTATAATGCATCATACCAGTGATTATAATGCATTATAAAGAGTTTTAATATATGACAACTATGATAATTATAATACCCATTATAAAAATCAGTTAGCAAGGGACCAGCAATCATGAAGTATTATAATACCTGACCTTATAAGTGATGATAAAATGCTTTATAGAGTGTTATGATTATTGCTATAAAACATTATGATCATTTATGAGTGTTTATAACTATAGTTATACAGTGCTATAATGTCATTATAACACATTATAAATACATTTATAATGCGTTATAGTGATAGTCAAATAAAGTGTTACCGAAAGACATTTAGTAATAATCATGATTTATTTGTATAGCAATTTTAAAATGAAAACATAGAAGTTAAAAATGAGTTCTAAAAAGAGATTTCACTCAGTCAGACATGTAGGTGATCTCTTTCCATCGCTGCTGTGATCGCAGCCTTCTGCAGGAACTCTGTGGACGGACAGTGGTACAGTTACGATGACAGCAGCGCTGAGCCGGTTCCAGAGGCAGAGGTGTGCACCCGTGGCGCCTACATCCTCTTCTATCAGAGGAGAAACACCATCCCCCCTTGGTCTGCCAGCTCCTCGGTCACCGGTTCGTCCTTTTAATGTTCTCTGGAGCGACTTGTTATATCGAGACCAGTCGCATGGAATCTGCTTTACATCCCTTTTTAACTAAACATAGAAGTAAGGGAGGGAGTGTGGGAGTATCATTACACCTCACACCATTATGATTTACAGCACAGCCTGTGAAAAGTATGTTATTTTTGTTATTTCAGTCAGTGCCAGAATTGTTTGATGTGTTGCTGCAGCATCAAGCAGTGTTTTGGGTTTAATCTCTGTTTTTAGTCCGTAAATGAAGGTTCCCAGTGGTTGTAGAGAAAAGCTAACCTGTTCCCAGCAAAGGTGCCCATTTCCTGGAGCCACAAAAGCATTCATTGTGGTTTCAGCATAACAATGGTATTGACAGAAGGATGGAAATGCCGGTGATGCACATTCGTTCTGCAGTATGGATGCAGGTTTGTTTCTTGTCTCTGACTGAAAACACTCCATTCTCATTGTCTTCTTTTTGCAGGTTCCACCAGCTCCTCCGCCTCTGACCACTGGCTGGTCCGGCTGGCAGGGGACAGTAAGAGGGGCAGCGTGGTGTCAGGAGGACCCATCCCCGGACCTGCGGGTCCCGTACAGGCCCCAGAGTCTCCTGAGCTGCCGGTGTTTGGAGACGAACCTCCCAAAACAGCAGAAACAAGTAGGTGTCTGGAGCAGGATGTATAATAATGACACCCTTTGTTTCACTATTCAAAGTTTTTTTTTTTAATATCAATACCTCATGATGGGAACTGTTGGGTCTTTATATGTTGTCGGGTCTCTTGGCCTGCTCTGTATGTAAAGAGCCTTGAGATAATTTTTTACGCTATACAAATAAAATTGAATTGAAATTGAATTGAAAGAAGCAGTACTAGGAAACATTCTACCATATAAGATCAGATAAGATAAGATAAGCCTTTATTCGTCCCACAGTGGGGAAATTCACATGTCACAGCAGCACAGGTGATAGCAGCAGTTAAATATGAAGTGTATACAGCGTACAGGTAGAGTTAATATTTATAGTAGTATCAGGTGGGAAGTAGTAATGTGTTGTATGTGTATGTAACATTTATCTTTTCCTCTAGATGGGTTTGAAACCAAGCCATTTGTCCGTGGGACCCAAGGCAGGAGTGTAAGCATGAGATCACCAACGAAGCCCAAGGAGAATCTGAGCAAAGTTCTGCCACTGCGGTGGTCTTTTGGCTCCAAGGACCGCATCAAACACCCAGCCCAGACCCAGCCCGGAGAGCTGGTGGAGTACCTGGAGTCTGGACGCCGGCCACGATGTACCAAAGACCCTATCATAACACTGGTGGCCACCCCACCACAAAGGAACGCCCAGGGAAGAGCCTTTGAAGCGGGACATGACTGCAGCTCGCCGAGCGGTAGCAGTCTCAGCTGTACTGACAGACTCAGCTCCGACACGTGCTACTCGCCCAAAATACCATCGGGGCAGAGCAGACCTTGTGTGGAGAGAAGCATCAGCCACGTCTGTAACAGCAGCAAGCCCAGGGATTATGGGTCTCTGAGGCAGAGGTCATCGAAGAGAGCGCGGCAGGACCAGGGCCGGACCCTGGACCTTCAGAGAGGGGCCATTCTAATGGGTCATATCAGCCACAGCGCGCCCCCAAGCAGGGATTCCACATTGAGAAGGACCAAGCTCCAGACAGGGGTGAGCTCCAGGGCACAGAAAGACTTGTTACAGATGGTCCTTCAGCCTGAGGACAGGAGGGGGCAGAACGGACAGGAGGACCGCAGCCACGACAGCCTCCTGTCTTTTTTCAAACCCGGTTTCATGAAGAAAGACATTCCAGGGTCGCCGATCAAGGTTCACGACAGGCCTATGAACGGACAGCTGGGAAGACTGGCGAGCAGCAATTTAGCCAAGCTGTCGCTCTCAAATGGAACGCTGACCACGGTGGCACCGGAAGAGAGGAAGGTCGGCGTCATCCCGAGCTGTGACGCCCATCACTGCAAAGTCCAGCTGGTCAACGGAAAGGCCGGGCATCACGACCTCGCAGACATCAAGCGCGCTCACAGCTCCAGCAACATCCAGACCAAGCTGGATCTGACGTTTCGCAGGTGCGCCTCCCTGCAGAGGAACGGCGACGTGACGGCCCCTGCAGCCCACCGCATCCTGCTGTCAGACAAGCCCAGCTATGCCACTCTGCAGCGGACTCGATACAGTACCACCTCCCTGGGTAGGCACAGACCCGTCCCTGAACCTTGTTTTTGAACCTGCAGGATAAGCAAGGTTACTACACTAAACACAGAACCATAAGAGCTCTTAAGGTTTAGCTAGCGTCGAACACAAAGAAGAACAAATTATAGCACAGGGTTGAGGTTTTGCTTCTGGCATCAGCAATCACAGCTCATCAGCTTTGTGTTAAAATTAGCAACTTAGTAAACAAAGAAATAATGACGATGTAAACAGGATTTGATTTGGAAGCCTGCCTGCTGCTGTCAGAAGTATTGTTGTAATTGACAGCATGGCATGAGTTCAGTCTTACAGGACAAGCGGAAGGTTTTAAATTGCAGTAAATCAGTGCTTTAAAAAGTAATTGAAAGCCATACTTGAGTAAAAGTAAAGATAAAAGTGAAAGTCACCCATAAAATAATTACTTAAGTAAAAGTCTTAATGTAGCGCATATGAAATGTACTTAAGTATCAAAAGTAAAAGTACAAAGACACAAAATTAAGCTTAACTCTCCCTCCCAGACAACTTGCAGAAGGCAGGGAATGATTTATGTAGGTCCATGTGATCAGTGCTAAACTGGCACAGACCTCCGCCACGCAGCTCATTTCCACCCATACGATTTACAAATACACAGCTGTAAATAAAGGCTATGTAATGCACTTGGTAGCCCTCATACACTATGATGGTAAACTGAAAGTTGCAATAAATATAACAACTCAAGTAAAGTATAAATACTCCCAAAAACTACTTAAGTACTGGAACAAAGTATTTTTACTTCGTTCCTTTACACCACTGCAGTAAATGCAATTGTCAATCCTATGTAAAGCTAGATCTGTTTATTATGATCATTAATGTTAATCCCACTAAATACCATGTGACTGATGCCTTTGGTTTTTTTTTCATAAGTGCCTCTGTGACAGCCCAGAATGACTGTTGAACACTAGGACCTCTCTACTGATCTCTCCACCCGGCACCCAGAGAAGCTCCCAGCAGGAGGCATCGCTGGAAGGAAAGTCTATCTTCTCGCTCCTCGTCATAGTACTGTTATAAGTTCTTACCTGTGTGTGTCTTAAACTAAATCTATGCAGAGTTGAATTTACCGAGGAGACATACTGCTGTAATGTGTTTTCGTTGTTCCTCGTTCTGTTTTACAGAAGCAGTCTACTGTTGACACATGGATTTGTTTTTTCGAGTTTGTGATCAATATTGGAAAAGTGGAGAGCGCCTTGAATTTGCATGTTTTTTTAAACCCATTTTACTTTTCATAAAGCCAACATCTGCTCAGAGGGTAAGAAATCAACAGGGCCGGTTCAAGTGGTTTGCATTGGAACTCATTCAGCTTGTGCAATTTACAGGTAACAGGATAACTCATTTAAAATTCAACGCTGCCAAAAGTACTAACACCTGCACTGTAAATTGGCTACAACAACAAACACAATTTGCTTTGCTATTTACATTCATTTTCATGTTATATTGCCAATGCACTTTCTTTCAGACCAATTCCATATTTTGCTTCCTGACCAGAGATTACAAGTTACTTACTTTTAATCTACAACTTGTAAACAACAGATTGATAAACAGTGGGAGAAATTGGAAAACTGCTGGAAAAATCAAATCGTGAAAACCTCTTCCCCTTAAAATTTTCCCTGCAGTTTGTCTTCTGTAGAGGGATAATGAAGTTTTGTCTGCATCAAAAAACAGCAGGTGTTACTAGTAACCGCCCCTGAAGCCTGCAGAGCAATAAAAGAGGGCTTTTGTATTTCCACCACAGAGAATGTGAGTTTATATCTCCTTCACATTAGCTGGGTTTGAATTCTTGCTGATAAAAAAGGCACAAGCAAGCTCAGTTTCAAGCAGTTTTCTCATCTGGGATTGAACAGAGGATTCACAGTTTACACACACACACACACACACAATCACACATAGACAATTATTGTTTCTCTGCAGCCACAGGGATGTAATGAGTCCTCATGGTAATCATGCTTTGTCACATTCACATTCACAAACAATAATAACATAGCCACCACAGATGGCGAAGCAGTTCGTGCTCCCGCTGCCTGTTCCAATGTGTGTTTAATTCACAGTCATCAGCCATAATCACACTTTCTGTATCTGCACAATGCTCTTTTGTTTACTTATATGCATTGTAAATTTGTCACCGGGGTTTTCAGGGGAATGTAAAAGCGAGAGTTTGCCTACACTGTAACTGTGTTCACGTTTCATGTTGTGTCCTTTTAACATTGCTGTTTAACAACACTCTTTACCAAAATGAAATGATAGTAAATGAAGGATGTTTCTGAGATGTTATTTGGGGAAATATGGCTAGATTCTATTTTATTATTAACTTTTTTAAAAGTCTACATTTTGTACCTGATGTGTAATTATGTAATTTAAGTACCAGATTAAAAACTGTATGTTTCAGGTTACTGTATAAGGTCAGATTAATACATACTGTAAGTGGGGTTGAATTGGACACAACACACAAAAGGTCCCTGTACTGGACTGTCTATAATGTCTGCTTAATGTACTGCAAGTTTTATGGATTGCAAATTAAACACAGCTTTTCTCACAAACAGATTGAGTGTAGCTGCGTGATGTGTGAGTGACATTTCAGTCTGTGTGTTTCATCATTCTCATCCCAGGATCAGCTGTGGCATTTTTCAGGATTCAAGGCAGGTGGGCTTCTTTCTTGTTTTTTTTCCCTCCCTGAAACAAAGTGAAGTGAAGCCAGACTATGAAGAGATTTCATGTGCTTTGAATGAATAGAGTGAATGAAGTGTGTGAGAGTAGATTCAAAGCCAATGGCAAAGGATATCAAAACATGAGTGATGATCCCTTAAGTCTAACACCACAGGTGTGCTGGATACAAAAATAATGAATAACGGTGCAACATAAGAATCACAGCTTTTTAACTTCATATTATCAGCCATCTACAGATCTTCCTCAGCTAAATACTCACAATAGGAAACTGCGGGTTATACATTAAAAAAGGACAAGTGACATAGTGAGAAGTGACCTAACCCTAATCATCTGTTCACATATGTCTTTATTAGGATGATGAAAAACTTTAATATGAAAATATAATTCAGTCTCAATCAATGTTCATACAATAAAAAAAAAATCTTTATTTATTTAAGTAATAAGATTGAGAAGACAGAAGGGGGCAACAAAAATCATTTAAAATCATATATAACATTTCATGGATTCATAACTATCAAAAACTTTCCTATTATCTATATGTACACATGGTCTGAAAAACAATTTATATATAAAGACAATGTGTGATATTCCACTTACAGTCTGTAAAAGTTCACATTCTCCCTCCAAGCACAGGCAGACACAAGTGGCTTTCATGCAACAGGTTTATTGGAGCTTCTCCAAGTCCACCTGTTGCATAAACCTGTTGCAAAAAAGTCGCTTGTGTCTGTGCTTGCAGGGAGAAAGTGAACTTTTACACAGTCTATTCGCGTGAGCAGCTATTGTTGATATTGATTGATTGATTTTCCTTGTAATAATGACATCCTCACACATGAATGTGATTAGATAACTAAAATGTCACTGGTTATTTTACTGTATCTATATCCCTCATTTACTTCCTGTATTTTGCAGAGGTCAGCCTGTAACGAGCCAATCAGGTCAGGCTAAACCATCAGGATAAAGAAGTAGTCCAGAAGAATTATGTTGAACATTTATCATATGTTATAATGATTCATTGTTTAATGGATGATTATAAGTCAAATTGTGACTTTTCTGACAAACATTGGCAGCTTTAGCATGTTTTTCTTGCTGGTACACACTGACCAACATGATGTGAAAACAGATTACACTAATAACATACAGTATAATGATTCATAGGTTGTTGCACATGTTTTATGTAAATGAAATGCACAGTTTCTGCACAGAATACATGCTGGACTATTAGTCCAATGTACCATAGCCAAAACATTAAACCTATAAGAGGCTCATTCTGCTTAAACAAAACTATGACGTCAGTCATTATCACTGATTGAGCCTCCAATCAGGGGTTAGCCTAGGGAGGGTCTCTATGCTCTACCTATTAACTTGGTTGCTTATTGGTAACAAAGGTTGTGTTTGAAAGGCATTTAATATGCAAATGAATGCAGCTAGAAGCTCCGACTCAAATCAGATCACCCACTTTATAACAACCACCCGCTGCTCAAGCAACAAGTTCCTGCCATTAACCTGTTAACCTGTTACAAGAAGTGTTTACAAGAAGGTGTCTGCTACACACACATACCCCTAGACAACATGGTGCCCTAAGTCCTGCATGTTGCTCCAATGTCTATTTGGCTTATGACAGTTATACAAAGAAACACAGACTATGGCCTTAATCTTTATAACCCCAACCCTGCAGCACCAGGACCAGACACTCAGCAGGATGGTGGAAAGGGCTGCTGATCAAATGTAGAATAAAAAAGTGTTTTCACTCTCATATTTCCAGGAGACCTTTCAGAAAAACGGAAGCTAACAAAGATGAGGTGTGCTGGGCAATATATTAATCACCTCACAGAGCCTCTGATGCTTTCTTTGATGTCAGAGGAAGCAGCAGTCAGTATCTATTTTTTACAGAAATATCCACTCTCTTTATCACCACCTGACACACACACACACACACACACACACACACACACACAATACAATAACCTATATGAAAGAGACTGCTGTTTTTCAGAGAGTGGGCTGGTTGGGAGGGGGTAGACAAGTAAACTTCAAACTGACAGAGGCTACAAATGAAATGTCACTTCAAAGGATGTTTCATTTGTTAATTCCTGAAAGCACATTTCCAGAGAATGCAGCCTCGTTCGCTGCTGCAAAAAAATACTGACAAAAGTCTTCGACGTGATCAGTTTTGATCGGTCTCACTGCGACTGCTGACTGGCAGCAGGTCGAGAATCATAATTTTCATTTGACTTATCTCTGCAGACACATGTTCCCGTTGTCAAGTGAGTCCACATGTGATTTCCATTTAGATAGACCGAGGGCAAAATGCACCGGGGGACTCGTCTGTTTAATCAGACTTTGACATTAACACATCTGTGTGACAAGATGAGCCCTTGAAGCACTCATGAAAAATTTTTATCATATTCTCAAAAGTGAAATTGTATAGTTTACGGACTTATTTATCTGGGTTGATTTTCTTATTTTCGTGGAAGAGCAGTTAATTTTTTCTAATCTGTTAATCTGTTTGTATTAACTCCAAATTAAATAGTTAAGGAAGCACACTTGTTATATCAATTGTCGAGAATTTGATGAGAAGATTGTTACTACTGTACAATATTAATCTTCTCATCAAATTCTCAGCAATAAAAGCTGTTTTGTGATTAATAAGAGAATAAAGTGAAATAATGAAAAAATGTCAAACTATTCCTTTAATTATTTTTGCATTTAGTAATTTAAATCAATTCCATTCAAGCAAATCACTTTCAGCTATTTCCTACAGTGGCAGGAATAACTGATCTTTTTAACATCCACACATCATTTGCTAAGCTAAGTAACATGGGGTGACATCACTTTCCTAATGGCTGCATGGCTGACGGACACATGTCTGCAATATAGTCAGCATGATGGAGCAGAGCTGGAGATTGGTCCCTGAAAAAGGACCAGACGCATCACAGGGAGTGGAATTGCTGTCTTCGCGCATGCAGAGATTGGTGTGATGGCTGCAGGTGTTTCGTTATCCAGAGGCCATTACTGCTAATGCTACTTTGTCACCATCACCAAAGTGGGTGTCTTCATCCAAAATCAAAGGGAGAGTGGACACCTACTGTGTTTCATATTAGAGCCCAGAAGTGACGTATGAATTCTAACATCCAATTCGATGAAGTATGAAGTCGTGCAGGCATCTAAACAATCAGATGAAATACCATAGTTTTTAAGGTTTACTGTTTTTGCATTTTTGTTAAAAGGTTTTAATAGATGGCATTTGATGATGGACTGATGCATGTGTTTGCTTTTTCTCCATCATTTTGGCCTCACAGTGAACGATGGTAAACATTGTGCAGTACTAATGTTGGCTGTTTCTCAGCTGTCTGGGCTCAAATTAGTTTTTCTGGAAAGTAAATTTGAAATCAAACCTGGCAAACCAATAGCCTGTAGAAACCAGTGAACATGCAATCTTTGGCGTATGAAGCAGGTCGGGGAAATCTTTGCTGCTATCACAGACAGCTGCTCGATGCTGGCATCTAAAAGCTGGAGAAGGTAGCGTTAGTTGATGAAAATTACACGCGTAGTGATGAAGTGAAAAATGTCTCCTGAAACCTTCATCGTGGAAATCAAATTTGTGGAAATGGCAAACTGAGAGCCATGCCTCACAGCCTCACAACTGTGCGAATATGCAATGAATGATCAACTTATTCAGGCCACTTACTGTTTTTATCTTGTGATAAATTTGAAGCCAGTCTTTGCACTTTTTTGCATCTCTTTGTCGTCATTCTGTGTCCTGATTTGCGGCTTGTTTTGAGTCTGTCTGTGGCTGTTTTCCGTCTCTTTGTAGTCATTTGGTTGACTTTCCCATTAGAAATACGAACAGTCACCTCCACAAAACTAGAGGTTGGGGGAAGATGAGGTCCTGAGTTCTGCAGCATTTTGTAAATCTGCTGTAATCTCTTTCATAAAAATTCATATACTGCTATCATGAACAGTAAAGGAGACAAACACGGCAGGTATTGGAAAACTTTATCATCGAACCATATTAAAATATGACTCGGTACATCTCTTCTTGTGGTAAACTAACTTCCAACAGTTGTTCCCTTGTACTTGCTGGTAAGTACTTTGCAGGTACTATGCTGTACTGGATTATGTCTTCTGCTGCACGCATTGAGTTTGTGGATGAACTTACTGAAACATCCATTTGTTTATTCCTCAAGCTGCAGCAACCACTCCTCATCATTCCATTAGTGTTACTTAAAAAAATAGTACAGAACTAAACACTACGTGAACTAAATACACAAAATATATATCCACTTGCAAAATTTTTAAAAATCAGCAATTTTGACTTAATTTACAAGTCTGACAAACACATGCTTTAAAAGTGTGTGACACAAGGACAGAGAAACATTTGCTTAAGGCTAATTAACACTGTGACTCAAAGACAATCTCTCACCAGGGTTAACAGCAAATAACTGCCTTGTTATTTCCTTATTTTGGGTTCGGGGTGTTGTCCTAGCGATTAAGGAATTATCGTTCCCAAACCATGCAATCCTGCCTTTATTTCACCTCCCCCCTGTTTTCCAAGATAATGGGTGATCCTCTGATCCTGCCATCTGACATTTGGATAAACACTAAAGCTGAATCATCCCACTGTGAAAAGCTGGAGAGAGAAAAAAAAAAGAAACACTGCTCCTTTCATCATCTTAAGCCTGTGAAAATTGTCACTGTGTATTTTTGACTGTTTCCCCCCCTTCATAAAAGACCTTGCTTAACATTGAATGGAGATATTTCACTTGAAATCAGTACTTTATTACCACTTAAATACATTTACGCAATTAAGAGAACATGTTTGCAAAAAGTTGTGAAAGCAATGAAGTTTTTCTTTTTAGTGTTACAAAGCAAACAGCTCCTCTAAAAAGAGAGTTTGCCAACCAAAATCAATATCCTTTCAATTTTGCATTGTATCTCCTGGAGTACAATTTAACAAATTAAACACGCAGCACATTTTGACAACAGATACACCAAAGTCTATACTTCCACTGTGGTCACATCATCGTAAAAATGCCCAGTTCAATACACAGACATGTTAAATACGCATGCACTGACTTAACTTGTCAAACAGTCTGTTAATGGGTCTTTTTTTTCCACAATATAGCTTAAATTACAACATTCAAAAAGCCATACATTTATGAGTCACACAGATAATGTGGTGCCTGTTCAGAGGACCTGTTATTAGTGCGACGGCCATCTGGTTCAATGTCACAACACAATGTCAAACTGGATGATACACGAGCATTATGACATGCACTATAATATCTGTATTCTGTCAATGCTGATTGCGGATTGCAACACAAAATATCAATACTGTTAAAAACTATTTAGAAATGATATTTCAGATCATGAAAAATGTTGTGGTGCAGAGCCCAGGTTTGCAGATGTCATTAATGTTATTTTGCATGCTGGGCTAATTATTAGTTTGTAGCCCTTCATTTTGTTATATTTGATGCTGCTCGGTTTTGTAATTACTGATATACCATTGACCATTTGAAGGCAAAATCAAAAATGCAGCCAAAATAGAAACAATACACACAGATAATAATGGTTAATCAAGTTGCTGCAGTAACCCTCAGTAAACATCAGGGGGCTTTAAGTCACTCATTATGCTCTATTATAAATAAAAAAATAAGCCTGTTATTTGTTCGTCATTGTTGAATGGTGGACTAATTGGTCCAAACATGTTATTTACTAGACAGACCAGAAAAGGTCATCTATTGTTGATTTGCTCATTTTGGTAAAAGGGTGACTAAACATGGTAATTAGTCATATTGAACATGCCTCGAAATGTCGCAGATTATATTATGACTTGGAACACAGATGTACTCCCCCCCCCCACCTTTATGATGTCTTCTTTGAAACAGAACAGTCAGTCGTAGCAGGTGGTGGCTCATTGGCAACGCTGCAACAACGGTCGTGGGTGGCCAGATAAGTGTCCATCTCAGTGCACAGCCGCGTTCACAGGCAGCATGTTTTGAAGCAGATCCCTCGATGAGTGCAAGTGGGATGGAGGAAGGCTGTCTGGTGCCATCCTCAGACTCGTACTGCCGTCAGCCAGAGCCGGGGCGACTCTGAAAGCCCTGTGTGATGGTCGAACAGCTACGATGAACTGCCTCTTAAATGTTTCGCTTAATACAATGTAGATGAAGGGGTTAATGCAGCTGTTAGCGTAGCCCATGCTGATGGCGATGTTGTAGGCATACAGGAAGGCAAAGGTGGGCCGCTGGACTCCCAGGTGGACCAGCTGTAAGATGTAGTAGGGGGCCCAGCATGTGAAGAAAGCCAGGCATATGACCACTGCCATTCGGGTCACCTTCCTCGTCCGCACTCTCAGGCTGCGCTGGGGGAGGGGAGCAACTGTGGCCGACATGTTTTGGAGAATCTTGAAGAAGACCCAACAAATGACCACCCAAGGTAGAGCAAAGGTCAAGAAGAACTGGTAGAGAGTGAACCAGTATGTGTCTGTGGATGGGTTGGGCAGCAGGAGGGCACAGCCGACTGAGCCATCTTTAAGGGACATGAGTCCTGTGTACATCCACACTGGAGTGATGGAGACCAGAGAAAATACCCACACCAGAGCTACTGCCGCCCCGGCCACGAAGGGGGTTCGAACGTGTTTGAAGCGGATGGGATGGACAGTGGCCAAGTAGCGATCCAGCGTCATGACGGTCAGGATGTAGGTGCTGACGGTCTGGCTGTTGGAATCCAGAGCTGTGATGACAGTGCACATGGTGGCACCAAAACACCAGGAGCCGTTGCCCACCAGCTGGTGGATGAGGAAAGGCATGCCAAGGAGGAAGAGGAGGTCTGCGATGGACAAACTGAAGATGAATATGTCTGGTACTGTTTGCTGGGAGCAGAGCTTGGTTTTCTTCACTATGGTGTAGATTACGATGCAGTTTCCAAAGATGCCAAAGAAACAGATGACACCAAAGATGCTGGGCATGAGCACATTGTTGTACTGCTCATGCACTGGCAAAAAGGATGCAAACAGAAAAGTCTTTGTCAGTCACTTACAACATACAGTAAATTCTGCTGAATGTGATTCTGCTCCATACATATCATTTGTTTCAAATTATGTCTAAGATTTTTTTTTTTAAGTCTTCTAATTCTAATTCTTTAACATTAATTCTGCACTTGTGACACAACACTATCATCATGTGATTGGCTCATTTTAAGGAGCTGGTTTTAAAAAGAAGAAGAAACAACCAACCTACCTTCTTCAAGACTCTCAGGCAAAGTGAAGGAGGAAAAAGATGAATTCGAAATATAGGCAAAGTCCATCCTATATAGGGTTTGCTGATCTTTCTCTGAAAAAGTCTGCAGTGTACAATAGTAATAATAATAATACTATTACTACTACTACTCCTACTAATAACAATAATAATAACACAACTTACATAACATAGTCTTCCTGCGAAAAAAAGTCCATTTACACATAAGGTGCCATAAGATCAGCAGCATGAAAGGATCAAAAAATAATTCACTTCCTCCAGTTAGTTTATGCATTTCACGGCAACATCAAGAAGACTTGGTCAGCGCACCCGTCAACTACAAACGCACCCATAAGAAAAAACAGAGCTGACGTCACACCTCGTCACGCTGTAAGTGTATAAACTGACAGCATCTGCGTCTTACTGACATTAACTAAAGGGTCAATATAAATACAGATCAATGTAAATACAGATCTCTATGCACTGCCCTTCTTCTATAATGGTGTCACACTATATGGTTTTAATGGCACTGTCAGCTCCATCATGCATTTAAAAGATATAAATTTAAAGTCGTCTCATATAAGGCAACATGGATCTGTGCTTTTCTGTATTTGTCCTATTAGTATAAACAACTTTTGTTTTTATTTGCACAGCATCTGCCTTTCATAATGCTAATTACTGTTGGTGGTTACCTAAGGTTTAATATGGCCACTAGGTGTCAGCATTGTCAAGGTATTTAGTTACTCTCTTGTTACAGCTCGACCCTCCTTTAGAATTAAAAGCAGATGTCCAAAAAACGAAAACAAAAAACAAAGAAGGAAGGACAAATATTTGCAAAATAGTGGTTTCTGTAGTGGGATCAGGGGAAAAGCCATCAGTCCCTGCTGACAGCATGGAAGATGGAGAAGTTTAATAACAGGCTACTTTTTCGGGGCGAATCGTCTAAAATATCGTCAAAATAGTGTTTGTCATTGTGCATATTTTTAGCTGCTTTGTTTGTGAAACATTCAAGCTCATCAAACCTTGAATTTGTCCATAATGTGATTGATTTTTAATGAGGGAAAAAGCAGCATAATATCAGGTAACTTATTTTATCAATCACATTCTGATAGAAGCCATCAAGACATTTAAACCTCATTATTATGAAGTTTGCAGCATATGACAACACTCATCATACAGTTTCCTTCACCTGATCACTATACTTTTATCACTTGACTGGTGATGTCAAGCTAATGTTTGTTATTTCACTCCCCTAAGTCTTAAAGCAGCAGGATCCTCCATCCCTTTCTTGCCTTTTTTTATTTGTCATTATTTTACCACATTAGCTTAACACCTAAAGGCTAATATAATTATTAATGAGGTTTAACCCAAATTTTAATGTCACTGAATCAGATAAAGACATAAACATCTAAACAGATAGATAGATAGATAGATAGATAGATGGATGGATGGATGGATGGATGGATGGATGGATGAATGATTGATTGATTGATTGATTGTTATACATACTAATAATAGCTATTAGTATCAGACTAATTATAATAATCACAGTGTTGATTGTTAACAGTGGTGTGGTAGCTCTGGTTTGGCAGACATGTGGATCAGACTGACAGGGAGGAGCTCCAGTCCCAGCAGCAGCAGACCCTCCCAGCTCGGTGGGAGGAAGCGGAAATAAACCTTATGCTAGCAGCTACGTTCGGGCTCCTCGGACGGGGTGGAAGCGACATCAGACGTACATCGTTTGTTGCCTCTCAAGAGGAAGCAGGGAGCGGATAATTACACGATAGGGCTTTTTGTTTGTTACGGTGGCATCATCGAAACGGAATATCACGAGTGGTGAGTTTTCCTTCTTGTTTTTCCCCCTTGAGGTAAAAGTTGCGGACTCTTTCCGTCGGCGACGCAGGCTAGCCAAGTTCAGCAACGTTAGCTGGGCTGCTAAGCTAGCAACAACAGCTTGCGCTATGAAAAAAAGGTGTTTTCTTCCCTTTCACATTTGCCAACGTGAAGCTAGCTCGCAGGCCTCGGGCGTCCAGGAACAGCTCGTGCTAATTTTAAACTGGTCTCTTGCTTTAACTCGTCGTTAATTTCCCCCGTCTTGGTGAATTAATTGGGTTAAGTTTGATAATCGCCCCGCATCGCAGTTATTGTTATTCGACCGTTAGCCGGCATGCTAGCTGTAGCGTTCTGGGCGCAGGCTGTTTGCTGGAGCGGATTTGATCCAGTCGAAGTCGCGTGAAAACGGTCAAATAAAACGCGATCTGAAGCTCAAAATGTCACATTAGTAGATGTTGAAATCTGACATTGTTGTGACAGTAAAGAAAAATCACCAGACGGTTGTAAATTACAAGACGTTTATGGCGGTCTGCCCCCTCTGGAGTTCAGCTTCCCTTTTCATTACTTTGTCCTTCCTAACGTTACTTCTATCCCTGATCTGCTTTGTGTTCACAAATAGCTACTATTGTTGTTGTTGTTGACAGTCTTTTAGCTGGAAACAACGGCTGCAATCCCGTTTTAGGACTTGCTGTGTGGTTACAGTCAAATGACTTCTAGAAGTGCCCTGAGTCTTCTGTGCTGTTCAAGCTAAACCCATGAACTGATTATCCGCCGCCAGATAACGTGGATTGTTTTTGAAAATCCGACAATTTGCATTTGCTGATAATTCGGCGTGAGTTTGCTCCTCCTGTCCTGTCATCTGGCTGGCTGTCAGATTTAATGGCCTCATTCGTGAACCCTTCAGAGCTGCACGGTGATGTTAGCATATTAGCAAACAACTTAATGAGATAACGCTGCTTTATCCATTTAACTCAGCAGCTGTAGGTTTAGCCGGTGTATCAATGTCAGCTCTGTTAAATGAAGCCACTGACTTATCTCCAGTCTGGCCAGGTGGTTGGCTGTCAAGAAAGTCTGTGAGAACTGCATTGATTGTAGTGAACTTTACATCAGTATCCTCTTGTCCTCTTATGAATGTAGCCCAGAGTGAGAACACGAAGGCCTTTACCCCTTTTCACACTGCTTTGCCATTTGTGCTGACCTTTAGTGCTTGTGTGCTCTATTTTGGAGATCTTTTAAGATCTTAAGAGAATAAAGCATGTGATGTCCAGACCACAAAATAAGTCTGTCATGATTACAGGAAAACAAATTAAAAAACATTTTATGAGCACAATTAAGAGGCCTTAAAATAAAGAGAGACTCGCCACATTAAGGGAAAAATCAGATTCAGATTTCCCAAATATTCCAGATGTTTAAAATGGGTTTGGTTTGTATTCAGCTCATCTCAGTCTAGCTATGTTTTAAATAGCACTCTTAATGTCTCAGAGTAAGCATATGCCGAAATATCAGTATTTCGTGTCTTAAAAAATCTCATCTGTCCATTTATTGTTCTAAACGCTACCTTTTTTGTGTGATTGAGTACCACACTGTGTCTTGTTTGTAGGTACCCTACTGTAACCTTTATGTGAGGTCTAAGCCCTAAAGGAGCGGGTCATAGACGGGGGGAGAGACTCGGAGAGAAGCATCTGGCCGCAGAAGCCTGGATAAGTGTTTTTATTTTTTATTCAGTGTCTCAAAGACAGCTACAACCAAGCAGTTTTTGCCTGCACGCAGCAACAACCATGGAGGCCATTGCCAAATACGATTTCAAAGCTACTGCTGATGATGAGCTTAGTTTCAAGCGGGGAGACATCCTCAAGGTAAGTGACGACTATTTAAACATTTAATGTTAAGGCTTGTCTTTTTCACTTATACATATGAAATGCCTGCAGGTATTTTCTTGCTGTAGATTTATTTCCTGTGTAGTTAATCATCCATCCATCCTCTGTTAAAACGAAAGTGCCATCAGCAGTATAAAGTGTTTCAGGAAGTAATGTTATTTTATTCAACACAGAAAGAAAGTCTGTGGGATTAATATCATCATGCCAAGTTGAGCTACAGTTTTAAGTCTGTATCTGACATTGAGATCAGTATGTTTTTCATTCATAGATGGCACTGTCGTGCACTTGCCAGATGTTTCTGTCGATCGTAAACCCACATTTAAAAAGAGAAAAACATCAACAGGCCTGGGCTATAGCCTAAAATCCAAAACACTTCTGCATCATGTGATGGTACACATTGTAATTACATGTTGCAACAGAACAGCAACAATGTAGGCCCAGATGCTGTGTGGCCCATTGTATGATAGTAAAGAAATCTAAAGGAGCAATGCTTGTGT
Organism: Centropyge bicolor; assembly: GCA_037975185.1. Classification (NCBI taxonomy): domain Eukaryota; kingdom Metazoa; phylum Chordata; class Actinopteri; family Pomacanthidae; genus Centropyge; species Centropyge bicolor. Next base: position 3,250,094 of record JBBMOC010000022.1, on the reverse strand, counting down.
TACGCTGCAGAAAGCCCAATGATTAAAGAGGCAAAAAGATGCAAGGTTTTTGTTCCATTATGAACTACCTAAAGTGCTCCCTGTGAATCCCCGGGCATGAGCAGCTTATTCAAAGCCTTCTGCTTTCTGCTTGCCTGAAAGCCTTCGTGTCAGTCTCCGACCTTGATGAGATAGCCAAGATATTAGAAAGTACATACTGCAATTTTCCTAGACGATGATTCTCTTTGGATTTAAATGCAATCATCATAATCCCTCTGTTAAGAGCTGTGATGGGCAGGATGCAGAGGCAACAGTGCAAAAAAAAATTAGATAAACTGTAATTTTTCCTTATTTTTGAGCAAAATGTGAGTAGCTAAATACTCCAATTTTAAACATCCTTTTGATAATGCATGACTTAAAGAATTCCCCTTTCCCCTCTTGGCTTTAAGGTCAGTACTTATTTTACCAAAAAAAGGGCCGCCTACAGTTAAGATGGTTCTCAGAAAAAACTGCTTTTAAGCTATTGGCTGATAAGAGTGAATAGCCCCTTTTGTAAAAGATACATTTCTAAAGGACAACAGGGCTTTGTGTATTTTCAGTGTAACCTGTCATCCTGTTTTGATCATAACAATCAGTTGTTTTCACGGACAACATCTGCTTTGCATGACATGAAGGTAGATGGAAAATATTTGTGAAGCCATCTGACATACACTTTATGTTGTATTTAGTAATGTTGCTTTCCTTTTTCTCCTCCAATGTTAAACATCCAATTTAGGAAATTAATTTTGTTACCTTTACTACTAAGTCCCTGACTAATTTTTGCGCAGTGTAGTTGATTTTATACTATCATATAATATGAAATACAAAAGTCAGCTGTGGTGGATAAGTTGACTGTTCTATCAGGGGATGAGCGCTGTTTTTTTTCCCTGTGAGGAGGGAGTTTTGAAAAGATTTCTTATCTCACCAGGGGACCCTAGAGGGAGGGAGGGAGAGTCGGCTTAGGGAACCCTGACTTAAATATGAGTTCTTATTAAATTTGCATATGCAAAGAGACAGCACTGTACTTTTCCTCTAATTTCACCAGCTAGCTCTCTTGTTGGAAAATCTCAAGCTTATTTACCAGATGTTAGAGTTCCAGCCAACAAGAAGTTAATGGGAAATGCCACAGATTTTTTTCCTTTAATTGACATCATTAAAGATGTGATGTGCTTATGAATGTCTGGGTAAATGAGACTGAACTGAACATGATTCTGTGATATATGTTTTGCAATCTTATCGAAGATTCTGCTCTTTTTAGCCAACAGCTAAACAGCCTAAATTGTACTTCTCAGTTCCCCATATGTGTAGAATGTTGTTGCTCTCAATTCTTGATTTGGTTCCTTTCTTAGCAAGATGCATTTAAGGCATTTTCTAAATCCTAAAGAGAGACTCTATTTACCAGAGCTTCTGCACGAGGCAGGTGTTGAGAACAGTCATTTTATTTGACAACAAAAGCAAATCACTAAAACTTGATTTTTCAGGTTCTGTATTATCCCATTTTTTTATCTCATTTTTTCTGACATATGTCTCATAGTATAAATCATATAACCAGCCCCTACTGACAGCTAACATTATGTTAACAGATAAAGTTAGTGCCACTGTTTGTCAAATTGGGAAATGTCTGACTTTGGCGCTCATCAGTGATACAACACAATGGCTTTGAAATTAAAAGAAGATATGTCCTGGCAACATATTTGACCCAGCAAATGGGTACCATACTGTAAGTGCCCAACTTTAAGAGCTACATGAAAATGCTTCGCAGGTTATTTCTGGGCAGAGAATGAATCTGAAATGGGGAAGGAAAGCCTTGATGAATGTTGCCTCTAGCACTGTTCACATTTCATCTGAATCATTTGTTGGCTTCTCTGCCCAAAGGACCAGTTCACTTTTTGAGACTGAATGAATCGGCCTGATGTTCGTCAGATACCCCCCTTCCCCCCTTCATTTCTTTCATCCTGTTTTCCTCTTTTGTTCCTCCTCACAGTGCTCGTACATTAGTCTCAAGTCTGAATGTTTCCCCTCAGGTAACTTATGAGAAACAGGATGGAACAAGCTCCTGAAACATCCTGGTACACAGGTGGACCCACACAACACCTTATTTAGCATGTAACTGTAAGGCTGCGGCTGATAGTCATTTTTTGTAATCTGCCAGTGACTTTCGATTGATGGATCCAGCAGTTATTCTCAAACTCTTTTTCATGTCCCACCAGGATATCACTGAGATTGTCATACATGTGGCACAAAACAGAAAACTGTAATAACTTTCAAAAGAACCCTTTTTTGTCAAATTATTGTAAAATTTAAAATGGTCTCCAAAGTACTGAAGATCAGTTTGTACAATGGAACCAACCAATACCTTTCAAAGTATGCTAATAATTAGCCTGCTAACTGTGTGCACCTGCTTCCTTTGTGGATTCTACCCATTTTTTGTGGTAATTTCTCTGCACTAGTTAGCTACCTCAAAGCACTAAAATTGAAGTAACATCAGTTTGGTCTCTCTCTCGCTCACTATCTCACTTTGCTCTTTGCACTGTGCTTTTTAGACCAGTTAGATATTTGGTTACATAACGGTTGTTTAAACATCAATAATACTAAACTAAATCCCCCTCTCAATTGACAGCATTACCACGAATAAAAGAACACACTCAAGAATCAGATTAGCAAACATAAACGGCCTAACAAGCCGGCTCTGTTTATTTGGATTTATCATCAACCTTGAGGAGTAGTACATCTAAATAAAGACTTTTCTGAGGTGGACTGTGTTCCCAGTAGCTTCCTTTGCTCCCATCACCAGTGCTATCTGTCTGCTGATACTAATACTAAGCAGCTCTGCTCTTGGGACAAAGGCTCCCTCTCATGAGAGAGCAAGCCCATTTTAAGGCTTCGCTTGTATGTAGCATCCTTAACTTGTCACCATTTTCAGTATCACTGAGAGATGGTGGCCGTGTTGTCAGCCCTCACACAGGCATACAGGAAGATCTGTTTTTCACTTTGTTCTGCTCCATAAAGATAGGCATCATCGTCAACATTGCAGTGATTGTTACATTTTATAAAACTTTATAGATGAAAGAAACCGTGGTTTGGCATTGCGAGACATCTTGTAGGCTATGTAGCAAGTATGATCAGCACCAGCAGTACAGTTAGTTACAGTTTGAGTGACTCACTAAAACTCACCATGATGAAGCCCAACTATTAGGCAGCTCCAGCTCTGGCCTAATGCCACAAAGCCACACAGCGGTGTTCCTCCTTGTTTCAGCTGCTTTTAGAAAAGGCCTTTATATAAGCATTTATCTAATGGCCTGCCACTGAGGGGATGAAAAGGTTGTTTTAGGGACACGAAATCCTGTTGTGTTCGACTATTTAATCATCCTGAAATGTGTGTACGCTGATGCTTTTATCACTTGTGAGCGATTACAAGGGGGCGTTCTAATTTGTCCAGCATTAAGTATGAAAGCTGAAACTGATACTGAATCTCATATTAGAATTTCCATTATAACCAGCTTTCCAATTATGTAGGTCTGTGTCTTGATGCTAAATCCATTTTTTCCCCGTTTGACACATGTTAGTGTTCACTTTATTTATAAAGCAGTTTCATTCATAATGTTACTGTATTACAGCACAGTAAAGGACATTTATTGGATGAAAGGAAGCCCATGCACTCCAGCGCCATCAAGAAAATGTAGTCCACAACTGTCAGCCAGTTAGCAAGCACTGTGTCACTGTGACTCACACAGCTGGTTGACCAGTCCAGGCTCCCGTCTTATTTTGCAGCCTTGAGTCATACGCCAACATGTAGTCGTCTCATTTGCCAGTTCATGAGTAGTGAAGCAATCTGTCACATTATAACAGAGGGTCTAACCCGTCACCAAGTGTTTCTTCATATGAAAAACAGCTGTTGAGTAGCAGTTTGCTCACCTTCAAGGAATCCAACATCTTTTAATATCAGAGCTATTTAATCTCCCATACAGTACATTAAATATTAGAATTAGGTGTGTGTGCTTTTAGTCTACATCTAACTTTTGCTTCTTATCAGTAAATAGCACACAGAACTGTTGCAACCACCTTCCTGTTTTATCTTAACATACAGGCTCAAGTTGTTTAACTGTTTTAGGTCTCACAATCTCAATACAGAGTCTGATTTGTTCTTTTTTAGTCTTAAATTCTGAATACTGAAATATATATAAAAAGCACCGAAGCGTGGGCTTGTATTTAAAATGTCTGACAGTACAAATGTGTGTGGGCAAATGACAAATTTGCATAATGCAGACTAGTTCAGTTTCATAATGTGTGCCATCATGCATAGACAAAAAGGGGAAATTGTTGCTGCTGGTTAGAAGATCTTTCTTTAAATCAATTTTTTCCATTTTTTTTAATGCCTTTTTTTTTTAATCGTGCACTTGGCCTCAATAGGTTTGTGCACCTTCACAACACACACGCACTTTAACATTACAGCTTGAAGTGTGCTCCTGAGATTCAACAACAAGAAAAAAATCAATTTGACATCCTGATTAGTAATATTTGATCTTGGATGATTGTTATCTACCCGATTTACTAATTAGAATCAAGTTTATTACTCGTTTATTAATATGTTTCACATTCAAGGAATTAGCCTCAGTCTGTTAGTCCATGGCAATAAATCTAGTAAGAGAAAATACAAGAGATAAAAGTAAGTACAGTAAGTACTATAAGAAAAGTAAGAAAATATAATATATGACCATTTTTAAGATGATTAAGAAGTCATTTACTGAAGTTAAAAATCCATCATTGTAATACGTTTCTGCTGTATGAGAACCTTTTAATGGCCTGTTGTTGTAGCATTTGAGCAGAGAAATATGACTGAGTCAATGACCAGTAAATCATCATGCATCACATTAATAGCTGTCTCTTTGCTCAAATACACAGTTGCACATAACACATGCTCATAAAGTTAATACAAATAAGCCAGCCATTTAATCGTTGTTTGAGTTTTATAATCAAATCAGCTGTTTTCTGTGCTTAGCCTGATTTTATTCTGCTCGTTTTCTGTGTCAGATAGCAGATCTAGAGGAAAAGCAGCCGGCAAGTGGAGGCCACAGCAGAGCCTGGCCATTGCCCTGAGCACTGTACACTTGTTCGCATTTCCTCCTTAAATAAATAAAGATTAACAGCCCTGCTAGCTGACAGAATTAGCTCTCATCAACAGATCTTTGAACTCTGCCCATGTAGAATGATCTAAGATCCGCCTTTCCACCTTGCTGCTTGTACAAGCTATCGTGCATAGATTCAAAGCATTTGTTATTTAAACTCTGTTATATTGCAGCCACTAATGAAACGGTGCACCATAAAACTCCAATTGAAAGTCAAGCCAGGAATTGAACGAGCGCTTTCCAATAGATTACCAATAAAGCAGAAGCTTTTATGGAATGGTAAGACATATAGTAGCAATTATAGGAAGCAAATGTCAAACTATTGTAAACGTTAACTGTTATTACACTGAGAAATGACAGTCACTCATTAATATTACAAAACACTGAAATTTTATGAAGAGGCTTACATGGCTTTTGAAATATTAGAACTGCAGTGCTGCAGGATGGTAAAGGTTATATTGACTAACTGAACAAATTTTTCAGATTATTGGCTCTTTACACCAGTTTCAGTTGGATAAATTTCCCACTTCAGCAACTCTCTACTTAAAGGTTCTATATTTTCAGATTTTTATGTTAAAGTATTTAAAACTGACTTAACTTTTGTTGAAACTGAATGTGAATATGAGATATTTTCCTTGAGAGAGAGATTATAAACCACCACCCACTCATCCTGCTGACCCAAACCTCTTGGAGCCCAGAGTCAAATTGAGCTTAGAATCTGTGGTGAAGTTGTCTAGTCTGTCCCAACATTAGTGTGTCCTTCTATCTGTGTGTGCTTACTTTAATGTCACGGCTTAGCTGTTTTCACATCCTGTTTGATGTGTCTTCCAACCCCCAGCAACTTCCTGTGTCTCCACAGCAGACTCCAGCAACTCTACAGTGTGCACCTACCACACCGCAGCACTGAATTGACAGAGAGAAGCCTGGTCCTTCTTGACACAGACAGTCAGAATTTAGTGCTCACACAATTTGCAGTAGAAATACAGTAAAGCTATTTGGCAGCGGTCACCATTTTGAAGTCACCCTGTGACAGAGATCTTGTTGCCCTTCCTCAGGAGTTGCGATATAAAGGAAAATGGAGCTTTTAGCCAGTTATTTCAACACTTTCTGTTAAGACCCCCTCCCCTGATTAATGGCTCCCTCATCGCCTATTAGTGCTTAGGATATTGATTTCCCCTCCCCATCCACTTGACCATTGAAGAGAAGAAGACTTGTATCAGTGCTGCCTTGTGTTGCCTGAATGTCTTGAAAATCCAGACCTCTCTTGAAAAGACTCATAAGCCGTCATTAGAGTCTGAGCTCCAATCCCAGATCCCTGACTGATTGGTTGATTTTTAAATTCCAAACACTTTAACTTCAAGGGAGCAGCTTTTTTCTGCAGATGTCTGGTCCATCTGTGTGTAAAGCAGCAGTGCAGTTGACTATGCAGAGCTGAAGGGTCAATAAATCGCTGCGATGTTGCTCATTGTGCAGGTTTTGTTACAGCCGAGACTCACACTACTTACACTGCCAGAGGCCTTGGCGGATCTCACTGGAGTCCAAGAGACTGTGTGTGTTCAGTTCACATTTGCATAAGAGCAGACTATTTTCTAATTAAGTGCCGACTCTCTGGAGAGAAAGCTTCGATAAGTACATTTCTCTGACTCTGTTTTTTTTTTCTCTCTCTCTCCTCTTTCATTTGTCTAATTCAAACAGTGTGACCTTGTTAGAAAGCCTTGTAAGAAAAACTTTTCCAGAGGGCTTGACTATGAAATATTGCCATTGACACGTGGCCCACAATGAATTAAGGGCAGTCTTTAACACAAGACAAAAAGAAGTTTGTCAGATAAAGTGTAAGTCAGCATTTCAGTCATCCAATGCAATTTTCCCTGCAACACACTGGTGCAGGTATTGTTTACTCAACCTGTATTTGTAAATGGATTTTCATTAGTAGAACTGTAGCAGGCAAAAAGATGATACTTAAGAGGGCAAACATGTGACCCACTTTAAAATAGCAGGAATAACAACCTGTCTTTGCTTGTGACGCCACTACCAGCATGCTGCCGTTCACAGAGCCAATGGAAGGAGATGTGTAAACTCCAAATATTGCCTTAGCTTAGTAATGGAGGAAAGTGTGTTTGCGTGAACCTTTTCCTGCCTTTCTCCCTTTTCATTGTCTCATGCTATTTTTTTTGTGTCTGTGTATTTGAGGCATCTGCTCCAAGTCAACATACGGCAGCAGGCCTAGCAGGCTGACACTTATTTGTCCCAGCAACCACCCACTCTGGCCCAATAGCTGCCCAACTGGGCATGGTTTAATATGTCAGCACTCATGCCTGCTGCTGACGCTGAAGTCGAAAGCAGCTCTCTTAAATTGACACTCTCGCCGCCTCTGTTTCTATGGCTTTGCTTGTACAGCATGTCGACCTTATACAAACAGTAGCAGCAGTACTGGTGCTATTGAGACACTCGACAGACCATTTGAGTGTGCAGTCGACATTTGCTCTTGTTCACTCATTCACTACTCCTACGTGCTGCATTTTTTTAACGGTATTGTTTTAACGGTTTTACATGACAGTTATCATAATATATTCGTCCTCATCATCTTACTTTATGGGATTGTTCACAGCGTGTACATGTAGAGGAGACACTGGACTAGGGTGCAAAGATTTCACGCTCTGATTTTAATAAATTATATCATTGTGTGATATAGGGACATGATTTCATTAAATCTCTTCCTAAATAATCACCTCAAACAACCTGTTTGTATCTGCAGTTTGTATTGTAGCATAGCAGAGATGAGCTGTTGAAGGCAGAGTTGGGGTCTGAGTGGAAACGTACACCAATCAGCCACAACATTAAAACCATCTGCCTAATATTGTGTAGGTCCCCCCTCATGCCCCCAAGGCAGCTCTGACCTATCAGGGCCTTGACACGGGACCTCTGGGGATGTCTCTTGTGTCTGGCACCAGGATGTTGGCAGGGAATCTTTTGGTTACTGTGGATTGGTAGTGATGCCTCTGTGGATCGGGCTAGTTCTGCATTCCGCAGATGCTCGATCAGATTGGGATTTGGGGGAATTTGGAGGTAAGTGCTTTGGGCTCTTTCGCTGGGCCTGAGCAGTTTTTGTAGTGTGGAAGGGTGCATTGTCCTGCTGTGGGAGGCCACTGCCATTGCGAACTGTGCTTGGTCTACAACAACATTTAGGTGGGTGGTATGTGCCAAAGCAACATCCAAATGAACGCCAGGACCCAGTGTTTCCAAGAAGACTATTGCATTGCCAGGATTAGTGTAGTATATGCCATGAGGAGGTAGGCACCATAGACACACTCTAAGTTAGTAATACAGCACAAGCAAACTGTGTGGCTCTTTAGAAGCAGTCATCCAAAGCAGGAGTTAGGATGGCTATGGCCTTTTTGATCACCACCCCTGGACATAAACATAGATGTCGTCAATAGACATAACTCAGACGCATTGTCATCACTGTCTTGGACACAAAAACCACCTTCAAGAATAGCCTTTCATAATGCAAATTAAAGTGGTTCTTCTAGTTCTCTTTCTGTGTTGCAAAGCTTTTCTAATGTACATCTTCTCCATAGTTTCTACAGTTTCTTCATTCTTTCTGCCCGAAAAAGAAAAAAAGAAAGAGCTTTTCAGTGGCACTGCAGGTTAGATGTTGCATGTAATGGGCACAGCGTGGAAATGAAGTGACAACTTTCCCTTTCAGCAGATTGATGGGGTATTGCAAAAAGGCATTAAGCTAGCCAGCTACCGCAGATGGAGGACAGTGCACTCCACAGAATAAAACATAGCTAGTTTGGCTGCTCTGAAAACAAGATGCCCTCATTTTATGCAATTTGCCCCTGAGGAGTTTTCCTAAGCTGATCACAAGGAGTGTGATTCTTCAAAGTGCTCCTCTGTCTTCTTCTTTTTGCTCTCTCTCTCAGCTTCTGGTGCTTTCTCATGCTTTTCCTGTTCGTCTCTCTTGATCTGGCTTCTGTCACGGTTTTTGTGCCTTGGATTTTTTTTTTTTTTGTTCTTCTCCCCTTGCTCCCTCTACCTCTTTTCTCACTGCTCTTCCTCTGAGTGTTGAGTCAGAGAGCTGTAATTAGATCTCACTCCTTCTCATCTCCACACCACTCCCTCCTGACGTGCCATGAAGTCACTGACAGCTGTATTTAAACCAAAAGTTGTCATCCTCTTGCTTTTTTTTCCCTCTGTACTCCGCTTTAGTTCCCGCTCTGCCCAAAAAATGCATACCTGACAATCACCTTTGGGCTAACATTGACCTCTGGCACCCTATCCGAGCACCGTGCCACTGGTGTATAGTTGGATAATTTCTTGAACAACAGCTGGTAAAGTTGGCATCAGATGGCAACAAGCCCCTTCTTAATGCGACATAACTGCAACAGTTGTTCCTAAATGCACACAGTTGCCTAAGCTGTCACATCTGTTTACTGCACAACAGATTTTGTCGCTTTTTTTTTCTTTTTAAGCTCGAGTCATTAGAGGGAACTGCCAAAATAAACTGCACCGAGAATTCAAGCTGTGATAAACAACATCATGATGTAAGAGAAGATCCTCCCCCCAGCTGCCTCAGTCAAATTGATGTTGAGAGGAGAAAGGAGTTGGGGGGAGTGGGGCTAAGCCTAAATTATTAATTATCACACTTGGACTGTTATTCAAAGTTTACCACCCATCTGGTTTGGCTGGTGGGTTCATCATTTTTTCAGGCCTTATGAGATGGTCTTTCAATATGATTATCAACTACAGTGAACAGGTAACTGTTGGATTGCTTGTTTTCATACAGTGCTTCACTTTATTACTTCCCTTAGTACTAAATAAATATTCTCATTTAGCTTATAACTCTAACTATTTTGATAAGTGCATATTATAAACACAGTTTAATTCAGTATCATAAATGTTATTGTTAACAGAAGTGTCAATTTGCTACTTCTGCTCTAAGGATATACCAGTGATTCTCAACCAGTCTCTGCTGCTGTGAGACTCAAAGATACAGGATGTGATGATGCAGAATGGTTCATGTGTTTTTATTACTTACATTTTTTTTTTTTTGAAAGTTTCAGAAAATATAATGTTCACCTCCAGTGTGTTTCCACCTATGGGAGTGGGGGCATTGTTACAAGCCCAATAACATTGGGACAGTGCGCAAAATGTAAATATAACAGAATGCAGTCATTTGCAAACAAACTGTGTTTACTGACACAGGTTTTATGGAGTGTTCCTGAGCCCATGCATTAATATCCTTTATACAATCATGTGTTTGACAAAGTGGTGAACCTTGCCCCATCCTTGCTTGTGAATGACTTAGCCTTTCCAGGATGAACCTTTCATAGCCAATCATGATACCAATGAATCTGGTTAAACATTAAAAATACTGTCTTTGTACTGTTTGCAATTGTGTATATGTCAAAAAGGATTAGCACATAATCACATCCTGTTTTATGCATGTTTTACACAGCATCCCAACTTTTTTGCAATCGTCGTTGGACCTTAAGTTTGAGAACCACATCTGTATGAGAGTTGGTCGACTTACACACACTTCAGCCTCTTCTGCTGGGTGTCCAACATTTAGTTTATCCCCTGGGTTGGAGGTGTAATATGTGTTTGAAGCTACAATCTCTGCTCTATAAGGGAAGGGGGGGGCTCCCCATGTGGTAATGGCCTCAAGCATTATTTTAATTACAAGAGTGTTACAAGCCTTCATTTACTGGAATCCAATGTAATCTCTTTCTCTGTGTCTTTCTGTATCTGGGTAGCACTCATTGCCTCCCTGATCCAAGTCTGCAGCCTCCCCGCTGGGCGCAAAGGAGGTCAAAGTCATTTCCACGGCTTTTAATTTTTTTTTTCTCTAGAGTTGTTTTGCCAAACAAAGCAAAAAAAAAATAGTGGACTAGTCTGGGTCTTCACACCACACACCCCACCCAATCACACCCCCAAACCTGCTGTGATTTTTTTTTTCTCTCCATATCCGTCAGTCTAGGACAGCACAGTTATTTATCTTTGAAATATTCAGGGTATTTGAAATGATCACACCAATACATAACCTGCCTTTTTTTAAAAAGACTTGACCCCACAGTCTTTTGCACATTGTCCTAGATACTGTACTGTTTAGGTGGTGAATCAGTTTGTCCCCTGTGTAAGATCTGGTGCCACCACAGGGGTCACTTCTGCTGCCAGCATGTCAAAATACCAGGCCTCAGATTCCATTCCTAGGACATCCACATAGTTGGCACTCACACACGCAGACACACACACAGACACTCGCAGATATGCTCAGCTCTGGCATTGCTTAGTACGTGTACCATTACAGATCTTCTATTCCCACTGTCTTATTTTGCAGGGGGGGTGTCAGCCAGGCCCACCTGATGGCTCAATAGTGTCTGGTCGAAATCAGAGTCTGTCCCCATACCAACTTTTATGTGTGTACATAATCTACTGATTCTGAAATCTTAGTACATCTTCGTTCTTATCCAGAAATGGGTTTGGGATGGTCATGGAATTGCTAGATTTGGACCATTTAAGCAGATTATTTTGAAGTTTCTCATCTTTCTGCCCTGAAAATGTGTTTCCTTATTGAGTATTCTGCCTTAATAACTCAGTGGAAGAATGATTGATATTGCAGTGCGTGCTACTACTGATGTGCTGTTTGGGCTCCTTTAAATGTTTATTGTCAGCCTTGATCCACTAGCTTTTCTTAACAGTGGCTGACTTAAACTTTGCATTTTACCAGGTACGTTGCTGTAACCGCTAACTTTCTGTGGTCTGATCAGATCACCCAACAGTGTTTGATGTTGTCATGTTTGCCGTCTGGTGTACAAATAGACAGCAGAAGGGGCTCTATCAGTTTCATTAAACTTCATGGCAGACCCAACAGGCTTTGGCCTCTGAGGTTCTGATGAAGCTTTAGCTTGTCTATTTTTCTATCTGGCTGACCTGCCGCACGCTCAGATTAACTCGCACTCCGGGGTAATCCCTGCTCCTGATTTATTGCAATCCTGTGTGGACCGTGCAGACATGCGGTTTATTTAGCGTCTTGTTTTCTCTGCCCCCACCATTAGTCTCCTTACGTACCCCACTCTCTACCTCCATCGCGTGTTGGGCTTCGCTTTGTGTGTTTATATATACGACTTATGCAGTAAGGATTACTTGCGCATGGCTATTTCTTTTATCCACATACTTGGTGCTATACAAAGGATTGTCTTTGTGATATTCAGTTGTAGGTGGCCAGGAAAAAGAAAGTAAGGATTTCAATCTAATCTCCTTATAGTCATCACTTAACACCGCTTCCAAATTAAACCAGCAACAATCTATGTTTGCTCTGCTTTGTTGTAAACTGTGAACATGGGCTAAAAATAACTACAGGATTGCTTCACAAGCCCTGGAAGGTATAGGTGTAACTTCTGTTCATCCTTGTTACAAATGGGAGTTGCTGCGTTGCATTTTTATTTGGATAGAATAAAAGAAATCCTATTATGTGGCATCCGTTTCTCTGGCCTAAATAAATCTCCAGCGCAAAGACAACATAGCTTTGAAAGATGATTAACATCATTGAAACACAGCAGCCCTGTTTATAAAATGGATTTCCACAAGATCTTGTATAATTTCACGGTTTCACAGAGAGATCCTGAATTAGTAGTTGCGGACATGGGTCTCCCGTGAACGACAGCTTCCCCGTGTTTAGTGTCACACATGACTTTGTGGGTGGAAGTGCTATAATATTTTAGTGTGTGAGAGAGAGACAGGGGAGGAGGGAGTCTACAGTGGCAGCTGTGGAGGAGATAATCCCCTGGCTGGACCTTAGCCTCTCAAATAGAAACTCGTACAACTATTGTGGCTCAATCAGATTAAAAAGACAAAAAAAAAAATCTTCAGTTTCAGAGAGAGGGAGGGAATGCATATCATCCACAGAAGTGCAGTAGCACAATGCTGGCTCGGCTCAGAACACAGAGACTGAGCTCAGCCAGACACAATGCTGCGGTTGTCTCCTCTCTGTTTGGTTCAAAAAAAAAAAACTGCCAGCCAAGCAAATATTTTATTTCTGCTTTTCCACACAGGCTGCCATTCTTTCAGTTTTGAGAGCCACCAGATAGACAGCAGTTGGGTTCAAATGTCACTCAAAGCCAACCATTTTCACTGGGCTTTGTTTGATCTGTTTTTTTTTTTTTTTTGAGCATGCAGTTTTTCTCTAATATCAAGGCCGGAGGTCTTCTCTTTTTTTTAACAGGTCAAATTCCTTTCTTCTAAAAGCCAATGCTTGTCAACATTGGTTGCCACAGTTAGGTTGCTTTTAATGTTGTTTGAGAGGTGTATTCAGACTTATTCAACTTAACTCAAAACAGATGTTTGCCAGAAAGCAAATAAGTGCATTTCCTAAAATGTCAGAGAGTTAGATGAGAGGATCGATACCACTCTCTTGTCTCTATGGTAAATGGGCTGAAGAAACCTTTTAATCCCTTGAAAAATACTTCCTGGGACTAAGAGTTGCCGGTCATTTATGTTATATTGAAGCAAGGTGAACAAAAAACAAACTGGTTTGTGGCTGCAGAGTTTTTAAAAATGGTGCCTGAAGATAAATGCTTACTCAACCAATCAGAAATGTTAAAAGCCCAACACCAAAATTCTTCTACTTTTGGAAAGTACCACCCCCTGAGCAGGGAGTTTTTGGGTGTAAAGAATCGCCCCCATAACTTAGATTAGCTGCTGGTCCCTGCGGTGGAAACACACTGAGTTCCTCCAACAGTTTCTAGTCCCTGGGGAAAGTTCCTGCAGTGGAACCTTTAGAAACTGTGAAGCCCAACCCCATGCTGACATATTTGTAGGAGGGGAGGGGAGTTTCTTCATCACTGCAGCTGCTCATTTAGATTAAATATCGTCGATTAGTTTTCTCACACATTAGCTACATCTTTACTCAGCTACACCGACTTTTATGCATATTAACACTGTGTTGTATTACTGCTAAATTTATTGGAAAACTAAATATGATGTCTTATAGGGTTGTGGCATTTATACGACATTATGATTACATGAACACAGTGTTTAATTCCTTCGTTATACTATCATGGTGAGTATAAATATAAGAAGATTAGATATTTTCCCTTTCTTTTTCCTGTTTGAAAACCCATGACTTCATGGTGTTCCCCCACCTCTGATACCAAACTTACAGCCTGTTTTCAGTAGTGAAACTATGTCAAGTTGTTTTGTGGTTTTCTAAAGTTCCAAAGAACAGTTCCACATATTTTAAAAATGAAATGGAACCAACAAGTTTTATATGGTATTCCGTCTTCTGGTTATTTGCAACATGCTCAAATGTACAAACATTTTGTTATCTTTTAACAAAAGAAACATTTCTCTACAAATTGAACAGCATTTATCATTTTGTAAAAATCGTTTCAATTATGTTTAATATAGCACGTTTTGTATCACTTTGCTGTCTTCAGCTGGAATTGAGCATTTGGATTTTTAAATATGTTCCAGCTTGTTTATTTTGCCTGGACAAGTTCCTTTCTTGTTTGTTTAATGAAGCCTTTGGAGCTCCATTAAACAAGCGTGCTGCTGTTTGCCCTGCTGTCAGCATCACCGAGACCCGGGCCATCCCACAACACAACAGTGTATGTGAAAATTTCTCACACACGTGACCCCAATCTGTTTCACTTGGATGTCAGCTGAGTGGGACTGTGCGCTCTAATATTGCAGGTTTACATATGGAATGAAGCCTAAAATATTGTCAAGTACAGCAGAAACATGCACTTGCGGATACGAAGTGACTATAATTCAGAATTCTGCAGCAGACATTGAAAATGAGAGTTAGCTTGGGATACTTTAGCGTTTTTGAATTTCCTGGAAAATTTCCTGAAGCATCTTAGCAATTCATATAAGCTTAGTGGTACAGTATGTTGCAGCACCTGCTATCCTTTATTATTAACTGTAGACTGGGTGATGATTGAAGGTTGCATGTTGTGCTGTCTGCCAAAAGGACACTCTATTTCAACAATGATAAAATACATTATAAAGGCAGCTCTGTTTAGGAACTAAGAGACCTTTCTTTTGACTTTATTTGACCATGATCTGTTGAAAAAGATGCTTCCAATGCTTCAGATTTTCTTTTTGTTGTCATCCTGCTAACAATGAAATGAAAAATGTAACATCCAGTCCTCATTCTCACTATTGCAGAGTCTACTACACAATAGTGTACTTAGCCACATGTCCACCCACTAAGAGTAATTAATCCAGTTAAGAAAGTTGTTTTTTGTTTTTGTTTTTTTTGTTTGCTTTCCCCGAGAGAGGTCAAAGTACAGGGTCAACCGAAGAGCGCTGCTGGAGCTGGTATGGATTCAAGAGCTCTTCTGCAGAGTGGATGCTTGCCAACAAGTGGGCTTGAGCCTTGGGTCGTGAGGATGAAGCATTGTCTATGTGACTGCTTGGCAACTCCTCCACCTACAATACTGTGGAAGAGCACGTCGTACTCCTACAGGATTTGTTGTTTGTTTTGTTTTAAAGTAACTCGACTTCAAGTGGTGGAAGTGCTACTGTTTTGTTTGTGTGTATGTGTGAAGAAGTTTTGTTTCTGCATTCCCATATATGGAGGTTGCGTGTTGTTGGCAGAAAGTAAAACCGTGTTATTTGGAGTTTGCAGTATTGGTGAGACGTGTTAAGGCCTTGACGCACCACGCTGACATTTGGTGCTGACTGATCATTAGGTGTCTGTCGCCAATAATCACACATGGTTTTTGCAGGGCGTTTGTGTCCAGCAGTTTGGCTGATGGAGCGCTATGCAGCCGTGGAGACAGACGGTGAAAGCAAGATAACTGGATAGCTGTTAATGTTGACCAAATACCTGGGAAAGCTAATGACATCCCTATCAGCCACAGCTGTATTTCTTTAGTGCCAATTAGCAAATGCTAGCTTGCTAACATGCTAAACTCAGATCATGAGCATTATACCAGCTAGACATCAACATGTTAGCATTGTGTTTGTGAGCATGTTAGCACGCTGATGTTAGCTTTTAGCTCATAGCGCAGCTGTGTCTCAGTACAGGCTCACAGAGCTCCTAGTATGGCTGTAGACTCTTTCTATCTTTCATAAGCAACAGACCCATGAGCTGACAATGCCGGTGTAATTGTGAAGGCCACCTAGTGTTAGATCAGTCCGCCTTTGTGGGCTCTACTTCTGAAAGGTCGGTTTGGTGTGTCAACACACAGCCCAGAGGCTCAGGCACTTTTGTTTGAGTCTTGGCTCAGACAGCAGCACATTGACCAGCATAAACACATTCACCTGTTTCCCCATCTCTTTGCGTTGCATGTATCAAAATATCCAACATAAAGTCCAACGTGTTAATTGCACATACACATATGCAATTGACACACCCATCCACCCCCTACTCCTGATTTCAATCTACTTATGTTTTTGCTCCAAAGCCACTCCCTGATCCAGTAATGCGGGTCTTGTGCGGGGTTAGCAGCTGGGGAGGGCCAGTGACAGCTGGCATTCTGCAGGCTCACTGGAGCAAATAGACCCAGGCCACTCACACTACACGGGGGCCAATTGGACAGCTGTCTTGGGCTGGGTTAGTGGGAAATTATGAATTTATGGGGAGAGGAAGAGGGAGGCGAAGAAATAAAATTACAATTTAGAAAATAGAGGGATTGATGAAAAATGTTTGAGTGTAATTTCCATCGAGGGTTCTTTTTTTTTTCTCTATTGAGTTTGAAAAGCAGTATAGAATTGCAGCAGAACAACATATGCACAGGAAAAATGGTGAAAGAAAAGGATAAAACAAAAAGTTACACAATTTCTCAGGAGTTAAAAGGTATTGATATATGACAACTTAAGGCAGTTAACCTGTTAGACCATTAACCATTCTCTCAATTTCCCCACTGTGGGACGAACAAAGGTTTATCTTATCAAATTTTTCAGTCAGACTAACGACAGGTTGCCGGACTTACTGACAGCATGTCAGAGCTCATTTACATCCAATATTCTTTCACTCCAGTAAATCAGTATGAAACATTGCGTTCTTGCCTCAGCCAAAACTACTTTTTTTCCCACTTTATGAATAATGCAGATGAGTTGTGATCAAAGACGGTAAAAGAAATGTCTTGTAACAAACTTGACTCATGTAAATCTTCTGAGTAAAACTTGAGTCACTCCTGGTACAGGATTCTGCCTGACTGGATGAGAGGGGCGATGTTAATGCTAGCCCTGCTTTGCTTCAAGCCCCTCAAAGAATCCAACATGTGACAGCTTGGCTTTGTGACAATAGTATCACATCCTTTTCTGTTGCTTTTTAGCCTTGATACCCTGCTGGTCTGCGGTGGGCCGAAAGTTAGATTATCAGATGGGCTTTGACTGCTTTTTGCAACATCATGCAAATAAAGGCTGGATGACTCAGTGCTATTGCTTAGTTTTCCTCTGAAATTGGTACATGTGTAACTGTTTATGAAATGCATCAATGGTTTCATGAAATGTACTTTAAGGCGCTTGTGAACTACTTTTCCTTAAAGCTACTGTCCATTCTTTTTTCCTTCTTTTAATCTCACTTTTATTTTTCTTTTAGAAACTGACAACCAAAATATCCATATAAATTTTACTCCAGGGCTTCAAATAATCCTCATATATTGAGTGACATGACATTCACTTATGTAGACAGTACCCAGAGGAGGTTTGTGTGAGACCACACATGTTTAAATCAGTTGGCCCAGATGTCAAACAGACTTTACCCTCCTCACCACCCAGTACTCCTATTGTGTGCCACGTGTGTGAAAGGGCAAATCCGGACCGGTCCTTATGAGGAAATGACTTAACATTTCAACCTGTGAATTGAACACTCACAATAAATGAGCTCCTGCAGCATGAAGGTTATTGCCTTTCAACGTGACCCATGTCTTGTAAACTCACTCACACGTTGACCAAGTGTCACATCCATATTGAGTCGGACACCGGTCGATGCGCCACCAGCCCAACACACCTGGACTGTGGCCACGCTTTGTCAGACATGAGCGCCCTCACAGCTGTCCCCGTCACTGAGGCGCGTTGTTAAGTGAGTCTGGAGGTGCAGGTCACATAAAGACACCTGAGACCTTATCTTTTGAAGCGTTTCAAATCGTGTTTGTTAGATTGTAATTCCCTGCTGTTCTCCCCCCTGTTAGTTTTGTAGTCTCCTAATATTTACCAAGCAGTTCTCCACCACACCGTACATGCACCTTCTGAAGTCACAGGAAATTAAATAGCTTAAAGCTAAATTTAGGAGGTTCCTGTTGTTGACACTTAGATGTGACACTAACCTCAGCAACTCATCTCTCCCTTTTTTTTCTCTTTTTCTCACCACCAGGTATTAAATGAAGAGTGTGATCAGAACTGGTACAAGGCAGAGCTAAATGGAAAAGACGGCTTCATCCCCAAGAATTACATAGAGATGAAAGCCCATCCGTAAGTATTATGAATACCACTTTCTTAGTCTTTATGTATGTCCTGTCCTGTTCACTCTTAAGAAACTTTTGTTTGTGTGTGTGTGTGTGCACACAAAAGTTTGTGTTTGTTGAAGCACTTCAGAGGCCAGGCTGGATCCTTGGAGGACATTACCTCTGGACCTGCGTTCAGAGCCAGATTAGCTCTCTCTTTAATAATGTGCTCAAGGCCTCTTACACTTAATTGAATATTGACCTTATTGCATCATTGCTGCGGGGCTGTCATTACATCACAAACAACAATACTCAAGTGTTTACAGTCTTTATTATGGTTATGGGGAATCCATATTTAGCTGCACTTCATACATCTGTAACACAGAGCCTCTCATCATCATTATTAAGGTTCTCATGGGCTTTTATACAAAGTTTACACATTCATACTGAGTAATGTTTTTAGCAAAATGCCATACAAACAGAAAGGTAAGTACCTACCATAAAACTTAGCATCACATTGAGCAAAACGTGAATTATTTAAATTGTTTCTGAAACGCTGAAACAAAATAGTAAAATCATCATTTTATTAATTATTTAAAATCTGTGTCTGATTATTCTGATAAATCTTTTTATTCAGCCGGTATTTATTGTCCAAACATGGCAAAACACAATCGTACACAATGTAGAACAGCATTGTTGGATTTGATTAGCAGATCACGTGACTCGAGACAGTGTTGGAATATGTATCCATCAGGACACCCTAGTTCATATTGACAGACTCAATGAGAGATTTGTGCAAGCAGTTATCACTACCTGTTACGCTCATGTGACTTTAATGTCCCTCCTCAAACTGAGCATTACTTTATTATTGCTTTCTCATCAGGGATTTAGGATTAATTTTTCTGCCTGCCACTCACCCTGAGCACATCAGAGAGAACAGGAAGGGTTGTGCCATTTAACAGACTGTGCAAGTGCATCTGGCTTTTCTGCTGGGGGTGTGAAAAATAATTCAGTATCTCGTCGATATTCTTGATGATATGACATCTTGCGAAAGATTTGGCAATGCTACGCTGACCCAGTGTACTTTATATGCTTGGATTAGAGCTCACAATAGCTGTTGAGATCTCCTCCTACTCAACCGGGTGCTTCTGCTTGAGGTGGTGAAATAAGTTAGTTGTATTGCCCCTTTTTTTTTTTTTTTTTTTAAACACATCACGTGGTTTGTTGTACGTCTTTGCTTTTATAATCAAACCACTTCCACACTGCTGCAGTCCCTCCCCTTTTGGGAAACTCGCTCCTCCACCATGGAACTGGTGGCAATGTTACTTTCATTTTCATACGCTACAACACAGGCCTAGCTTCTACTAATTTCTTTTTTGTTGTGAAATAGCCAGAAGGCCAAATTTCCACTATGGCTAAATCCCAGATGAAAACTATGTCACAGACTCCAGTTGTTGTCAGAGCTTGTCTGATGTCTCATGTTTGCTTGCCTTTATGAGCTCTGTTGTTCAAGTGTTGCCACATCCTAGGACGTCATTGATTTTTTTTTTTTTTCTGTTAATGAAAATTTCCTTCAACCAACACACTCTTCAGTATAATCTAAACCAGACCTGCAGTAGAATATGCCTCACTACACTGGTTCAGTATAATGCAACCTGTGGGAATTTTACTGAAGTTGTTTCTGTGTGTAGATTTACTGTCTATTTTTGTTTGGAAAAAAAAACTATCGAGCACAGTAATGGACTAGCAACAGTGATAATGGGGCATGAAGTGGCTGGAGTTTGCCTTTGTCTCCCGTTGTGGTGACAATGAAGTGCCATCTGAAAGCACCAGGCACCCACACAGCCCAACAGACATGCACACACAGCGGTGCTATACAGCAGAGCACAATGGAGTATGGCTCCGCTCAAAGTCAGAGTCCTTTCTGTTTGTACGCAGATCTTTCCCCCTGTCCCAGCACTAATTGCATTTTTTGTGGCTAATGCTTAGGATTTTGTGACAGCTTATTAAGAATACGAGTGCCAGAAGCAGAATGCTTTCCCCCTTTCAGGGGTAGAGGTATAGGTGTGTGTGTGTGTGTGTGTGTGTGTGTGTTGCTGATAGTGCTGCCAGTCATCCTTCTCCTCCTGTTGTTTCCTTGGCTCCATTAATTGCTCTGCTATCACTTTGATCAAACAGGGAAAGAGACTCTGTGTGCAGGCTTGCTTTGCTGCCAAGCACAGATACGGAGCGGATCAAGAGTTGGCCATTTCATTATTGATTTTCACCTACGTGTAAAGGAGCCAAGATGTCATCTTTTGGCTGACTGTACTTTTTAATTATTTACACAAGTAAAGAGCTTTTCACTGGCTTTGTCTCCCATTTGTCTCTCCCTCTCTCCATCCATCTTAATCGCTCTCACTTATTCCCTCTGTCAGGGCTTTCCTGCAGTGATAAATTAGAAGTACATATACTACTAAAAATACATTTATGCCACTTAAAAGTGATTAAAAACCCACAAGTTTAAATCTCAAATTGAATCTGTTTTTTTTTTTGTTTTTTTTTTATTTTTAATGTTGAAACACAGATGCTCATGAAGATATTTTATGGAACCCAAATATTTTTATATTTTAAATTTTTATGTTGGCCTTGCCACTATAATTAGATTGTGACTAATCCACTTCCTGGTATATGGATGGACAGTGTGGCTGGCCAATGCTTGTGTAACTTCTTCCTTACTTCCTTGTGTGAGCATGCAGTGCTTTCTGTGCCCACTGCTCTTGTTAAGACAGCTTGGACAGGTCGAATGCAGATTTATATGTAGTTCCTCGTTGACTGTCACCACTGTGCAGCTTGGTTGATCAGTGGTTAGCACAGTCACCACACTGTTAATTCCTCAGTTCACACACCTGTCAGCCAGCAGTAGGTGTGATGTTTGTGTGACAGTTACGTGCTTATGCTGTGTCTTCTGCAAGTCTGCAGACAGGGAGGAAACTAGGTTAGCTGAACTGAAACTCAAAATTTCTCAAAGGTGTGACATTGTGTGTGTTATCTCTTTGATAAACCAACATAGTTGAAGTCATATTCCACCTCCTTGCTCAGTGCATGACAAGCTAAGCTTTCCCTGTTAGCCTCAGTGCAATAAGCATTATAAAAGAAAAACTGGCTCTCATAACACTGCCGTTAGACTACAGTTATGTTGAGCTTCATCAATCAGTGTTGTGCCTTTATTATCTATCTGTTCAGTTTTCTCAGTGTTCTGATAGATTCACTCGACTTGCGTCTGTTTTCTACCTCCTCCAGGTGGTTCTTCGGGAAGATTCCCCGCGCCAAAGCAGAGGAGATGCTAAACAAACAGAGGCACGACGGGGCCTTTCTCATCAGAGAGAGCGAGAGTGCACCGGGAGACTTCTCCCTCTCTGTGAAGTAAGTAGCACGGCAGCAGTGCACCACCGAGAGAAAGACATGATTCACACTCACACTCTTTTCTATAAATACAGTTTCACATTATCCTTACATCAGTGTACAGTTTCCCCAGAACTGATCAGGTTCGTAAGTTTCCATACTTGGTATGTCTGAGTCATCGGTGCAGTCTCTTCCTTATTCTTGAGAAGTCCCAGTGCTGCCCTCTGGTGACCAGCATTTGCCACCTATGATCATTTGAGTCATGCGTTGGACGTCAGCCCTATGAGTACTTACTGTTTTAGCTGACACATACAGAGCTCATTTCCTCTTATCTGTCTCTCTCCATCCTGACCTTCCCAAAACACACAGTTCAGATCAGTTCACAGCAGGTTACATGTAAAGTTGATGCCAAGATATGGATCTTAATTACTGTCTGGACTGTCCTGATTCCACTTAGTCTGCCAGTGCTGAATGTCAGTCTATTACTGTCGTGACTCATTCATTTAACTAACACTTATCAGTCTGTCACAGACTCACATGCTCCATCTGATAAGCGACTTTAAACTATATTTATTTAAATCTGCGCTGTAGATGTCTGGTCACAAATTATCTCTTTGTACTCTTAAATATTGCTAATGATTACTCTCTGTGACCTTGTGCAGGTATGGAAATGATGTCCAACATTTCAAGGTTCTTCGTGACGGGGCTGGAAAGTATTTCCTATGGGTGGTGAAGTTTAACTCCCTCAACGATCTGGTGGACTACCACCGCTCAACCTCGGTCTCTCGCAATCAGCAGATCTTTTTGCGAGACATAGAGCAAGTCACCCAGGTAAGAATCACTACGAGTTGACACGCTCTGGGAGCCAGGCTTCTTTTCCTCACACTACAATCGCAGTGACACCCAAGCGCATAAAAACAATAAAATGGCAATATTTTTTTTTATAGAATGATATAGAGGTAAAGGTGTTTTATTTGAGGATATAATTGAGTGTATATTTCAAACTTACCAGCACCATACATGCACATGTAGATGACAAACCAGGAAGAGCATGTTGGTCGTCAGCATGACCACATATGAACAAACTGCAGCAATGTTCTCTGCAGAAATGTCTTAGAAAGCATCCGAACTCTGAAAAGCTCTCTCTTACAGTCAAGAATGTAGTTACTTATTATGTTTCTGATGATGGTCAAGGAAATGAAACAGAATTATTGTCAGAGAGAAACAGAATGAAAATGCTCCTCTAAGTTGTGATAGTTTTTCGAAATGAAACATTTATTGAAAAAGAAAATGAAAAACTCCAAATGGCTTCATAAAGCAGGACTGAAAAGACTATATTTCCGTGTGTCATCACATCCTCACTCAGACATCATTAAGCAACATCCTGTTAGTGTTTCTAAAATTTTCTGCCAACTCATTTACATAACACTGTCTCTTGGTTCAGTTGTGTGAAAAAGTACATAGTATTGGCATTTCTCAGTTTAAACTGAATCGCTGCGGTTTTGTGGGTTAAGGTGGGACAGTGAAGCGTGAAAACATCTGTACTTGGCTGAGAATTCATTTGAATATGCAAAATTGTTATTTTATATGCATGACAGTTAACAGTTTGGATCAACCATCAGAACGATTATTTAAAAAGTGACTGTATGCGTAATTGCTACACTAAACAAAATGGGCAAACAGGTGAAAAATAGATGTAATTAATTTTATTGCACATCAGGTGTGTGGTCAGCTGACACTGTGAGAAATTTGAATTACCTTCAGTAAATTGATTTTGTGGCCTAATGTTCTCTGTGAACACTCTTGGTCAGTCGGCTCCTGATTGCAGCAGCAAATGTCCACATTTCACCAAAATGGTCAGTGTCACAATCCTAATATTTTACAACCCTTGGGTCAAAAGTGCATGCTTCATTATGTGTTTCAACATTCTGACATAGGGCAAAGGACTGTTTACACCTGTTCAGCCTGTAGCAAAGGTTTTTCTTGCATGTGGAAGAAATCAGACACAGAACTATGGCAGCAACTCATTGTGTGTTTAGTTTCCATAAAAACATCCCTTTAAGTTCACAATTCATTACCAGTGAAAATTCTTAATGAACTTGACTATGATGCCTGTTTTATTTGCTGTTGTGGTAAATGATTGTGCCAACATTACACTGTGGGCAAAGTCAGCAACAGTGTGGCTCAGCTAAAGATTTTGGAGGTGGTATTATTTGTGCGACCTATTAAAAAAAATCCAAAACATAAATAGCGTCTCCAAAGAACCATGCAGATTTCATTTGAATGAATGTGGCCATCGGTAGTCGGAGGACGTTGGATACAGTGAAGCCGGTAGCCTACAGGTCTGAGGGACAGATGCAGAAGAGTGAAGAGAGGAAATGTGAGCAAAACAGCACAGAAAATAGAGATGAGAAGAAGTCACAGGTAAGATGGTTAGAGAGAGGCAGTGATATACAGAGAAGACTTGTCTATGATAGATAGCAAGAGGGGGCAGAGAGAGGTAGTCTGTCAGAGAGAGAGAGAGAGATGCATTACCTTATCTGTAGAAAGACAGTTTAAATTATGGATGCAGCACTAATGCTTATTCTTGTTGGATGAGTAAGATTTTTTTTAATCTCAGAGTTTTAAAATTTCATATAATTTTCTATAACCCCTGTGTCATAGTCTGGAGTATCCACGGTGAAATGACATTAAAGTCTGAGTTAATGACTGTTTTTCTTAACTGCCTGCTTAACACCAGAATATTGCATAAGGTTACTTCCACCAAGGGTCACCAGAGTTAGGATTTCAGTGTTTTTTATTCTACATCTTTTTTGTTTTGAATTACCATATCATACCCTCGCTAACCTGTCTTTCAACCTCTCTTTTTTTCCCCTCCTCCTGATCACACAGCATCCCACATATGTGCAGGCGCTCTTTGACTTTGACCCCCAGGAGGAAGGAGAGCTGGGTTTCCGACGCGGCGACTTCATCCAAGTCCTGGACAACTCTGACCCCAACTGGTGGAAAGGAGGCTGCCATGGCCAAACGGGCATGTTCCCCCGCAACTACGTCACGCCCGTCAATCGGAACATGTAAACAGTCAGACCATGTATACAACAACAACAACCACCACCACCACCACAACAGCAACCATCACCATCATCATCATTATCGTTCTTGATCTCATCAGCCCCCGCCCCCCCCCCTCCTCATCCAACCCCCAAACACCCCTCCACCCCTCTACGCCATCCCACGATAACAGGAGCAGACAGGAAGAACGCAAACAACCGAAAGAGAGAGAGAGTGAGAGAGAGAGAGATAACAGGAGTAGTCCTGTCGTAGGCGTCGCTGTGTGGGTGGCAGCTGAGCAAAATCAACTTTTACTTGTACTGAGAATGTTCACCTCCCCAGTGAACACCTCGGCGAGGATTGAACTGTCTTTGAGGGAAGTATAAATGCAGAGAAACTAAAGAGTAGTGCACCAACCGTGAAGATAACCAAATGATTCTACCGCTACCCACAGCTGCTTCTGTCTTCTCCTTAACTTCTTAACATTCTGCCTTTCTTTTGTGTTGTTTTTTTTTGTTTTGTTTTTTTTCCCTCCGCATGTTGTTTTAATCACCTAAATGAAATGCCTACCGATGAATCTGTTTTAAAGGAAAAACAATGTAAAAATATAAAAAAGAAGAAATGGTTTTAAAAAATGTACAAAAAAGAAGAGAGAGAAGAAAAAAAAACAAATGATGCAATCTACAGTACAGCAAGTTTCCATGTCTAAGATCATTGGCACGTGAGCATTGTACATCAGCCGTCGGCTGTATAAATAAATCAACTATAGAGAGAATCCATTTTTTAAGAATATATATTATATATTTGTATGTGTTTTGTCTGTTTTACCTCTCATCACAAATTGTATTTTTTTCCATTTGTAAATTATGTTCAATCTTTTGTTAGTCTGGATAAGATCTAGTAGCTCTAGAATGTGCTGAATTGTCAGTCAAGGTTTTGTTTTTTAGTTTTGTTTTGTTTTTTTCTGAATCTATCTGAGGGATCTCAGATAATACAGCATGATATTTAAGGGGTCATAAATTTGAAGAGGTTTCTCTTGTCTATAATGCAAGGAAAGTCAAAGTTAGTTCTCTAAGAAGAAACTAATTGTGTCCAGGAAGCTAATGTTGACCAGCAAGTAGAGCCATGAATGCTGCAAGAGCTGTTGTATTACAAAGCCCTGTATAAAGGTCAGCCACCTTTTCAAAGCCAATGTATTTATTGCAGCCATTTTACTTGGGCAGTGAATGTAGCTGACTGAGTCCACAGACATTAACATGAGGGAAGCAAGGTCGGAGAACTGAACTACACAACCATGCAAGGGATTTAAAAAAAAACAAAAAAAAAGACATGCTGAAATAGTAACGTTGTCAATATTCATTTATAAAGAGGACGATGTATGAGGATATGTACAGGCAGTCAACATGCATATTCACAAACAGTCATTACGTGCATGCATCGGCAGACGCTCTCCTCCTTGTTATACCTGCACGTAGCAAAGAGGCCGAGCTTGGATAATCACATTGTGTAATCACCAGTGCAGATCTGCAGCTGGCACAGATTAACAGTTCAGAAAACTGAGAGATTGTCTTTTATGCTAAAAGTTGAGAGATCAGTGTAAATGATGTAAAAGTTGTTTTTTTTTTTTCTTTCCTTTTGTTTTTCTTTTGTCCAGCGTTGCGTGTGGTCAAGCACTTTTTTTTTTTGTCATTTTGATTTCTGGTCCTGTGTGTGTATGTGTGTGTGTGTGTGTGTGTGTGTGTGCGCGCGCGTGTGTGGGTGCGTGCACTTTGTGTTTACCGTGTTTGTGTTTTTGGTTCGTGTTTTCTTGTTCTCTCTGGATAGTGCCTTTCTCTCTGGTGTTTCAGTGTCTCCGACCTGCTACTTTGAGCCCCCTCCCTTTACGGGGCCTGCCAGTCCTGCAGTGAGAAACAGTGTATATAATCCAACCTGTCCCATCCAACAATGCCCCTCCCTTCGCCGCCTCCTCCTTTTCCTCCCCCTCCTACATCAACCCACCTTCACCTTTGTCCTCACCAACATGGAACTCTTCTTATTTAAGTGTCTCTCGCCTTGTCTTACCTAATGATACCGTTTTTGTTTTTGCTCTTTTTTTATTTGCATTTGTTTTTTTGTTTTTTCAATTAATAAAATGCAATTATTAAAAAATGAGAATCTTTTTTTTTGTCGTGTATGTTTTAGAGGAGACAAGAATCACCAACTCGCTTGCTCTTGTTTATCAGACTCTCATGCTATTCAGTCGTTGTTAAAATGGTTCTTAGTGTGACGTCTCTATAACTACTGTTTCCTTAATGTGCTTTATTTAAAGAAATAGTTTGGCCTCTTGGGAATACATTTATTTACTTTTTTGCCAAGAGTTGGATAAAAGACCTCTCTCCATCCTCGCTTGTGAACGACTGAGCCTTTCCAGGATGAACCTTTCATACCCAATCATGATACTATCACCTGTTACCAATGAACCTGTTTACCTGTGGAATGATCCAAACAGGTGTTTTTGGATCAGTCCACAACTTTCACAGTTTTTTGTTGCTCCTGTCTCAACCTGTTTGAAACATGTCACTGCTATCCAATTCAGAATAAGCAGATATTTACAAAAATCAATGAAGCTGCTGAGGTCAAACATTTAATGTATTGTCTCTTTTTATTTGAGCAGATGTCAAAAAATAATTAGTAAATTATCACATTCGGGGGGGCGGGGGGGGGGGGGTTATGTCTTACACAACTTCTTTGGAATTGGGGTTGTATGTGTGTATCTATAGTTTGCTAACACTAACCACCATGAGCTGCTTGTTATAGCAGCCAACCTTCTGTGTGACGACATGACTACCTTTTATTGCTCATGAACTCAACTTTTCATTTGTAATAGGAAGCGTGTTATTTCCTCTTTTCAAATGTTACATAGTCTAGCTTTAACATTACTGTCGACCTTCCAGACAGCCGGTGGTTTCCTCTACCTGTCGGTGCAGTATGATAGTCAGCTTGCAGACTTGGAACTTGCTCGTGATGACTAATCCGTCACAGTGACTATCAGCCAGGCTTTGATTTTTATTTTTTTATTTTTTTATTTTGCAGAACTGTTGCTTGTTAACACAGTTGAAAGCGCAGATTGTTTTTGTGGTCTTCCTCAGAAGATCGGGATTTCAGAGCTGCATTCATTAGTTTCTCACCAGTGCAACATGTTTTCAAATGAATACATGCTTTGAGCTGAGCGTAACACCCAACCATAATGATCATGACTGAGATGACAGGTTTATTTTTCATAGGAGTCGTAGGAAAATGACATTCAGTCACAGTTTAACATTGCCTTTGTTACGCTGCCATTGTATTAAATCAATGTATGTATTATAATGTACAGTCTAAAAAAATGCACAGGAAATATGCAAACTACAAAATTAGCATCTTCAGCAACGACAAGGGAATTCCTCCAGACAGCAGAGCACCGGCAGTGAGTCAGCCAGTGGGTTTAGTGAAACGCCAACTCAATACATGAGGCCACATTTCATTATGAAACCCATCCAAAGTGTCTCTCTCTCTTTCTCTCGTGGTGCAGATGATGTGCATGTGTCAGTTGATCTGAAGGAGCAGTGAAGAGGAAGCCAATGATTTCATTTCTTGAAGGGAGGCCTGGGGTTGCTCTGCACGCAGCACTCAGCCGCAGCCAAAGTGAGATCTTTAACGTCACGTTAGGCATGGTCTGGTGCACCGTCTGCTCCACATTTTGACTTTTAGCACTCAAAGAGCACCGCTTTCGCTCTTCTCTCAATCTGGCCCCTCTCGGCCTTCATTTTTTGTCACCGACTGCATTAAGGGCTGTTACATCAGTACTGCTGTCCTCTTTCTGGCTTTCTCATCTGGAATGTATTCTAGTTATGAAAGACATCAGGCTGCTCCAGTGGTTCTATTCATCTTCATGACATTTACCAGTAATGTCACCCAGTGAAATGTTTGCACTGTGATTCTGTTGACCATCACTGACAGTCAATTAAAATAATGTAAGAGAATTATATGCACACTATGTATATAAATTATATAAAATGATTAATCTCTCCTAATTGTGAGAGTGAAAAGGCCTAATGACTAACTCTGCCCGAGGGGTTTTGCCACTCAAGCTTGACTAGGCTGTTTGCCATATGGTGCTGCCATAGCAGTCGCCAACAGCGGTGCAAGCATTAAAAGCCCACTGCTCTCCACTGCTGTGTGGACATTTTAAGATGATTTGAGGATTTGCAAGTGAGGAGGACATTTTGTACTGAGTTGAGAAGATTATTATCAGTGTGTGTACTCGTGACCTGTTCATGCCAGTCCCTCAGCGGCATTATTATAGTGAGAGTTTTCAGCTCAGTGAAGACACACTGAATTGTTATAGTTTTTCATGGATAGATACCATTTGAGGTAATTAGAATAAGAGGTCTGAATTTGGAGAGTGTAAGAGATAAATAAAGTTTGGGGAAATGCATTTGTAAAGTGATCTTGGCATTTAAAAAAAGAAGGATAAACAAAGTCTAATGACTGCTTCCATTAGGAGGGCCAGAGAGTTGGCCAAGGGGGGGGGGGCACGGGCTTCTGATGAGGTAATACTGTAGGTAGATGGCTCATAAGTATCATAGATGGATTGTTAAACAGGGCCTACAAGGTAGAGGCCCCAGGGCCCAAGGGCCCCTGGACCAAAGCTTGCATAAGAAAAGTTGGAAAGTTGAAAAGTCACATAAAACAACTAGCAAGAGATGTAAAATGACCACAAAGAGACACAAAACTTCAACAAAATTGAAGAAACAACCACAAAGGAAAGAGATGAAAAACTATGAGGCAACAAAGCAACTACAAAGATATGCAACATGATCAAAGTAGTCATTTTGCGGCTCTTTGAGTCACTATTTTGGGGTTAAATATAGCTATTTATTGATGCCATTTTATATTCCAAAAAAATTCCATTATCATGTATATTCTGTGATCATTTATGACACTGCTTCCCTCAGCTTGCACCCTTCAGAGTCTGCCCATGTTCACTGTTGTTAGTGCTGTCTCCTCAGTGGGCAGCAGTCTGCCACAGAGTCAACCCTCACTCCCTCATGTAATAAATTGAATTATTCAAACAATCTGTGTCAGTGTGTAGGTGTCTGATATTTCATCGAGTTATCAGATCACTCATTTCAACTGTTTGAGAGTTTGCATTTGTCTGGCATGCAAAGGTTGAGACTTTCCACTCCGTTCTCCACCAGCAAACACAGGTAGACAAGATGAGCTCAGACACACCGTGACACATTTTTGCCCCATATTGACCTTTGTGGCTGTTTTTTGGGTGCTTTCAGGGTCACACTGGGTGCCAACCTGCAGCTCAAAAGTTGCATTCAAGGTCTGAACTTTCTCCATTCTCGCAAGTTATCCATCATATTCTGTGAGTTGTATTGTGGCAACTTCACTTGTTGAACTACTCTTCATGCAAATCGCCTTTGTATTACATACATTGGATTCTTTGTACAGCTGCCAGCTGGTTACTGCTGCTGCCATATGTCTCACAAATACCTAACATGGAAAAATAGGTATTTTAAGTACAGACAAATACAGAAAGGTTTCATGTGGGAGGAGACCTCGTACTGTTAAATCATTCGCTGGCATTAAAGCACAGCTGCACACAAATGAAACTCTATTATTATTGGGAATAAAAATATGTTTTTACACATCAATTCAAGTCTATTTAGGCATTGACTTGGTACACTGAGACTGGTGCGCTCTCTCTATTCAGTCATCTATTGTGTGATACTGCCACCTACTGGCTGATGTCCACACTAGCTGGAAAAATTAAGATATAGGCCTATATGTTTTGTCATTTTTCTGTAATTTCAATTAGAATAATCACAGACAAACATGAACCAATATGTGGAGAAGCACTACGCGACTATTGAGTGGTAGTTACATCATTTGGTTTGTAATTGGAGTGGATTGAATAATGTCACCCGTTGAAGGCTCTATCATCACAGAGGAAAGATTTTAGTTCTCAATAAAGATATTTATTTAAATTACATACACTTTGCAGTAATAAGATGATGTTTAGATGATTTTACAAAACAAAAAAAACTGCTAGACAACATATATACCAAATCCTGACAGCGCATATATATAAAAGACAAAAGATTTATTTATATATTGAGAAATTATTGCTATATATATATATATATATATATATATGACCTGCTACATTTCTTTATAGCATTACAAACCTTACACACCTTTTAAACACAAGGCTAAGGAAAGCTCAGTTTTGCATTCGGATTCTTAGCTAAAGAAATTGCGCAGCTAATCAGTAGGGGGCGCTGCTTCACTATTTTAAAACATGAGAGCGGCGACAGCAGTCAATGAGCTGAACTTCAGCCACTCGCAGTGAAGCTTTCATACAGTGAAAACGACATTCTACCCTCACGTGTAATCGTTTAATGGAAGTGTGGCAATTTCCTGACATCATAGATCAAACATTCAGGTTTAATGACAATATTTAAGTAAAACAAATATGAAAAAGTCTAACGTTGTCGGCAGGATTCGAACCTGCGCGGGGAGACCCCAATGGATTTCTAGTCCATCGCCTTAACCACTCGGCCACGACAACTTACACTTAAAGCGTCCGTTTACAAACAATTCATACTGAATCTGATACTGTTTCATAGTGAATATATATAAATATATGACACTTGTACTACTGAGAAGAAAAACTAGAACTCTGCTAGTTTACATTAAGTTGTATTTGCAAAGGAACGCTGTGACCTCATATCTTTATTAATGTGTCACATAAATACTGTTGCTAATTCCTTTTGGTCGTCATAGCAGGTGTGAGTATCTGCATTTGTTACAGTTGATTCTGCACAGGAAGTAATTACATTGCTTCTTCACAGTATCTGGCATGACTTCGCAGAATCGTTTACATGCAAAACATACGATACTCTGAGAAAATATGATGCATCTCTAGTTAAAGTTTAACTCGGCAGTGCAAGTGACAGCTAGGTAGAATGAATGCCACCTTTGCTTATTACATGTTAATGCATCAAGAATATAAACATCCAAAATGATCATCTCCAGAAATATTTCATTCATTTTCATTAAAACCTCACACATCACATTCAACGCCTGTGCAGCTCTGCAAGCTGGTTACGTCACGGCGGCTAACATGTGCATGTGAAGACAGCCTCAATGTTTTATATTGTTTGCGTTGCATTCACTGAACTGCTATTTGCTCTCATCTGTTTCCCCTGAGAAGCTGCTGTGACCTCGAGCGGTGCAGCGTCCACACGCACAGCACAATACTGATTTCAACTGAAAGCGCACAATAAGAAAAGTGCCACTTAAACATGAAACTAATTGGGAGTCAGAGTCATTTCGCTCATTGTGGCTGGACGCTGTGTCACCACGTGACTCCTCTAGTTCGGTCTACTGTTTGACTAAGTTTTTTTCCCAGGATGGCGAAGTCACGACCCGCCCCTTTCTGACTCTGATTGGTTTGTGCTCGTTGCCTTCGTTGATTGGGTTGGTTATGCTTGGCCACAAGGGGTGCCATTGGTTAGAGAAGATCAACGGAAGCCAATCAGAGGCAGAATAGGGCGGGTCGTGCCTTCGCAATCCTGGGAAAAAAATATCTTTTGCTGTTTGTTCAGCCAGAGAGGCAGAGAAGAAGAAAAATGGCGGCTCTAGGCGAACCCATACGGGACGCCGGGCTAACATTTTGAGCTTTCACACCCGAAAAGACACGGGGGCTTCTCGGGGTTACTGCACTGTCTGAACCCCCTACGGTCCATCTTTGCAGGGGTGCTGTTTTTGCTCGCGTTCGCGTCTGCTAATTAAACGCAAAAATTGGGAGAGTAAAATAGGAGCCTTCGCTTATCATGAGAGGGAAGAGGGGCAGGCCGCCCAAACCGCTACAAGCCGAGGAGCCGTCCCCAGCCACGGCCCGGGGCTTGAGACCCAGGAGGAATTTGAAGCCCAGGCCGAGGGACAGCGGGGATGAGGACGTCGAGAGCCCCACGAGGGAGACCACCAAGTCGGCGAAGAAGAGGAAAGGGGGACCCGGCGCGTCAACACGGGGCAGGGGACGAGGCAGAGGTGGCGGCGGTGGCAGAGGAGGCAGAGGGGGTCGCGGAGGGAGGCGGACGGCCGCGTCCAAAACAGTGGTGTACGACGACCACGAGAGCGAGGAGGAGGAGGACGATGCTGTCAGCTTGAGGTCGGAGGAGGACGAGTTTGTCGAGGAGGAACCTCAGTCCGAGGAGGATGAGGCCCTCAAAGAGGACTCTGATTTCCTCGAAGATGATGTGCTGGACGAGGAGGAGGAGGATAATGCCAGCTACTGTACAGAGAGTAGCTTTCGGAGTCAGAGCACACACGCTAGCACTCCGGGTAAATACACACCACGATTAAGCGGTGGTACCGTGTCTCATCACATACATTGCAGGGGCTGGAAAACACATCCTGCAACGCTGCAGCTGAGTGTTTTTGGACAGTGCAGGAACCAGTAAGGTTATTGTTCAAAATGGAGAATGCACACTGTATGAACACAGGCCGCAGTCATTAGTGCTACTGCAGGTGGATCGGATCGGTAGCTGTATCACTAGCATACCTCGTCGCCATCACCGCCTGTCAACACATCCCAAAGCAGGCCTCTCGGATAATTCTCACACATTTTAAGATCCACCGCCTCTGACTTGAAATATCATTTAGCTGCACTTAAGTCAGTAACTTAGCTGCTAGCGCGCTAACGTTAGCAAGTAAATTAGCTCCTGCTGCCAACTGTCATCTTGAAGTCTACGTAATTTAGATAACTGTAACATTACGTAACTGCATTTAAAGCTATTTAAACATTCACTGAATAAGAATAATTGAATCTTTTCTGAACAACAAGTAATAGCTTCTGGTTGAAGCTGCTACAAAGGAAGAATAGAGCAAGCTAACTAACTTAGCTTGGCTAGCCTGTCTGTCATTTTTAAAAATCACTTTCATCTTTAAACGTATATAGCTATAACTCCAAAACTAATCACGTAGGAGAGCCAATGTCTTTGATTGTGCAGCAGCAAAAAAATAGGGGTTATAATATGTGGTCTGACTGGCTTTATAAACGTTATTAGCCAACTGGACAGCTAATGTTTTCCTACATGCAGCAGGACGAGGCAGCTCCATTTCGCTAATGACACTGGCCATGTGTTGAACCTGCTCAGTCAAAGAAACACACTCACAAGTTTGTTACCTGTTTGTAACCAGGCTTCACAATTCATCCTTTTCACATTTTTAGTTATAATATGAAGAATTGTATCTGTATGATTGTTTCTGAAAATGACATGAATTACAACTACTTTTAAGGAATAATCCACTATATGTTCAATGTCCAGCTGAATTTTGGAGGGATTGCCTTTATATAAGATGGATGTTGGTACACAGATCTGTAGAAAGAGCTGGGTAATGCTGATGGGATTAAAGATCATAGTACTTTGACTCAGTACCTCAATATAGATAATGTTACTGTTTTTTTATGTGGCTCTCAGTCCATTCATGCAACCAACATTTTTACAAGTTTTTTCCTCTGCTGTAGCCTGTGGATCGAAGTAATGTATTTATGGTTATCATTTGTGTATCCAACAGGGAAGAAAAAAGTACGGACCCCCAGACCTCGCACTCCCATTCTCGAGGAGAAGGAGATTCCTCCTCTTGTGCTTCCTGACACCTCTGAGGACCTACTGGTGCCCAATGAGGAGCTGCTCAACGCCATCTCCATCTACGAGGTGCTACGGAACTTCAGCACAGTGCTGCGCCTCTCCCCCTTCCGCTTTGAGGACTTCTGTGCGGCACTTGTAGGCCAGGAGCAGTGCACTTTAATAGCCGAGACCCATATTTCCCTTTTGAAGGCCATTCTGCGTGAGGAGGACTCCTCCAACACTACCTTTGGCCCAGCTGACCTCAAGGACAGTGTCAATTCCACTCTGTACTTTATTGATGGCATGACATGGCCTGAGGTGTTGCGGGCATACTGTGAGAGCGACCGGGAGTACCATCATGTCCTGCCATATCAGGAGGTGGATGAGTATCCCTATGGTCCACTTGGAAGTAAGATCAAGGTGCTACAGTTTTTGGTGGACCAGTTTCTCACCACCAACATCGCCCGTGAGGAGCTGATGTCTGATGGCAGTATGCAGTACGACGACCACTGCCGCGTGTGTCACCGCCTGGGTGACCTGCTGTGCTGTGAGACCTGCTCAGCAGTCTACCACCTGGAGTGTGTGAAACCGCCACTGGAGGAGGTTCCAGAGGACGAGTGGCAGTGCGAGATTTGTGTGGCGCACAAGGTGCCCGGTGTCACAGACTGTGTGACAGAGGCACAGAAGAGCAGGCCCTACATCCGCCAGGAGCCTATTGGATATGACCGCCACCAGAGGAAATACTGGTTCCTAAACAGAAGGATTATTGTGTAAGTTAGGGCCATCGCTGCCTTTCTGTTTCACCAGAATTACCTTTCATTCTTAGCCAGCAGCTTTAGCTCCTACATCTGATGACAGTGACTGGGCGTTAGGTTTGCACCACAAAGTAAAATAAATAGCAACTATTAGAGCATTTTTATTTAGCCAGGTGAAAATGTCTTGAGATCCAGAATCTTATTATCAAGTGTGACTTTGCCCATTATAGCAGCTAAGAGGTGCAGTCACTACAGGAAAACATATTACATCACATATTGAATTGACACAGATGTTATTGGGTAAATACATTTAAAACAAAAACAGCATCATCAACACAGATACGTTGTTGTCCATATGGTAACTTGTTTAAACACAATGACATATTACAATTAGAGCTGCAACGATTTTTCAAAATTGATCACCATATCTAACAAGAAACAATGTGTGACATACACTTACATTCACTTCCTTGTTAAGAGTTCAATGAGGAGAATAATACAAATACAGAGCCACATCTGTATGGTTAATATGGCACTAGAGCCAGGAGCCATTAGTTTAGCTTAGCACGAAGTAGAGCAGCAACAATTAGTCAATTCATCGATTTAGTCAATCAAAAGAAAATGTATCTCTTACGATTTTGATAATCAATTAATGGTTGTAATGTTTCAACAACAATGTCAAACATTTGCTGGTTATAGCCTCTTAAATATTTCAATTTGCTGCTTTTCTTTGTCATTTGTGATAGTAGATAAAGGTTTTGGACAAAGGAAGCAATTTGAAGACCATGTCCATCATGTGCAGACCTTCAGTGGAGTCAGATTTTGATAATCGTTTGTTTTATTTGTGTCATCACAGTCATTAAGCAGTGAAAAAGTAGTAACTATGTAGTAACCCATGACCTATGTAAATATTCAGTTACAGCCTTATGAAATACCTTAATCTCAAAGGGTTTTGTTGCTGTGAAACCAAATGTCAATTTACCCTCAGTAATGACAAACATAGGCCTCAAATTTGGACAAATGAACAAAACACATGCAAACAAAACTGCAGCCAGTTGAATACAGTTTCCTAAAAGGTAGTCTCATATTACTCAACCTGTGTGTGTGCGTGCTAACATTTGAAACAGCTGGAGAATGAAACTGAAAGTTACAGAAAGAAACACTTGGTGCATTGAATGCAAGATGCTTCCATGGATTACATATCAGCATTTGTTTGACAAGAGGTTATACAAGGGACGTGCTATGGAAGCATTTTCATTTTACTGGCAGTGATGCTTTTCCTGATTGCCCCCTCACCCCCACCCCAAACATGTGTTCTCTTTGAGCATGGACCTTAGATCTTACTGTCAGAGTTTGATTTGGATTTTGTGCACCGACAATTATACATTTATTTTAATTTCTGTAATCATGGATTAACAAATGGTTATTAATGAGTAGGTGAGCAGTTTAACCTGTCCTTGACACTCCATATTATCTCAAACCTCATTATCTTTTTTCACAAATGGCTGGCATCATTCTCTCTGAATCAGCCTCCTGTTGCGTTTGAGTTCCAGTGTGGAAATTGAATTTTTTCACCTGGCATGTACGGGATTCTCCCTATCGTTTATGCAGGCATCTCAACAGAGTGCCATTTATTTAATCCAACCCAAAGAATAGAGGATAATGTTTCTTTAACAATGAAAAATGGTATTTCACTCAGTAATATAAATCATTGAGTTAGAAAATTAAAGTCATGTAATGCCTTTTTTCATACACTGAGCTCATTTGTATTGTCTCACAGTTAATTATATTGTAACAATACCTTCCAGGTAGAGGAAGTAATGTGGTTTGTTCTGATATATAACAGCCTATCTTAAGAATCTGTTCTGCTCTCACTCCTTAGTGAACAGGACGGGGAGCACGAAAAGAAAAAGATTTGGTACTTTAGCACCAAGGAGCAGCTGGAGGAGCTCATGGAATGCCTGGATAAGGAGTATTGGGAGATGGACCTCAATGCCACCCTGGAGGAGATGAAGGAGGAAGTGCAAGCTCACATGGACATCACAGAGGACCTTACCAACAAAGCCAGAGGAAACAATAAAGCCTACCTCGCTGCTGTCAATGGTACACATCAGATATTGTCTTCATTCCCCAATAGGGATAAGTTGGAATTTTGTTGTAGTGTAATCTTGTTCTGGTACTTGTGAGTAAGACGTTCATGTGAGTGGCATTTGAAGGTAACATGCGGAAATCACTGATCTGACAACTAATGTGTGACTCAGGCCGTCATGTCAACATACGTATACATTTGTGTCCTGCAGGGTTGCATTCAGACCCAGTCTATATCTAAGCTTCAGATAACATAGCTCTTCCCCTCAGGCAGCAGTGCTCTGTTATGATGACAGTTGACTCAGAAATGTTAGGTGCTGCCTTTTCTTCCTGCTTTACACTCTCTCAGACAACAAGCAACTGTTTTCTCCCCTCTAACTCCCTCCAAGAAGACAGAGTGGTTAGAAGACTTTTGATTACTGTGCCACCAGTTTCCGTTTCTGTTTGACAGGCTGACATATATAACAGTTTTCCTGTGTTTGTCACTAAGCTGCCCGATTTCACTTCTCAGAGACAGTAGGACACTGTTTTATTGTGGATGGACCTCTGGCATTTGCCAAAAACTTGCAGCTTGAAAAGATATTCTGCAGCCCAAAATGGAGTGTTTTTTTTTTTTTAAACCATCATAAGTGATTTATGGGCGTTGGGTGGTATATTTCATCCACTAAAAGCCCACTGCTGCTGCGGCACAGTGCATTTCTTCCTTTTAAGCTGGTTAGGACACAATTGCTTCCGTCCCAATGAAAACCGTAGTTATGAAACATTGTTCCTTGGAGATTTTTGCCATCTGAGAAAAGAAAATATGCCCAGATCTGTGTGCATGGGAATAGCTTATTTGCATGGGCAATTATATTTCTTAATTTATATTAGGGCAGAATAATGATTTGACATATTATCAAAGTCAAGTTATGGCAAAATGAAATATCCAAATCACATGACCTGCTGTTTTTTGATAAAGGTAAAATGTGTCACTGCTTACTATTTATAAATGAAGCTTTGTGGTGCTACAGAGATGCCCTGACCAACAAATCAAGTACTCCAGATGTACATGAACATGCTTGTTTGGTACAGACCCCAGCAAAAATCGTGTCATCCTTGTTATATCATTATCATCATGCATATTTTTACAGTGAATACGGAATGCAAAAATGACCATTTCCACTAAAATTGTGACTCATATTTCAACCACAATATCTGTCAAAGTAATTGCAATATGATTTGTGTTGCATTTCTTTGAGCCTAGTTCCCTGATAACAATTTAGGATGATGCCTTATAGACTGCTTTCATTAACTTAAAATTCAAATACTGTATTTTTCCTCATGCAGTTCTTTCTCAAACAAAGTGTTTATTTATCCTTTTGGGATTTAGTCCTTACTTGGAAAAAGCAGTTGTTCAAGATGGAGCATTTACATTTGTTTAAATGGTGTAGATCATCTAATGCCAAGATCCTTCATGGATATGTAACCACTGCCTTTTTATTTTTAAAAATAAATGTTTCCTTTTGTTTGTAGATGTGGTCATGGAGCGTATGAAGGTCAAGCGAGAGTCAGAGGAAACAAAGAGGCGAGGAGTAGACGGCAAGCAGGAAGCAGAAATGGGCTCTGTTAGGACGACGGAGGATGAGCTCACCCCACAGCTCGACAACACAGAGCACAAAGACATTGAGCCCAAGGAGGATGCTACTTCACAAGGTAAAAGTGAACTTATATTAATATCCCGTATTCTCTCTTACATGCCATTTCTCATGAGGTGAACAGAAGATCCAGCAGCACTGGTAACAGCAGGTGTAGTTTTCTCACATTTGCATAGTGCTGTTTTTGTTATATCGTATGGTGCAACTGTGTCAGTGATATCGCCGCAGCACTATCAAGACCTTTAGCTCTACTTGACTTGATGATAAACTATATCCATTGGTGCTGTTCCACCCTGTGTATGTATGTCATACTACAGCAGCTGTGGTCCCCCCTGCTGCAGAGGAGAGCTGTCTGTCTGATCCTAACACTGCACCTAAAACGGAGTCCCTTGAACCTAACAAGGAAACGCAGCCTGCTCCCCCTAGGAGCCAGGAGAGTGGGGAGTCCGCTTTGTTTACAAAGCAAGAAAGGACAGGTACACGGAGAGCAAGACTCATGTTCCCTCCGGTGTCCATCTATCGGCAACATCTATTGCCATTCAGTGCATCATTCCACTTCACAATCTGCTGCTGGGCTGTGCATCCATTTTTATCTGTCTGCTTGCTTCTGCTGGTTGCTAGTCACCATACCCCCTGTTTGGCCCTACCTGTATGCCTCATTGGGTGTAAGGGTGGCTATACTGATATATTTTCTGTTTCAGTACATTTTTAATGTTATAGTCTGCTCTTTTGCAGAGACCATCATTATTTTTGCTAATTGGGACTTTCAGGGTTTATTCTTGAATAAATTATAATAAACATAGTGCATGCAATCCCTGGCATGATATGGATGTGATTGTAGGTGTTCCAGTGCTTTGGATTTAGAACATCGATTTATTTTTTTCTTTTCATATACCTCCAGCATGTGTGCAAGGTTTTAGATATCACTCCAAAAATCTGTCTGACAGTCCAATGTGGCCATTCCCCTGAGGGTTTAGTGTTGTGTGTTGCTATACTATCTGCAAATACTGTATTACCAGTCTCATTTTGCTTTTGTTCAGACACTGTCTGCATATTGTGTCGGCTGGCGGCTGGTTAATAGAGCACTTGTGTTCTCCCTTCTGTTTTACGTGGCTTCAAACAGCGTATAGTGTCTCTGACCATAATGTAATTGTGTTTCCTCAGCTGAATTTGTAATTCAGTCTCTGTGGATGGCACACACTGTGAACAAGGACCCCGTGCGTGCATGTGAGTGCATGCGCACACTTCTACCTGGACATAAATAACATTTACGAAAAAACACTCTTAGCTGTGGCTATTACGTTCTTCTTTCTCTGAGTAGCTCAACCAAAGCATTGTAGCTCTCCCCACTCATGCAACGTTCGAGTGACAGTAATTAGCCTGATCCTTTTCAAATTTCAGTATCTCTTCATTATCTGTAGTAAACATCTAATTAGATAGTGAGAAGATATTTTCTGCTGTCACTCAGTTGTTCTTGAGAGACCTTAAGCTGATGCAAGCCATTTTCTGTCATTCATCTTGTCTTGACCTGCTTTAAGAATGAAGCTAAAGCTGCAATCAGCGCCCACCGTGGCAGCTAAAGGTTGCATTTATTTTGGGTGCATTCATTTCTTTCCTTGTGTTATATGTTGTCTCCCGTGCTCATGGTCTTGAAAAGCACGCTTTTGGCACTGTGAGAGACAGCGTCTCTGGCAGCAGCTAGCACGCCACGTCTGTCACAACCAGCTCCTTATTCTCATTCCAATTTATGGGCATTTGGGTGGGTTCCTGTTGCTCAGACAAAAGGCTCTCTGCCTGGAAGCCCCACCTGCTACCTCGTCAACAAAGAGCCACATATATATGCAGGACCCTCTCCTCTAACAACTCAAAGGCAGAGCTGGTGTCTTAATTTGGCTTTGCAGCAAGTGCACAGCTTGTTTTGGAGTCGTGTAGCATTTGCTGTCCAAGACACATTCGGTTTTTCAGGCCTAGCTGGACTGATGAAGCACTTTTTAACAGTTTGTTGGTCAAATAGAAAATTCTTAAGACCTGGTGAACAAGGTCTGGCTGAGCTATACTGTGAATTTCTTGAATGCAGAGACTAAATTTTTGTCATTATCATTGTAATGTGTGTCTACACAGCACCCATCTTTGCTTAAAGCCTGTTGCTTGTAATTAACGCCATTCAGCTTCTCTCATTCATTCCTAATATTTGCTTTTACGTCTGTACTCAGTTTTTGCTATCATTTTTTTTCAGATGAGGATTTAAAAGCAGAGTCTAGCAGTGAAGACAAGCACCCTGACGAGTCACAGGCACAAACCCAAGATCAGCCACAGCAGCAGTCTTCTCAGCCAGAGGCGAGTAGTGACAGCAGCCAGGTTTCTGGATGTGGGAGCCTCAGGAAACCAGAACAGCCTGACCTGGCTGATCGGTCCTCTCAGTCCTCTTTTACCAGCCAGGATGGGACAGGTAAACATGAGCACAAACTACGCACCAACACTAGCTTTGGATCGAGTTCATATGCGTTAAATTGTCTCTCAGTGTCTCTTTGAATCAATGCTGACTTTGTTGGTACACTGATGGTGTCATCTGTTTGCTGACTGATAGATGAGTACAACGAAAGGGTCAAGAGCGATAGAGGAAGAACAGCAGAACGGGAATCCAATAACCAAACGCCCAGAGGCAGCAAAGAGGTGAGGCGTGTGTGTAGTTTTTCAAACTGCAGTGTAGAATAAAAACGATGTTTAATTGTACAGTTATTATTATTATATTAAAAATATAGAAAAGCGAGCATTGAAAAATTGACTAAATTGTGTCCATAGTATTGTGGAGCCTACATTCGAAGGCAAAGTTCGAAGGCATAAGCATTGCATTGGCATGGCTTAATTATTTATATATTATTTATATAATTATTTATACTTTGTAGAGACCCTTTCACCCATGTGAAACCCTCAGAAAGGTATTGTTTTGGCTTGTGGTTTGTTGAATGTCATGTTTACTGTCATGTTTCAGTCATCTCCTGTACGCTCTGATGGTGAAGCTTCACGTCTCAGCTTCTTCAAACGGGACCTGGCAGTGAATTTGAACAACTTGTTCAAACTGGGTCAGGAGGGTAAATACAGGGTCTACCACAACCAGTACAGCACCAATGTCCTGGCACTAAACAAGCATCAGCACCGAGAGGACCACGACAAGAGACGCCACCTCTCGCACAAGTTCAGCCTGACCACCGCATCGGAGTTCAAGTGGAACGGCTCCATCTATGGTTCACGGAGCCTGACCGTCTCCACCCTGCGTCTCACCATCATCCAGTTGGAGACCAATGTCCCTGGACCCTTTATGCATCCTAACTGGGCATCGCACAGGTACAACGTCTATCAGGTTCATGTCTTTAGGAAGCCGTTAGGGAAATTCAGTTTTGTTTCACAGGCTGCTACACAACAGTGCCCTTTGAGATAGTAAGCAGGCCAATGAATATGTTACAGGCTATTAATACATGATTGCACAACGGCTTGCTGTGAAAGTTTCAGCTATGTTATTGTGCCCTTTTATCTATTGTTATATACAGTTTGTCTCTGTTTTTTCCAGGACCAACTGGAACAAAGCAGTGCAGATGTGCAGCAAGGCCAGAGAATTTGCTTTGGCCTTGGCCATACTGGAGTGTGCCATCAAACCAGTGGTCATGCTGCCTGTATGGAAAGATTCTCTTGGACACACAAGGTAAAGGAAAATCTAGACGTATGAATTGTATTGCAGTCAAAACAACTGTTACTGGCTATACACATACGCACGGTACTGCAGTGTGCTTCAAACAGTATTCTAGCTACTGATCTACACCAGTGATGTCTTCAGCCTGTTGATGTGCACTTGTGGGCCAAACCAGCAGCAGAAGCAATAATACCTTTTCTATTTCAGTACTGCCACTGCTCATATCTTGGTTGTACTTTGTTGCTTCAGGCTACATCGCATGACCTCCATGGAGCGAGAGGAGAAGGAGAAGGTGAAAAAGCGAGAGAAAAAATTGGAGGATGAGGAGACACTGCAACAGGCCACTTGGGTGAAGTACACCATTCCCATCAAGCACCAGGTAAAACAGCAGTGGCTTTCATCTGTCTGTCAATATTGTTTCACTTTCAGTGTGTACAAATGTTCTCTGAAATCATTTCGGTTCTTCATGTGTAGGGTCATTATTTTGTGGCTCACATGTGTGTTTTTCTATGAAGGTGTGGAAGCAGAAGGGAGAGGAGTACAGAGTGACAGGGTACGGGGGCTGGAGCTGGGTCAGTAAGACGCGAGTGCCACGGTTTGTTCCGAAGCTACCAGGGAACACAAACGTAAACTACCGCAAAGAACTGGAGGGTAAGGGTTAACCTGTCATAATTTCCCTCAATATATTCTCCTGCTGCCAGCACCTTTTGAGTTGTGTTCTGATTATTTTATTATTCACTCTCTTCACAGCAGCTAAAATGAGGAAGGAACGTGCAGCAGCTTGCACAAATAAGCAGAAAAAATTGACTGAAATTGAGAAGCAGACTCAAACTCAAAACACAGCTGACAAGGACAACGAACAAGCATCTATCACTCCGTCATCTTATAGCACTTCATCAGAGGAGGACCACAAACCTCAGACATCCAAAGAGGAAGAAAAACCCATGGAGCAGGACCAGGGAACAAATGAAGAAGAGAAGAGAGAAGATGAAAAAATGGAGGTTGACCCCAGCCTTGAAACTTCTGCTTCAAGTGATGAGAAAGGTACATTTTTGAAATGTCTTTGGCTGTTTGTGAATGTACATATATAGTATTTTCATTATCCACTGACTTCTGTGCCTCTTTGTTACAGATAAAGTTGAAAACAAAGGCCCTTCCTCGCCTTCTGTGCAGCCTGCGAGGGAAGAACCAATCCTTAAAGTTGAACAACCCAAGAAGGAGGAGACTGCGGTATCAAAGCCCTACTACGATGTTGTGAATGTCAGCGAGGGCTTCCAGCTGAGGACAGCTTATAAGAAGAAGGTAAAGCCCTCCAAACTGGATGGGCTCTTGGAGCGCCGAGTGAAGCAGTTCACCTTGGAAGAAAAGCAGAGGCTAGAGCGGATGAGACAGGCTGCCCTGCTGT
Source organism: Centropyge bicolor (assembly GCA_037975185.1). Taxonomy (NCBI): domain Eukaryota; kingdom Metazoa; phylum Chordata; class Actinopteri; family Pomacanthidae; genus Centropyge; species Centropyge bicolor. Next base: position 3,205,877 of record JBBMOC010000022.1, on the reverse strand, counting down.
CCAAAATGTCTACCACAAAGCCTGCTTCCGGCATTAAGACAGAAGGATCCACATTAGGCAGACAGCAGCCTGCTGTGACCCCCTGTGTCAAAGAAGAGAAGGAGGAGAGCCTTCAAGTGAAAGACCACGTGGTTAAAAAGCTTCACTTTGAGCAGGAGGAGATGGAGATAAAGGCAGACAACATGGATGTCAAATCAGACACCACAGCACCCAATCACAACAAGGAGGCAAATGCTGTGCAGGCCATAGCTCACAAAGAAGTGAATGGAGGATCTCTATCGAGCTCTGAGCTCAACAGTAAAAACAATTTTATATCAGATGCAACAGAAAGCAAGGAGGTGGCTCGGGTGGGAGAGAACTCAAAGAAGCGTGGGTATGAGGAGATTGAACAAGGCAGCGGAAAGAGTGACACAGAGAGTATGAAGGTAGACCAAAGCAAGACCAGTCCAGTGCAGGTGAATGGGAAAGACGGGGTCACCACACCTGCAGACTCAAGCATTAAATCAGACCCTGCCAGTCAAGTCCAAGGTGATATTAAAGAGCCTCCGAAAGAGCCAGTGAAATCCCTGATGAATGGAAACCTCTCAGAGAACGATGTGTCTAATATATGTCATCCACCTCCTCTGAAAGTCCCGAAGTTAGAGAACCACGTGGCAGAGAAGGGAGACTCTGTCAATAAGAATGAGGATGTGGCCAAGAACAATGAGGAGACAGTACCCACTAAGCTTCCATCCTCAAGCCCTTCTTCCCTGAACAGTAGTAGTACTGACAATAAGAGTAGTAGCGAAGGTTTGAAGACCACTGCAGGGTCTCAAAATGCACTACAGTCTGATGCAATGTCCCAAGCAGCAAGTAGTGCAGTTTCATCTGTTACCACCACAACCCAACCGAGCTCCAGAGCAGTTGTCCCTCAGAAGCCCAAAGTTCCAGTCCCTGACACCAAGATGGGAGCTTCTGGTTCGACAACAACCGGCCCCATGACCATTAGCAAAGAGTATTCCACCAGAGATCGAGTCAGCCTTCTCAGGTTTTCCAAATCCAAGAAGGCACGATCAGGGACAGCCCTGCCATCCTACCGCAAGTTTGTCACCAAGAGCAGTAAGAAGAGCATCTTTATCCTGCCCAATGATGACCTGAAGAGGCTGGCAAGGAGAGCAAGCATCAGAGAGGTGCCCATCTTCAACTACAACGCCAAGCCCGCGCTGGATATATGGCCCTACCCTTCACCTCGGCCCACTTTTGGGATCACATGGAGGTTGGTGACATCTTTTGACCTTTTTACTCATTGTTCGGGACACTTAAAAGTCACATCAGGAACCGGCACTCATTTACAATAGCCACATTTAATTATTTTAGATTCTGTATCGTAAATTTCCCATGCATAAATGCAGAATAACAAAAGTTACCACCAACTGGATTTAATTAGCATTAAGACTCTTAGAAACTTATAAACATCAAAAACATTATAAAACTGTCAAACTGCACAGTAAACTCTTGAAAGAAAAACACATTTAGTTTGTTCTGCACTGTTTGTGTACTTGCTTTTTCAATAAAGATAAAAATAAAATAAGCTCATGTTTGTTATGACTGTGTCCCATTCAGGTACCGTCTCCAGACTGTGAGGTCACTGGCGGGGGTCAGCCTGATGCTGAGGCTGCTGTGGGCGTGCCTGAGGTGGGACGACATGGCTGTGAAGCCCTCTGCTGCTGTGGGGACAACTCGGAAAGGTGACGAGATGCTGCACAATTCTTCTTCACTTGTACTAACCCTTCACTTCCTTTGGGCTTCTTCTCTGTCTGCCTTTGAGGAAGCCATCCTACGTTAGTTTCTATTTTAGTTCAACCATGCAACTTTTTGTATCTCTTCTTCTGTTTCTGCCAATAAAACATTGATGTCTCCGCCTTCCAATATATGGAGTGCGTGCAGTAATATGCCTATTAAGAGTTGGCATTTGAAATAATTGTGCCAATATGTTTGATTGTCACCACAGAAACCACAGACACAGACATCACTACAACAGAGATCATAAGGCGAAGAGACGTGGGGCCTTATGGCATCCGCTCGGAATACTGCATCAGGAAGATTATCTGCCCCCTCGGAAACAGAGACACTCCCAAAGGTAAAATCTAAGCATTTGCTCTCGAACAATGTAATTGCAAATTTGAAGAATGGATGACCAAGATCCGTTTAGGCAGAATTTTATGAGGATGGTGAATAGTTTGTTTGTCTGTTCCCATGAGTAGAAACCCCCACTCCACAGAGGAAAGGCCTGCGATCGAGCGCCTTGAGACCCAAGAAGCAGGAGCCAGCCAAGCTGACTGGGCCTGTTGCCGTGGAGACGTGGGTACCTGAAGAGGACCTGGAGCTGTGGGAGATCAGGGCCTTTGCAGAAAGGTGAGAAACACACAGTGAATCCCCTCTGGCCAAATATTCATGTTTTGGGGAATACTGAATTGTTATGATAGAGCACTGACTGATCAGATTGCCACCTCTTTCGCTGATATCACAGATTAGAGAGGGAGAAGTCACAGGGTCTCGATCCCTCCAAGACTAGCAGTACTCTGAAGACCACAGAAGATGTCAAGGCCCATTTGGAGAATCAACTTAAACAGGCCAGACTGGCTGCCCAGCAGGTGGGAACGGTGCACACACAAGCACACAGGTGTTAGTAACACCTTGTTCAGGTTTCAGTTGGAAAGCACTTTACTATGTGTCAACAAACTTGCTGTATATGTGAAATGTTCTAACATTTTTGTTTTAGAAACGTCTGGAGCAGCAGAGACCGAGTACGACTGCCACCACTTCCACAACCACCATCACCACCTCTGTCAGCACTCCCAGCACCCCAGCATCCATGGGCCAGAGGACAGGTCAAGTCACATCTGGAACCAAGATGGTCCTGGCCTCGAAACTGGGCTCTCCAGTTTCCTTCCAGCAAGACAAAAACTTCCAACAGTCTTTTGCTTCCTGGGTCAAGCAGGGTCAGACCAACAACAGCTCAGGTAAGGCTGTTGAAGTCAATGAGGATCTGAATTATCTCCAGCCCATTTGAACATGCATACCTACACTGAATGGTCTGGCGTTGTTTACCTTCTCATCCATCATTTTCTGTTAGAGACAGGTAGACAAAGGTATTTGTCACAAGAGACATTTTTTTGTGGTTTTTCCTTTTCATTTTTTAATTTTTCCTCATTTTTTAAATCGTTGTTTGACCGTGAGTTTGTAAGAAGTCAATGGCATGACTTTTCACACCTTTTCTTTTTTGTGCGTCAGTTTTCTACATTGATAAATGTGATTAGCTTGCCAAAATGACTTTGTGGCTCGTGGTGTCCACTTATAATCCTATTAAAACGGATTTAAAATTTTAAATGTTTTTTCAGTCCTTTATATCCAAAAAGGGCTACAGGAGAGCCTGTGTATCATTTTAAACACACGGCAAAAAAATCATCCCAAAATTTCAAAATAGCAGCCCCTGTGTTGACTCAAACCTTCCAGTGGACACCGCAGCCGTAGACTGGCTGTCGTGGTGGCCCTTACGGGTATGCGTGACTGCAGGTGGCATGGTGTGTCTTGCAGCCCCCACTGGCTCGGTGGCCACCGTGGCTAGCAGCATCTCCACCTCAGAGCAAACCTTCCAGATCGCTGGCAGCCCAGTCACTGTGGCTGGCCAAGTCCTCGCTGCCAAACTGCCGTTGCCCGCAAACAGCAAGATTGTCACGCTCAACATGCCCACTACGCAAGGAGGTAGGGAGCGCCAGTGTCATCCATTTCCGCTGTTTTGGGTTTACACTTGCCAAAATGGATGGATGGGTGTCATGTGAGAAACAATATCTGCGAATCTCTTATAAGTAGTGGTGCTGAGTATGGATGATGCCACCAGTATTTTTTTTTTTTTTTTTAACATTAGATAGAAGAATCTCTATGGCCAAAAGTGGGATTGCGTTTTCTTTTGTTCTTGATTTTTGTGAGTTGTTGTATAAACTACTGTTATCCCCTGAGCTGAAGCTGTTTCAGCTGCTTTAGAGGTACTTTATTACAAGACCTTACAAAGATCTTCCCCACACACAGTGCACGACTCACCACTGTACATTCTTGACATGTTTGACTAGATGTTTGCCTCTTTCCTTACTTAATTGTTCTTATCAACAGGTGTAGTCCAGCAGAAAGTCCTGGGCATATTCCCCTCTGGACCCCCTGCAAACCTTAGGACATACAGCACACTGCATCCTACAACTGGCAACATCAACCTCAGAGCCACCACCTCTGCCTCAACTTCCCAGCAACAGGTCTTTTGACTATTACTTTCATCATCTTCGCTTTCTGCTTGAAGTATGATGACTGATGATTTTACCTATTGGGTTTGTATTCCAGGCCATCGCAGCAGGAGGCCAAACACCTGGCACATCCATGAGCCAGTCATCTACCCCATCTACCTCTGTGGGCACAGCAATGGTCAGAGGTCCAGCGTTGGCTCAACAAGGTGTTTTATCCAACTGATCATTTCCAGTTCACAATTTAGCTTTTGTGGCTCATGCTTTACAAGTCTTATTCCCCTTTTATCCCCCACAGGCCAACCTCAGCAGGCTGTGAGATCCCCAGCTGTGCCTGGTTCTACACCAGTGCAGACGACTGCAGCTCAGAGAGCAGTGGGTGCTGCACCATCACCAGCACCTGGACAGTCACCTGTAGCTTCCTCCCAGGCCAACAGACCACAACAGGGTCAAGTTAAACTCACTATGGCACAGCTCATGCAGCTAACACAGGGAGCTCAGGTGAGAGCACTTTTTTTTTAAAACATCTGTTCTTCCCTGCTGATACACATAATTTTTTTTGTGTAGTAAATCCATTATTCCATTTTTGCCTTTGTCTTTTTATCTCCTCTTGAAGTCTTTGAAATGTTTTATTTTTTATTTTGCGCTTGTGAAGAGTTGAGAGTTTAGAGTTGTATCACTGTCAGCTGAAGACCAGATTTCTTTTGTCTACAACACTGCAGGGTGGAAATCCAGGTCTGACTGTGGTGATCCAGGGTCAGGGCCAGACCCAGGGACAGTTGCAAATCATCCCACAGGGTGTAACAGTCATCCCTGGTCCTGGTCAGCAGCTCATGCAGGCAGCCATGCCCAATGGCCAGGTCCAGCGCTTCCTCTTCACTCCCATGCCCCCGTCCTCATCGGCTTCAACTTCATCACCCACTTCTGCTAGCCCTCCAAAGCCTGCCGTAGCTCAGACCCCTCCAGCCCAAGGTCCAACCCAAGTCCAGACGACTCCCTCAGCCCTGACCCAAACCCAAATGGCTGCCCCTGTACCTGCCCCGACACAAATGCCACGTTTGGCCCCCACCCCAGCCGCAGTCCCTGTGCAAACCCAACTGTCAGCCGCCAGTCCATTGTCAGTCCCTGCGCAGTCTCAAATGTCCACTCCTGTGCCTGGCCTGCCAGCCCAAGCCACAACACAGGTTTTATCCTCAACACCAGCCTCTGTTCCCGCACAACCCCAAGTGGCAAGACCTGTGTTTGCCCCAGCACAAAATGCAGTCCCAGCCATGGTGCAAAACCAAGTCTCCACCCTTACCCCAGCCTCATTCCCCACACAAACCCAAACTGCAGTGTCGCTACCTGTCCCAGGACAAGTTGCACCTCAATCACAACTCCAGACACATACCTTCAGCCCTGCCCCAGTCTTAACCTCAGCCCCTGTCCAGATGCATGTTCCTGCTCCTGCCCCAGCTTTAGCCCCGGTCTCAGGCCCCTCTAACTCCGCCCAGATGCCTGTTTCTGCCTCTCTTCCCTCACCTGTCCAAGTTCCAACCCCTGCTCTTGCTCCTGTCTCTGCTCCCGTCATAGCTGTTGTGTCCACCCAAATTGCTGTCCCGTCCCCAGCCAAAGCTCTGACCCAAACACAAGCCACAGCTCCCGTTCCCCTTCATGCTGCTGTGGCCAGTGCTGTTGTCACACCAGTCACAGCCACCTCTACAACACCGTCAGTTCCAGGTAAGCATTACAACACACACACACAGGCATCAACACCATCCTGTTTTGGTCATTTATCTATTTACAATGGTTGACTTTTTTAATACATTGCTTCTCTTTATTTATCTCTTCTGTTGTAGCTCTGACAGAGCAGAGGGCAGCTCAGCCTCAGGTCTGGACTCCGGCCTCGTCTCAAGTTCAGACCCCAGTTCAGCCCGCTCAACTGGCTGCAGCTCCCATTCAGTCATCTGCCCTGGCCACTGTACCCACATCTGCCCCTGCATCAGTCTCCACACATTCACCCATCACTCCTCTGTCTCAAGCATCTCTTCCTCCTCAAGCTCAAGTACAGGTCCAGCACCCCACTGTTGTGTCCATGCAGCAAGTGTCTCAAATTCCAGTTTCAGCAGTGCAGGTTCATATGAAGGGGTTACCAGTCTCTACTGTTGTTACTACTGTGAGACCTACGCAGCCTCAGCTCCAGCCTCAAACCCACACTCAGCTTCAACCCCAGCGTCAAGCCCAAATCTGTGCACAGATTCAGGTCCAGCCCTATGGCCAAGTCCAACAAATGCCACAGATTCAGGCTCAGGCACATCTCCAGGCCCAAGCACAAACCCAAAACCCTCCCCAGGTCCGAGTTCAATTTCACCCGCAAACTCAGCAACAACCACAAGCCCAAGTACAGCCCCTCACTCAAAGTCAACCTCAGGTGCAGTTTCAGTCCCAAACCCAAAACCAAACCTTGCCCCAGGTCCAGACCCCAGCCCAGGGCCAACTCCAGTCCAGGGTCCAGCATCAGTACCACCCCCAGGTACAAGCTTCATTTCAAACACCGGCTCAAACTCAGCCTCAGCAACAGCCTCAAGTCCAACCTCAACCCCAGGTTCAGTCTCAGGCCCAAACGCAGCAGATCCAGCCACAGATCCAAACCCAACTCCATCCCCAGGTTCAGGTCCAGTTCCAGCAACAGAGCCAGGTTCAACCACAACCTCAGGCCCCGCAGCAACCCCAGGTCCACGTTCAGTCACAGGTCCAAACTCAAGTCCAAGCCCAGCCCCAGTTTCAAGTGCAGTCACCGCAGCAGGTCCAGCCACAGCTTCAGGTCCAAGCCCAACCCCAAGTCCAAGCTAAGCTCCAGTTCCAGCCTCAGAACCAAACTCAAGTTCAAGGGCAGACTCAGCTTCAGGTCCAATCTCCAATCAGACATCAGCTCATCACAGTTCCAGGTCTCCAGCAGCCAGTCCAGCTGCTCTCAGCTCTTCCACCTCACGTTGCTGCCCAGATTCAAGCTCAGATCCAGGCACAGGCACAGCAGCAGGGTGGCACAGTTCCCCAGCAGATCAAACTGCAGCTGCCTATCCAGATCCAGCAGACAGGGGGGCAAATTCAGGCCCACCAGATCCAGAACATGGTGACCATACAGGCACCGGCAAGCGTCCAGGAGCAGCTCCAAAGGATGCAGCAGCAGCAGCAGCAACAACAACAACAACAACAACAACAACAGCAACAGCAGCAGCAGCAACAACAACAACAACCACCACCACAAAAACCAAAGAAGAAGAAACACCATGAGACTAAAAGGGAACAGAAAGACCAGAACCTGCAGGCTGTGAGCCCCGGGGATGGCATCCAAAAACAGGTGTGACTCAAAAATTCACAATGATTCATTTCTTACAGCATCTAGGTACCATAGAAGTTAATAGTATGTTTTTTTTGTTTGTTTGTTTGTTTTCAGGTGGTGGTGAAGCAGAATGCAACAGCAGAGCAGCTGAAACAAAGGAAGACCCTGGCTGCTGCTGAGCGAGAGGAGAACCAGAGGTCTGAGTCCTAATAATCACAGAGCTGTGGAGCTATTACAAATGTTGATACAGCCCCAACATTCCAGCATAATTGTATAAAGGATATTACTACATGGGCTGGGGAATGTCATTTAAAACCACTGTAAATGATTGCATTCTGTTTTTATTTACCTTGTACACTGTGTCACAATGTTTGGATTCAGGGTTGTATATCCTCCTGTTGACAGAAGTATGTTCATGGTATTCATAGCATTTCCCTCCACTCTTGTCATCCATGTATCCCAATTTAAATGTTTACCGAAATTCAAAAAATGCCCCACTGTCCTCTGTTTTCAGAATGATTGTGTGCAACCAGGTGATGAAGTTCATCCTCGACAAGATTGAGAAGGACGAGAAACAGGCAGCTAAAAAGAGGAAGAAGGAGGAGGTGGTGGAGCAGAAACGCTCCAAACAGAATGCCACCAAGCTGACTGCGCTGCTGTATAAGCACAAAGAACAGCTGAAGGCTGAGATCCTGAAGAAGAGGGCCCTGCTGGACAAGGAGCTGCAGCTACAAGTCCAGGTGAGTTCACAGACTGCCTTCACTATGATGATTATGTATTGAGAATAAGAGTCTTTATTAAGCATGAAATTTAGAGGAGAGTTTGAAACACATTAAGCAGGGAATACTGTACATTACAATATACGTGTTTTCTCCTTCTCAGGAGGAGCTGAGGCGAGACATAGCCAGGCTACAGAAAGAAAAGGAGAAAGCAAGAGCTGCTATCACCCAGGCTGCCGCAGCAACAGTCAAGGCAGCCACTTCCCACTCCTCCCATTCTTCTCACTCCACACATTCCTCTCACAGCACGCACACGGCGCCCTCACCTTCCTCATCACATAAACGTAAGAGGGAAGAGGAGAGAGACAAAGACAGAAACCGAGATAGGGACAGGCATCACGACAAGGATAAGAAACGGGACAGGGACAGAGACAGATATAGAGACCGGGATAAAGACAGAGACGGAGATCGCGAGAGGGAGAAAGACCGAGCGCGGGACAGACATCGAGACAGGGACAAGGACAGAGACAGGGATAGAGACAAAGACAGAGATTCCAGCTCCTCAAAACACAAGAAGAAGAAGAAGCTCTCTTCTACCTCAAAGGATCACAAGAAGGACAGCAAATTGTACTGTATCTGCAAAACACCCTACGACGAGTCAAAGTAAGCTCTCTGGAAAAGCCTCCGCTTTTGTGATCGTATTTTGATGTGTCACTGTAACACACACTTGACACACAATGAATGAAAATGTTGTATTTATCTCAGGTTTTACATCGGGTGCGACCTGTGCTCGAACTGGTTCCACGGCGCCTGTGTTGGCATCACAGAGAAAGAGGCCAAGAAGTTGGAGGACTTTGTGTGTAATGACTGCAAACGTGGTCAAGAGGGAGCAAGCAACGAGGAGTTGTACTGCATCTGTCGGACACCATACGACGAATCACAGTATGACTCCCTAATACAGCTTCAAGTGTAAACATTAGCAGCGATGTTGTGAGGAACCTGATATGACATCTTTCATTATTCATTGTCTTCTACTGGTGTACTCACATAATGTATCCAACTTTCACCTCCAGGTTTTATATAGGTTGCGACCGCTGTCAGAACTGGTACCACGGGCGCTGTGTGGGCATCCTGCAGAGTGAGGCCAATCACATCGACGTGTACGTTTGCCCGCAGTGTCAGTCAACAGAAGATGCCATGACAGTCCTCACGCCGCTCACTGACAAAGACTACGAGGGGTTGAAAAGAATATTACGCTCGTTACAGGTATGAAACCTGTCTACTCCTATAATAATATTAATATTAACATTAAATTATATTAACATTAAATATGAATTTAGACAAAAGCAAAATGCTTAACAAGAAGCTGTTAATGTATGAAAATGGCCAAGTACAAAAAAAAGTATTATAAACACTATAAATGGGCAATATAAAAACTTCACCTCTTATAATTGCACTTTATTAATTATACTGCAATAAGTTTTCACTTGTTTCTCACTGTCCACATCCCCTGTGTTTTAGTGGAACACAACTGGGACCATTTTTGTTTTTTATTACCACCATATATAATGTGTCATTATACTCTTTAAATTATTGCGGTAGAAACTTAGTGGATATGGATGAACTGAAAAAAATGTTAAAAAGAATATTAATTTTAATGCCTCCCTACTCAACCCGATAATGATAAAGGCAACACAATTGATCTTTTATGGTCTTCTCTTATTGCTTTTAAAAGGCCTGGAGTGCTGTTCTTAAATATCTTTGAAGTTAATGATTTAATATTAACTAACTGAAGGGAATCGCTTTGCTCTTACTGCAGTTTACTTTATACCCAGAAGAGTGAGAAAACAAGGAAATTCCATTAATGATGTCAAAAGCAAATGATTTTGAATGGCTTGACTTGGACAAGAATAACAACATATCAGCATATAGATTTCTTTTGATGTCATATGACTTTTTTTTTGTATCTTTTTTAGCCATTGTTGCACAAAGGCTGCAATGGCAAAGGCTCTAATGCCAACACAAATATGACAAGTGATTAAAGGCAGCCCTGTCCTAGATATTAGCTTCATAATGTCAGTGCCAATGCCATATTTAGATTTAACATAAAACAGATGATGGTGCTATCAATTTCTCACGTCCAAGCACATTGCAAGAAATTTCACATGTAGTATATAGTCTTTGCAGGTTTTGGTTTGATTAGTCACCATTTAAAAATAAGATTCTGTAATAATTTCTTGTTATTTCAACAGTCTCACAAAATGGCATGGCCTTTCCTTGAACCAGTGGATCCCCACGATGCACCTGATTATTATCGCGTAATCAAGGAGCCAATGGGTAAGAGCAAACAGTTAATGACTTTTTCTTCAGCAGGTTAAGATGATGAAATAAGCCACATCAAAAGATTTAAAAGTTTATGTCGTGGTCTCCTGTAATGTAGGAAATGTGACAGATATTTCACACATTTCTCTGTCCCTTTGCAGACTTTTCCACAATGGAAACTCGTTTGCAGAAGAGACATTACCACAAGCTCACAGAGTTTGTGGCCGACGTGACCAAAATCTTCGACAACTGCCGCTATTACAACCCCAATGACACGCCCTTTTTTCAGTGTGCCGAGGTGCTTGAAGCCTTCTTTGTACAGAAGCTCAAAGGTTTCAAAGCGAGCAGGTAAGGTTAGGTGCTCCTGCTGCTGCAGACTCTCAAGGTTCCCAAGTTTCTCTTACTTTTTTTCCATGCTTGTGTTTGCATGCTGTAAAGCTTTGACTCTAGCTACACCTGTGGCTGTGCTTTCTCATTTGTCCTTTTCTTTATTTATGCATTCATACCTGTCATTCATTTTTTACTTTTGTTAATACCACTGGCATGTGTAGTGTTATTTTGCAGTAGAATGTGTTTTACTTGTAGAATTGGCTTAAACTGTCAAATGCTTTGAAGGGTTGCTTGGCTGTACTAAAACCAACAGAGCTGACAAACTTTAAGACATTATGTCCAATGTCTTAACAGAACTTTGTGCCATGTTACATCTGTACCATCTTGCATTTGTGTCTGTTCACCTTTGCTGCATGCCTTTGATTTATGCCATCCCATTTTCTTCTTTCTTACAGATTGTCAAATTCTTAAGTGGGCCAGTCTGGATGGACTGGATGCTGGGGTCTCTAGTAATAATGACATGGAAACTTTGTATTTCCAGAAACAGCAAAAATTTCCATGAATAAAGAAAAAAAAACACCACAAGAACACACATACAAACACCAAATGTGCTTTTTATGTCAATGTCACCAATTCAATATAAGCATAATATTCAGTTTGATCACAAAACGGCAGCCATGTTGGCATGCGTTCATCATGTAATTGAGGGACATGCTTTCTTCTCATCAATTCCCTAAATCTGGCCTTTTCTCGCAATCCATCACAGTAGCAAGGATGTTTTCAGTGGGATTTTAAATGCATTTTATTTCCTAACTTGGATTTATTTTCTGTTGAACGTCTGACTTGGATTGGATTATGTGTTAAACTTACCAATGTAAAAAATATATATAAAGCTGCATATTTTATTATAGAGAGATATTTATGAGACCTTTTGTATGCTGCGTCCCTTTGAGTTTGATTGAACTGGTTGTTAAAGGTGGTTGTCTTGAATGTACATACTTTTTTATCATGTACAGTGCTTGTGTAAGATATATCTGACTCTGTATTTGAATGTTTTAAATAATTATGAACGTCAATCATTTTAGATAGTATTATTTTATAAAATGGAAATGTACTACAAATAGTGAGGAGTTTGACCTCATCCTCTGCCTCACTTCACAAAGTAAACCTCAGTTTGTAGTTGTGGATGATCACTTCGGTAATAAAGGCATTCCCGGTAAATTACACCAACATGGCTGCAGGATCTTCTGCCGACCCCTTTGCATCCTCTGTGTCTGTCTGTTGAGATGTCACAACAATAAACGAAATGCGAAGGGCTCTCAACTTTCCCCTCTCTCCGCATTCTGTAGGTCTCATAACAACAAGCTACAGTGTTCTTCAGCCTCTTAAAAAGCATCGCACATTGCTCAGACAAAAATGCACTTGCCAAGAATATGGCTTTTCTGAACTGTAACTCTGACAGACTCCTCTGCCTCGTCCTATGTTCGGGATCCGCTCCTCTGACTGTCGGTGCAACCAGCACTGCTGCTTTCACAGAACTGTTCGGGCAGATGTTCTGTCCGTTTGAGCTCTAAGGGACCTTTTTGGACCTGGTCTTCATCAGTGGGACTGTACTGAGGAGCGTGAACAACTGAGGCATTTCAGAAGAAAGTTTACCTCGGAGAAAAGACTCTTAAGGAGCTCTCATATTTCCATGTTCTTTTTTTTTTTTTAATCTCAGTCTTTTCATTTGTTTTTCTTGTTAAAAAAATCCCTCAGGCCATCCTTGTGGTCATCATGTCCAGTGAGAAATAGGAAATTTAATACTGACATACAATGGCTGAGTTTTACTGAGCACAACGTATCAAGAGTTTTGTGTCTAAATTCAGATATCACAGTGGAACAACTTTTATTTCTCCTCCCATTTCCACTCATTGTTTAGTCTGAAAAGGCATGAAAGACAGTTGTACTAAATATCTGGACATCAGTAGTCTGCTTGGTTAAACTTCTATAACCTACTGAAAGTACGGTAATAAGCTATTGTAAATGATTTGCTCTGCAGTAGTGACTGACTGAGAAGGATGAAACAGTGTATTTGAAGGTTCCTGCCCTGTTTGTAAAAATTTGTCAGATTTTGACTGGATTTCTTTTTCTTTTTTTGTATTACATCTGAAGAAATATTGATGTATATGGAACTTAATAAAATGGAAAAGACTGATCTTGCTGATTGTTTATTATGATAAAAGAAAAAAATGTGCTTCACAGTGTCTTCTAGTTCAATTACTTTTTTGTTTGTTTTGGGAGTTTTTTGCTTGTTTGTTTTCATTTACAGACTCTTTAGGGATGCATAAAAAGCTTTCACACCTTTGAATTGTTAACATTTTCCAACCTTTTAAAGAAATTTCACTCAACAAGTATCAGCAAATACAAATAAAACGAAAGATACATGTATTTGTTGAATATGAGCAAAATCTGATTTCCAAAAACACAGGTGTAATATTCAATTTCAGATTTACAGAGAAATATCTTTGCATGTGCCTTGGAATTTATCCTATGGATGTTTATTTGGGACGTGTAGTAGCACCCTAGAACCGAAATGCACCGATCTAGGATCAGTTTATCTCTCCCAAACGTCTATTGAAAAAAAAACATCAAAACGGCAGGAAACTGACCCGCAGTCAGATTGAACACTGAGTTAGTCACGCGCCGACATCTCGCGATATTATGACGACATTTCCTGTGCTCTCTGTGATTTTTTTTCAAACCGGCCAATGAATGGAGGCGCGTAGATGCTTCTGCTCGAACAGTCCAATCAGGAGGCTTAGTTGTAGGAATTTAAAGGTCTGTGCGGGACTGACTGTACCACATTTTGTGCGACCATAAGGTGAGAGCGTGTTTTTTGCTTATGAAGATTAATTGAAAGGAATTTTATTATTTTCATTCGTAATCATAGTTTCCATGTTTGTTTTTTCTGTGAGCTGTTTATTATATTACCAACTTGTGCTAGCTAGCAGTACGCCTATTTTAATGTCACACGGCTAGCAGTTAGCATGACGTGCTTGTCATTCGTCTTGCTGTCACGAGGCCTTTAAGTTAACTAACTAACTTTTTAAACCTTCTGTACAGTGATAAAACCACAAAACTTCATTTTAGTGCTGCTGAGGTTCCTGAGCTTCCTGGAAGTGAAAAATGTCTGAGAACGTCGCACGTCTGAACAAGTTCAAGAACAAAGGCAAAGATGCCAATGTGAGTTGACTCTAGTATGTTGTCTGTCTCATTATAGCCTTTACTTATCGTTATAAATGTCTGACTGACTTGCGGGTTTGTGGGGGTTTTTTTAATGAAATGCAGGAACTTCGCCGCAGGAGAGTGGAGGTGAACGTCGAGCTCCGCAAGGCGAAGAAAGATGATCAGATCTTCAAAAGAAGGAATGTGTCTGCACTTCCTGAAGAGGCTACTTCTCCTCTTCAGGAGAGGACCCAGAACTGTCAGGTGAGCCTTTAAATCCAATATTTAAATGGAGGAAGTTCACTCTAGTGTTCAATGTGCATGAATTAAATGTTGTTTATAGCCAGGAAGTGAACCCTTGTGTAAGACAACACCACTATAATCCAACACAATAGCCACAAATGCAATACTGTATGTAGTTTGGACTTGGAAATTAGTTTAGTCAGCTCTATGTTGATCTTTGAGACTGTTTGTGTGTGAATTCATATTCATCTCCTGTGTGACAATTGGCAGGCTGCCCGACAGTGGACAGTTGAAGAGATTGTCGCAGGAGTGAACAGTGGGAATCCTGAATCCCAGCTCCAGGCTACACAGGCTGCACGGTAATATATTCATTAAAGAACAATGTACATTTAATATTTCCTCCACAATCAAAATGACCAATTCCTGTCATGATGACTCACTTTTACAATCTTGTCTTGATTACAGGAAACTGCTGTCTCGTGACAAGCATCCTCCCATTGACCAGATGATCGGTGCCGGGCTAATCCCCAAGTTCGTCGCCTTCCTGGGGCTGACGGACTGTCCTCCGATCCAGTTTGAGGCTTCCTGGGCTCTGACCAACATTGCCTCTGGGACCACCGATCAGACTGCTGCTGTTGTTGAGGGCGGAGCCATTCCTGCTTTCATCGCCCTGGTCACATCCCCCCACCAGCATATCAGCGAGCAAGCAGTCTGGGCCCTTGGAAACATTGCTGGTAAGAGACCAAATATTGTTTAAAGTATGGTCATGATTCGATTAGAATCAAATGTTATGTTTTTGTTTTTACCTTTATTTTTGTTTGTGCTATTTAGGTGATGGATCAGCTCTTAGAGACAAGGTCATCAAACATGGAGCTGTAGCCCATCTGCTCCGTCTGCTGGCAGTCCCTGACTTGTCTGTGTTTAACGTAAGTATTTTTATAAAACAAACTTTTTAATTTTTTAATTGTCATATCAGACCATAGTCAAAAGTAATTTTCTTAACATGTTCAAATTCAATCATTCACATTATTGTCCACTAGGGGGCGCCCTAAATTAACCAAATGTTGCTCCATGTTAAACTAATGCTTGCTCCTCTCTTATACTTGATTTCTTTGCAGACTGGCTACCTGAGAAATGTTACATGGACTCTGTCAAACCTCTGCCGCAACAAGAACCCCTCCCCTCCTATGACTGCAATCCAACAGATCTTACCTGCTCTCATTCGTCTCCTACACTTTGATGATCTCGAGGTGTTGGCTGATGCATGTTGGGCTGTTTCGTACCTGACAGACGGTGCTAATGACCGCATTGAGGTGGTGGTCCAGACTGGTGTAATTTCTCGCCTGGTGAAGCTTCTTGGTTTTGATGAGCTGCCTGTCGTTGTACGTATACAGTCTCATTTATTTGTGTTTTTCTATAAGTCCAGCTTGTGCATGAGCGTGATAGTTAGTTCATATAGCCTGTGCCATCACCCTGAGGCAGCTCCTTAAATTGTCACAAATTATAATGACCCCTCTCACCCTTCAGACCCCTGCACTGCGGGCCATCGGCAACATTGTGACTGGTACAGATGAGCAGACTCAGGCGGTGCTGAACGCTGGGGCCCTGGGCATGTTCCCCCAGCTGCTGCGCCACAAAAAGGCCAACATTCAGAAAGAGGCAGCCTGGACTCTGTCTAACATCACAGCAGGGAAGGACTCCCAAATCCAGGAAGTCATCAACACAGGCCTCGTCCCTTACCTGGTTGAAATGCTTGTGCGGGTATGTTTTGGTTTGTTTTCCCCACTGGTGGGAGGATATCATTTCAGCTTTACCAGTACAGTGCTGTCAACGGATTCCTCCATTGTACTGTTTTCTAACTTTTCTGTTCATTTCTCTGCAGGGTGACTACAAAACCCAGAAAGAGGCTGTGTGGGCAGTTACAAACTTCACCAGTGGGGGCACTATTCAGCAGGTGGTTTACCTTGTTCAAGCCAATGTGATCGAGCCTCTTCTGAATCTACTCTCCTCTAAGGACAGCAAAACTGTCCTCGTCATTTTGGATGCCATTACCAACATCTTCATGGTGAGTGCATTGTCATGGAAAAATGGAAATGTGTGTTATCAGTTTTGTTGGAGCTGATAAGTTCAGTTATTGGAGGTGCCAAGATGGCTGTGAAATGTTGATGTTTTTTCCTATCAGGCTGGGGATAAAATTGGAGAGTCAGACAAACTGAGTCTAATGGTCGAAGAATGCGGTGGACTGGACAAGATCGAGGCTCTGCAGTCTCATGAGAATGAGATGGTCTACAAAGCAGCCCTCAACCTGATTGAGAAATACTTCTCAGAAGAGGTAAGTGTCTTTCAGATGTTTGAACTTAAAAGAACTTTTTATGCCCATAAGTGGTCTTACTGTTTTTTTTTTTTCATTTTTAAAGGAGGAGGTGGTGCAGTGTGTGGCCCCAGAAGCAACCAATGACTGTTATGCTTTCCAAATCAGTGAAGACCAGAGCTCTTTCAATTTCTAAACCACTTTCCTCTCTCAGCTCTACTGTACCTTTTCTAATGTTTGTCCCTTGTTCATGTAACTGTGGAGTTTTGCTCCTTGTATGTACTGTACATACTGTTTTAACATAACTGATAAAACATGATTGTAAATAAAGTTGTTGGATCATGTGTGGGTTAATTTTTTTCCACCTTAGTGTATTTATATTGTATCAGAAATTGGTCTATAGAAAACAGAAATATTGCAGATGATAAATAGTGCATCTAAAGGAATTACAAGTAGGTTACAGTAGCTTATTTATAGCGTAAAATGCCAATTTTATGTCTTGAAATTGTGATTTTTTTTTTCTTCTTTCACAAAAAGTTGGGTCTCACTAAATTACTGAAAAATTGATGGTAGGTAGGTCCAGGATCCTCCTCGGTTGACTGGTCAAATTCGGAGTGACCCTGATTAGACTTTTATTGCAATCTGGTTCAGAACCACTGAATCTAATTCTAGCAGCTGAATGTAAACAAGCAGGTGCTATCTTACATTTACTTGTGCAGCCCTTCTGCTGCCTCAGTGAGTGAGGTCATATACATATTCATGATTAATACCACTGATCCCACTACAGGCTTGTCTTACAAAAAATGTTTAAAGAAACAGTTTGACATTGTGGGGAAACACATGTATTCATTTAAGTTACTGTTCTCAACTAAGAAACAGCCTGTCATATAACCGCATGTAAAGCCATGTGGATTACTTCACCATTGTTGAGACTGACTGAAGATACTATTATCATAGCTTTCCAGTGTTGTAAAAACCCGGTTCATAATATAAACTGCTGTGTAGTCTTTTGGTGTCTGATATGCCTTCAAATTCATGGATGTACTTGTATTTCAGCCCTTGCATCCCTTTGCTTCTTTTTTTCAGTCTCAACTCACATTATTCTGAGTTTTCCAGGTCTGTTGAATTATGCTTACTCCAGTTTTGATCTAGGTAAATGTATTTAAAATACATGAAAAAAGCACAGGTGGATAAAATTAATAGGGGCTGAATTGCCGAGACCCTTAAGTCTCAGGATCCTACTGTTGTGCATTAGAGCTGCAATGATCAGTGATTAATCGATTAGTCCATCAAATAAACTGTCATAAACACAGGCAGCTTATTTACTAAAAACCGGCATCACACTGAGGAGGACACACCGGGATCTGCTTGTGTGTGTGTGTGTGTGAGCTCTAGCGAGGTGCCACATGTTAGAGAAATGCTTCACTCCCCCAAAGTGGGTTGTGGTCTCCGGTCAGCTCCTACCAGCAGCAGCAGCGGCGGCGGTGGCGGCAGCCTCCAGAAGCGGGATCAGCACCGGAGGGCTCCACAGCTGAAGTGGAGGCGAGCGGAGCGGAGACTCAGTCCGAGGCAGAGGATGGCGAGATAAGCACCGTGTCGCGGCTCTCTGTCCCAGCCCGGCCACACCGTCTCACCGGGGGACCAGCCGTTTTTTTTTTTTAAAAAAAATAGCAGATGCACTTTGCAGCCGTGCTACACTCGACATTTTCTTTTCTTTTCTTTTTCCTCCTCTTTTTAATTTTTTTTGTGAGCGGCCGCTATGGCAGCTCAGTTCACATCCGGGCCACAATGCCTTGACTCCATTATTGTCTAAAACTGGCGGAGAGGTTCATAAACCTTGTTATATATATATATTTATATATTATTTTTTTACACTTAACCACACGTTTTTACTACGAGCAGCAAAGGCTGGAACCGGGAGGAGATGTCTAACCAAGGAGTCCGGCGGAATGGCCCCGTGAAGCTGCGACTAACAGGTAGCTAGCAACGCTTTTAAATCCCCAACTATATTCCCCCCGCACACTAGCTAGGAAGGCTCCGTGTATTTGCTGGATGGGAACAGTTCCCATGGGCCATGGAGTTGGCGTAGCGCCGGCTCTTTCACCCGTCATTTCTACTGTTTTAATAACAGCTACGATGCATTTGAAGCATTAGTTGCTTTTATGGTGTTAGCCAGTAGTGGAAAAGTGAGTAGGTGGTCCTGTAGATAAGGCAGAATATGGATATTATTGTTCTTGGAAATAGTCTGAACCTTGTGATTGTCGCCAGTAACCACCAGCAGCCATAACACGGGTCCTGGAGGATCGGAGCTATGAGTTGTGTTGTTCAGCCTCTCAGTTTGTTGCGACTTGATTAAAACATACATCTTGGATGATTTTAAAATATCTTTTAAAAATATTTGTAAAGAATTGCTGTAGAAGAGTGCTGGCTAACTATCACACTGCTGTGCTGACAGACAGGCTCACATAAAGTTGGCTAGCTCATGTTAGCCTAGCCTGCCAGCTAGCTATAATCAAGCCTTTATGAGATGACAGGCAGCTCCACAGGTCACAAGAGTCTGCAACTGCCACTGAGCTGTGATCAGTGTCCCATAAAGAGAGACAGCTGCCTCCATTGATTGTTATTGCTGCTCAAACAGATCACCATTAAGTTGTGTTCCTGCTCTATAGCTGCATCCTTTCAGAAGTTCACCCTGAACCAGTGAGCTGTTCATGCCCTTAAAGCCTGATCCAAGCTTGAAGCTGGCTCTTTTCAGCCAGAGTAATTTGTTGTTTGGCTCTCTCCCTCCCTCTCTGCCTGGGCTGTTTGGTTTGTGCCTTTTCAACACAAACAGCAGAAAGGTTTACATGAGAGCACACTGTTTTGACTGGGAGAAGTGGCCGACAGCTGCCCCCCTTTTGATGCAGGTCCAGCATCTGACCTGAATCAAATTCCATGGCGGCCTTTTCTATCAGGAAGAGGCCAAATTAAATATTTAAGCTGGTGCTGTTTCTGATAGGAATAAGTGGAGACATCAGGGAGGGATTGTAATGAGGTGGATTTAATGGGCTGGAGGTGCGAGGTGGCCAAGGACATCAAGCTCTGAGCAACATTTTTATAGCTGTCAGAAGTCATTCAGGGTTCACTTCATAAGGAGAGGAATGCCAAGCATTTTAAATGGATATATGCTCAATAGGAATATGCACAGAATAAGTTTGAAATCGCGCAGGCTCATGTTCCTTTGCTTCCAAATTGCCTACATTCCTGCTAAATTATTTGATTTTTGGGGGAAAAAAGTGCCAATGTCATGTCAAAATACGTCTCCAAAACAGATTTTGAGTGTTTTGCAATTGTTGCGAAATTGTTTTAATTGTTGTGACCGTTTGTATTGGGTTCGTCATGAGGCATGGAAATATTGTGGACAAACAAGTTATTGGTCTTTTCCTCATACAGTAGCACAGCATCAGGTTGCTAGTCTCTGCACGAAATGTCCAACCTGTTGACATTATTTGGTTAATCCTTTGTCATTCAGTTCTGTCCCTCAGAGACGTGTCATCACAAGCAAGTTTCATGCACAACTTAAATGTTGAAATCTCGAGTCTGTTAGTTTGTCACTGCAGGTTGGAGATGGACCACAGTGGTCTCCCGGTGGAATGCTAAGAATTTGAGTCCACTGTGGAAAAAAGAGCAGAACCTCACAGACCACCTCCTCTCTTGATGCTGAGTGACACTGTACACCCTCCTCAGACTGAAAATCATCCCTCCTAAAGAACAGTAACATCACTCCTTAAAATGTGCTTTGCTCATCTAACAACTGCACAACACGTCTCCTTTCAGTCTGTCTTTTTCAGTGCCACTAGCAATCACTCGTCTGGGCAATTGTCTTTCCAAATTGTGCAATATTGTGCCATGTCATCCACATGGTGAGCCCTGTCCCATAGCTGAGCTCACTGCCGTCCCTCTCTCTTGCTCTCCAGCATGGAGAGCAGTGCAAGTCGGAGCTCGGAGCAGGAGAGGAAGCTCCATAGGAAGGCAGCCGTCTGGTGGTGAAACCCAAGCAGAGAGGCTATGCTACACACTGTCATTATGTGTTTCTTTGTTTAGCGCTGCACAGCTGTGTATACTGGGCTGATTAGATTGCTGCACAGGGAGTAATGGGCCCGGAGAGCGTCATTGCGACATTGTAGCTGCATGTTGTCATCTGTAGTCGACTTGATTTTTAGACACATAGCTGCCGATGAATTTGTTTCCAGGCAGGTCGTGAATGATGAGTTGCTACATTTAAACAGGCCTGTAGCTGTTTGTGCTGTAGGCGTCTCTCCTTGCTGACAACCCCCCTGTCCATTTGAACCAGATGTTGCAGATGTTTGCCAGCTATTAAACTGGAAAAATATGGCAAGCAAGCTGCTAAAACTAACACTTGGGGTGAGAATTGCCCCTTGACTACACAGGACAGGTTTCCATTATACTCTACAGCTGATCACTCCTAAATTATGTGACACACAAACACAGCTAATGGCATAACGCGCACCATCCACCGACTCATAAATTACATCATTAAGGCACGGCTCATTGCTTTGTCTGATCATTCTTAAATTCTGTCATGCAGTCATAGCTCATGGTATAATTTGCACCACTTTCCATGCGACCATAAATTTGATGACACACTGCCGAATGCCAAGTTCCCTCCATTATGATTGAGACTTTGCAGAAAAGGGAGCGCATCCCTCCAATCCGTCACGAATTGTGAATCATGGGCTGTCTATCACACAGAAGTGAAATCAGACTCATAAGGCTTGGCAATGTTTTGTCATTGCCCTTTGAATAAATCTTCTGCCCAGAAACGTGTGTGCAGCAAAATAATAAATTAACTGACTTTGGTTTGATTTTCTGGTCTGATTCAGAGTCTGGACGTTTATTGCCATTTTTGTCTTAGCTAGAAGTTTACATGTGAGTTGTTAAGCATATGGTTTGCTCATCTGAATTCTTTGGCACGGCGCAGACTAGCGAAGAGAGCTATCTCAGTGGGATTCCCTAGAATTCTCCATTCGCATTCCCACCTCTTCCTCTCTGAGTCACTCCTGTTCTTTCCGACTGTAAGCTTCTTCCCCCTCAGTCCAAAGCATATTTCACTCCCACCCTTACTAAGTGAGCTTCCTCCACGCTCACTGATGCTCTGTCTGTTTGATGCACTCTCTGTAGGTAGTTGTGTGCCTTTCTTTCCATTTAATTAGCTGCTGTTGCAAATGAACAGGATTTGTTGGCGCTGCAGCTGATTCTCCAAGTACAAGGGGCCGGTGCTTTTATTTTTTGATGAAATAGTTGCAAATCTTCCCTGCTCCTTTCCCTTGTGAGATGACTGACAGCTGAATGGCCACAGATGCAGCTTGAGAATAAAACAGACTTATTTTGAAGATGCAACAAAGGCTCTGGGGTTTCACACTGGCCCACTGTGTGGCTTTGAGTGAAAGGCTTAGGTCTGTCCTTTTTATAGTCTCCGCTTTTTCAATGCAGCATGGTCTGACTGTAGTCTACAGACGGGGGTCTTTGGATGTCAGATAATTGAAGAAGAAACCCCCACAGCTGGGCACAGATGGGACTGTGGAGGCACAGGACCTGATGATCAAGACCGTTTTAATGTGGTTTGAGCTGGCGCTTGGTGCATTCATGTGGTCTCAGTCAGAGCCGGTTTTACGGAGTGGCGGTATGGAAGTGATTTGGGTTCATCTGGGTGTTCAGACAGGATACATTGTAAATACACAGTGATTAGCAGCATGTGGTGAACTGTTGACTCTACTGGCCCATCATGGACATGCATTTTGAGCGAACATTTCCACTTTTTGCTTTAACTTGATGTAAAGGAAAACAAATATTACGGTGGCAAACGACCAGAAAAAAGAAAGCAGGGGCGGAGGAATCAAAAAGGGAACGTAACAAGCTATTATTGCACATCATTTGTAAACATTTTCCTTCCCCCTGCTGAGAGCCTCCCATAATTTTAAATTGTTCCATCAATTAATTGACTGGATGGGGTTGGCTTTCCTGTTGGTTCAGCTGCTCTTCAATGAGGACAAAGCCTTCTGCGGTTGCTCTACCCTCAACCGCCGCCAGCAACGGCCCGGAGGAGACCAGATGTAGCAGGGGGAGAGAGAGTGGGCAGCTTCTCAGAGAGGAAGTGCTCCCCAGACCCGAACACTTGTCCAAACGTCACCCCTGACAGGTGGGGAGCAGAACAGTCCAGAAACCCCCTTTTGAGGTTCCCCTGTAATAATAAAGCGAAGAATTTGCTATTACTCAGCAGGACATTAGGCGTCTTGTGTTGGTTATATCTCTGGGTGGCTTACAGCTCTGTCCTGTCACTGTATTATAACAGCGTGCCATGGGTTTGATTAGTGGGCGGCATGTGTGGTTTGGGGAGATTGGCTCTTCCTGCTGAGTAAAGCATCAACACTTCAGAGTAGCTGCTTTGGAGCATTAACAACAGATAATATTTTCCTGTGTCCACACACCCTGTTTCATTTGGAGACCGAAAGAACAGAGAAAATGATCCACTATGTCCTCTGTTTACACTTGACTGTCCTAACCCCACTAGTGAGACTTGTACCCCAGGGAGTATGTGGAAAGATTGGAGCTCAAATAATTTGAAAAAAAAACCCAGCACAGTAAGATTTTGAATACAGTATATCTACATAGTGAGTCAAGTCTAACACATGTACATTTTTTTAGAGTTAAATGGATAGATAAAAGTCTTGATAAATGCTTTAAAAAGTTTGGAAGATCATGGGGTGTGCCTTATCAGCTGAGAGGGAATCCATTTGGGAACGGATGCTCAGAGTTCGCTGCACACACAAGAACATCTGCAGCACTAACCTCAAGCCTGTACAGTATCCTATACATATCAACCTTCCTGACTGAGCCACAACTCATCCCCTGCCTTATTTAGTACTCACATGGTATATCATTATATGCTTTTCCACACTCCTGTTAGAGAGAGAAGATTGTCCCTGCTGTGAAAGCGCACCTGAACGTGTCCTCTTTTATTTCCATTTTTGTGATTTATGCAGTCAGTGTGCCGGAAGCCATGGTTAATTACAGTTCATAAAGAATTTGAATTAGTGTGGTGTATGCAGTCAGGATGAGTCATATGACTTTACGTCTCAGCTCAGGATCTATGTACTGTGCCACATTGCAAGCTTGCACTGGTCGTGTGCCTCCTGCTGTACTGTCAGAGAGGAAAGAGTGCAGAGAGTGAGAGTGTCTCTTTGGAGAAGTGCTAATCCTGGCTGGCTTGGGGAAAGACCTTCTTCAAAGGCCTTCTCTGTTAACCTGGCTGTGGTGGTTAATGGGTCAGAACTGGATTAGCAGCGAGTGTGAGGGAGGGGAGAACTCGACCGATTGTCCGCAGGCTCTTCTGCTATCATTCCTGCCTGACTCTTCTCCGTACTGTCCCTCCCACCACCCTCGCCCCTCTTTTTCTTGCCTATTTCCCAAACTAGTGCTCCCTTTCAAGTTAGAAACTTCACTTGGGGGTATTTTTCTTATCAGAGGCGGCTGCATGCATATCTAATGTCTGGCTAGAACCCTGTTTGACTCTAGGAGGCCATAGTTTAATATACTGAGGAGGAATACACTCAGCATGAGACATTTTTGAGTATAACTTGTTCTATTGATCACCTGAGCCTTGTGGCTTGTCACTGATGCTGTGGAAAAAATGACTTATGAGGATCATTTACACATCACATAGACACTTAAGTCCTGCCAGGATTTGTAGAATTGCATAATATGAAGAAAACATGCATTGGGTGATGATGTTGTTGGATGGCAATATGAGATGAAATGAAACGGTCCACTGTTTCCACAAATAAATCTGGGGGTGCAGAGTTAGAAACAAGTGAACATACCAGACATGTGATGCTTCTCATCTCAACTTGCAGCTTAAAGCTACTCTAGCCTCTACTGGCAAAACACACATAAATCTCAGAGCTGTCAGCGGTCAAGTTAAACTGTGGGTAATGTTGTTGCAAGAATGCGTGGAATAAAAAAAATGATATCTGTGGTTCTGCTGCAGTGATTTTGACAATTTCAGACTAACTGTATGTGAGCCTGGCAATTTTATAGTACAATACTAAATCAATTGGCATACTTTTTCCAAATGAACAATATCAGTCTGCATCTGACAGTGTTGTTTTTTTGTTTCATGCCTTCTGGCATGCAGGGTGGTGGTGGTGGTGGTGGTGCAGGCTTCTGATTTGATTCAACTTGCTTTTGTATACCATGACCTGCATGACTGAGAACCTTCACAGACAGTTTCTGTCACAGTTGACAAAAGTAAAGCTTCAGCGTCACACATTCTCCCTGCATCTCCTCCTTTTGTGTTGGTAAGAGAGAAAAGTGCGGTGGTCCCACATCACACCCACTCCTCGTTCACAATGGCGTGCTGGTACATCAGAGCCCTTTTCTTTTACCATTATTCTGGTTACACTCCCCTCTGGAAGGTTAAGGTCTAGTGGTCGTGGAGGCCCTCTCCTGTCACATTCCACTTTTGATCTGTGATTGAAACTGTGGCATTAAGCTGGTTTCCTCCTTCATTTGTTTGTAGGGGTGTCTGTGATTATTATCATCTCTCAGCAGCATGTCCAGGTGAGATCATTCAGCAAGTTTGCACAAAGTCTCATTAGCCCTGATAAATACCCACACATGCACCAGTCGTTCCATGGAGACGCAGAGGTGGCAGCAGGGTGGTCAGAGCATTCCTGCCCAGCTGTCTGATGAAGGGGGGTAACTTGAGAATAATTCTTCGACGTGCCGGCTCAGCTTTAAACCTGGATGGACACGGGTTGATACGATTAACTCTGACTAACCTCAAGCAGATGGAAGAGGGGGGTCTCGCAAGTCTCCAGTGTTACCGGCTGGAGGGTGGTGGTTGTGGTGGCTGGGGGGGGGGGGGGTTAGAGCAAAAGCTGCAAGACGCCAACAGCTGACTGGAGGCGTCTGTCCGTGCTTCGGCCTGACGTTTGAGCCCCTTCGGCCCTCTGTGGAGACAGGACCAGAAGGGAGATGTTTATATTCACACCGGATCACATTTCAAATGGCACCTCTCACTAAAGTTGAACAAATACACCGCAGGATTCCTGTGTTGTAAAAAAAAAAAAAAGTCAGACTGCACATGCACACAGAAGTAAATGGGATATTTCAACTGTGTGTTTTCTTGCCCTAAAAGGATCCTAAATGTATGCAGAGGCCCGTAGGTAGTCGTTATCCAGAATCTTCACATTGGCTCTGATGTGTAAGTGTCTGCTTGATAAGAATTGCGGTTTGATTCTTAGGAAATTCATCATGAAACTTACCTTCAAATCCCAAACAGGGAGTGCCAAATGCCTGATGATTCAGCTCTCAGGCAGATGCTGCACAAACTGTAGTCAGTCATGTTGGGAATGTTCAGAGATGTAGCCTAATATTTACTTTTACGAACCTTATCATTATAGGCGAAGCACCTGATGTACTAATTTACTGTCCACAGCTTAAGGCTGAAAGAGTGCTCTAGTGATGATGAATTCTATGTAAGCCAGCCCGGATGTTACTGGGTTTCCCACGACTGACTGAAATTATTGTTTGGGTTTTGGATAAATTAAGAAACTCAACTCAGGCTTGTGATGGTCACATGAACCGCACATCAATTCATTCTTTCTTTACTCAGTCTGAAAGCTTGTGTTTAAGGTCCATGTTTTTACTTTGAAAAGGTTTTGACCTGTTAATACCGCATTTATCAAATTCCATGGGTTTGATAATGTTTGACTAACCGCATTGTTGAAAAAGAGCCTCAGCAGAAATCTTTAGATATGACTTCATTTGACAACCCCAGCTCTGAGAGATGATTTCATGGAAGCGTAGCTAAATGTGGGTCAGACGTGATGACACACGTCCTGCAGACACGCGTCATCTAATTTAAACTTGACTTGCAGCACATAGTAAAAACCTGTTTATGGTATGCACCTGCACACAGCGGCATGCGGTCATGGCTTTTGATCAAGAGACCACCACTGTATCTCAGTGAGACATCAGGGCTAGATCATGTGGACGATTACTAAGGATGAACACGTCACACAGGACAGGAAGAAGTGTGGATAGATTAACTTTCTGTACATACCTGCACAGCCACCAGTCATTCTATGCTCACTCCAGATGTGCTTATGTCATTTTCCATGGAATTACTTCTCAAGGAGAGACAAAACAATGAAACAGTTAGTTGATCAACGGAAAAATAGCAAGTATTTTAATCATCAATTTATTGATCAAAATTTTATTTTCAGTCTTTTTTAACTTTAAGAAAATGCCAAACATTCTCTGATCTCAGCTATTAAATTGAGACTTTTTGCTGCTTTTCTTTGTCATATATCTTTGTAAAATTAATCCCTTTGGGTTTTGGACTTAATCGCCCTAAGCAAGGCATTTACAGATGTCACCTTAGGGTCTGCGAAAAAAAACTTTTTTTCACTTTTTTGTAGCATTTCAGTGAGTAAATGCTTAATTAAAAATGAATCATCAATCAATCAGTAATGAAAATGATCGTTAGTTGCAGCCCTGTTCTTAAGACATAGTAGAAGATGACTGTGCAGTGCTTTCTTCCACGATTACAACATGATTACTCTCCTGATTCTTCAAAGTGGCTGAGGGTCCTCTCAGTCCAACTCATTCATTGGCAAGGTACGCGGTAGAAAAGGAAAAATATGGCTGGGAGGTAATGATGTAACACTGTTCCCAGATGAAGTTGTGAAATCATTCTTAGAAACTAAAACTCCACTGAATTTGGGGGGGTGGGGGGTGGGAGGAAGACAAAGTGGAGAAGCAAAGCAGCATTCCTGGCATTTAACACAGCGGTGTGGTGGTCCTCAACTTCTGTTAAACAGGTTGGTGCTATCCACCCTCTCCAGTGCAGCTCGATCCTGGCCTCTCCTCTACTCTCCTCCATTACATCAGCGAGGGCAAAGGAGCCAAGAAGCTAGGAGAGCCGTGCAGCCACTGAATTCTAGTCAGGGGTCCCAGCCAACAGTAGTGCAAGCTTGCAGAAGCCCAAGCTGTGCTGCGCTCTGATTTGCTCACTGTTTTGACTTCTCACTTAGCGGCAGCGGTGAAGGTGCTGTGGAAGACTTTACTCGCCTGGATGACTCTCTGTCAGGCACGTTGTATCACACAGAGTGGAAAGACAGAGTGATGTACTATGCAGCGCAGGGGTAACAGGAATGCAACTAAAAATTGCCATTGTGGCATGGTTTCCCACTATTTGGAGCCGAAAATAGTCGGGGTGGACTCCTCTATTATGCAATTACAGTGGACTGTATCACGGAGGGAAAAGGTGACGTGAGATGGATGAAATGTTCTCACACTAAGAATGTTGCCAGCCTCTTTCCTCTCACGTGTGGATGTGCGTGGTGAGCTTCCACATGTCGTCAAACAGGATTTCACAAAGGAAGATAAGCTATTCACTCGCCTTAGTGTGCGCATATGTGACAGCTGTGCATCTGTGTATCAGCACCTTTTGTATTTGTTTAAAGCCTGGTTTGGTCACAAAGTAAATGGTTCAACAGCATTGTTTCCCACAGGCTGTCTATTGTGGTGGTGAGACTAGTAACTTATAGTCTGTTGGGTTTTCTTCAGGCTTGATAGCCTGATGTTTAGTGCTGTAACAAATAATTATTTTCATTATCCGTTTATTGATTTGTTTATAAAATGCCAGAAAAATGTCCGACCAACGTTCAAACAACAGTCCAAAGCCAAAATGTATTTTTACTTTACAATCGCAGAAGACTGTAAGAAAATTGACCAACATTAGAATTAAAGCTAAAAAGGATTTTTGTTATTCTTTCCTAAAAACTGACTCAAAAACAATCAGATTATCAAAATAGTTAGAGATTAACCGTCTTATTATTGCAGTGCTAATTATGTTTACACCTGAATATTCTCATTCATTCAGGATTTGTTATTGTTGTAGTTATTGTCACTGTAGTTACAGTGCTACAACACAGATGTCAACATTATGCATCATGGCACTAAAACAAATCCAAGACAAAACTTGACTTCCTTGCTACTTATTTATCTTGGCTGGTTGCCCAGATAGTAACAAAGTCTAATAATCACTGGGCTTTGATGCTGCTTCGTTCTCTAACCGCAGTGCGTCATTTATATATAAAAGCACCTCGCTGAACAGACCTGTAGTCCCTCTGAGCGTCTCAATGTGTTTCATGAGATCTCTCATCACTTTTCCAGCAGGTGCTGAATGTGATGTATAATGATATATGGCTTTCTCTTCGTCATGGCCCTATATCCTTTTATAAAGAGAAGCTATGGGGGATATATTATGTCTTCTGTCTTTTCTTTCCTCTAATTCCGCCGTTGTTTTATGATTCTGGTCACAGTGATTTGGTGCAACAGATGTCCCCAGACGTCCTTTTACTCCAGTGTGTAACAGGAGTCCTGGGAATCTACGTTCTCTGTGTTTGCTTTGTGGTATTTAATGCACGTCACAGGGACTATGAGTTTCTTAAGATGTTTCACTGCTGGTTTCCTCTCCACTCCTCAATTGTTGACGAGATTGTTCTTTCCCCTCCTCGCCCGGGGCACGTGCTAGAAGGAGATGGAGCATGTCTTTGAATGCCTCTGTAATTTTTTTAAACGTGAAAAGAGAAGATCAAGGTCTTTTTTTCCCCTCTTTTTTTCTTCAAGTGTTTCCTTTCTGTTTTCCTCTCAGTATAAAATGATGCACGGGGAGATTTTGTTACTCTTTTTCCTTTCTAATTTTCTAAATCTTGGAAATTGCAGGTCTGTTTAGAGGTATTAGAAGATTTTCCTGGCACTTAGTAGTTCCATGATCGCTGTGCCACCAATGACTCTAATATCTTATAAATCTTATCAGATTTGCATATTACGTAAGTGGATTTGCTAAGATCCAAAACCTGCCAAAGCTGGGATATTTCCCAGCACCGACAAGTCACTTTTCCTTAACTACATTTCCACAGTTAGCCTGCACCCCTTGAAGAGTTGAACCGAGTTCCTGAAACTCTACCCTGCTTCCTTGCTCTATTCTGCCTGACTGCAGTTAAGGGCTAAAGTGAAGTGGTGTAGCCAGGTCTTTAAAAAGTAACCCACTTTTGTCATGAATAGGGCAGCGCTGGATGTACTCTGCGAATGGGTGCTGTGGTTGCCTCTGTGGCCAATGCACTGGACTACTCCATAAAGCAGAGCCTTTTTTAGAGGTTGATTGTCTGGTATCTGCTTTTGAGAGTTAATGAGGGTGTAGCTGCACTTCCCTTTGCTTACGTTACATCCAAGTAGTAGTAGTTGGAACTTCTGTCTAATTGATCAATTTTAGCCCAGTTAGTGAGAAAGTGTGGGATTCTCATGATGGAAGACTGGTGCTCTGTCACTTTTTGGGTTACTTTGAGGAACTCAGGAACTAAACCTGTATTTTGACTGGAAAAACCACGGATTAAATCTAGTTCCTGCTTCCTGCCCAGTCACTTCAAATGGCTTAGGGACCAATCGGGGCAGACTTTTCTGTCACTGGTTGGTCAAAGACAGATCCTGCTACAAATGCAATTTGTATACTGCTTCAATTACAAAACAGGGAAGTATTGTGGTATCGATGTTAGACAAGGGGTCGAAGTTTCTTGTCTATTAAAACAAATTTAGACTTTGTTTTTAGCTCGGTAGTCAACAAAAGAAATAAAGCTTAATTAGCTTTTTTAAAGTCATACTGATCACATACTAAAGTAGAAATAAATAACCATCCCTCAGCAGATTGTCTACTTTGGAGACAAGATGTAGTTTCCCATCTTTTCCATCTCTGCGTGTCATTTAAGTACATTCACAAAATTGTCATTGTCACACCACAACAAATACAAACAACATCATGACAACCCTTGTGGTGTTTCTTTGTGTGTGTGTGAATTGTATTTCAAAATTTTCATGGTTCCTCAGATGCGGTGGAAATGCAAACAGGAATGCGCAGAAGGGACGTTGAGTTCGTCTGGCTCCATAGTTCCTGGAACTTTTTGGTCAAAAAAAGTCTATTGGTCGGTCGCTGACTTGGCTCAGTTCAAGATGCACTTGGACTTATTCCCTATGAACTGCGCCTAATTTCCTTCCTGTGTCTGACTGAGTGCCTGCAAGTCTGTGGGGTTGCCATACATGGAAGCTCCAGCACCCAGCTAGGATCAGCCTCCCCCAATGCCACGAGGCCGCCTTCAAGACCCAACATTACCCCGCATACTGTCATAGGAGATTGATTAGGAGACTACTCAGAGATTAACAGGAGACAGATAAAGAACGGGTTCACTAGCGCAACCATCAGCGCTTGTCAGTCACAACTTCTTCATCTCCGTTTTTCTCCCTCCCTTTTAGGGAGGAGTGGCGAGGGGAAAAGGAAGCCTTTTGTTTATAGAAGAACAATGCAGCGCATGAGAGTGCACAGTCCTGAGCCTGGAGTCAAAACAGAGCAGACAAACAGGCAGACAGGCAGGAGAAAGGTTGGGAGCTGGATGAGTGGCGAGGAGGTGGAGGGGGAGGAGAGGAGGTACTGTTCCCTGAAGATGTGTCAGACTGTCTGGCGGGTTGGGTCAGTGCACTGGACTGGAGGAACCAGGTGGACAGGAAGGGAGGTTCAGTACAGGGTCAGCCTGAGCCAGTGGGCCTGAAGAGATGTGTTTAGGTTCACACACATTTATGACTGCGCAAGGAGGAGATCTGCAGATATTTTGAAATGCCTTCTCCCTCTCATTCTTGTTAGGCTGTGTTTCCAGACAGTTTTGACTCGGGACAGGGGTAATGGTGGAATATTACCAGGCAGTAGTCTCTGTTCCCACACCCCCACTTCCTCCACCTCATAGGATCCAGTGTAATGGTTGACCGCAGAGCAACTACAGACAGTGTGAACCCTCTTTTCCCCACGGTGCTCTTTTTCTTTTCCCATGCTTCGATGTGTTAGTGTGTGTGTGAACGCGACTATATGTCGGTCTGCAACCGACAAAAGCAGCCTCCCAGTTCCATCTCGACTCAACCAGTGATTGCTACCATGGCGACGCCCCCAACCCTCCCTCCCCCCGAGACGTCACATGACCCTCTCCCTCCCCAGGTGTTTGGCTTGCGTCTGGCGGACTTCATTGATTCGCCTGCACAGTGGGGTTCTTTGTGTGCCAGCCTGTGAGAAACTGGGCCCATCCTCTCCCCCACAGGTGGAACTTTAACTTCACCCCAAGGTCTCAGTCTCTGCCTGCACAGAGCCACTGCTGCCACTCAGAGGAATTGATTTTTATTAAGGGACAGGCTGGCAAAGGCAGGAGCTAAGCAAATCCGAGCTGATAATCAGCCATATGTGGTGTTTGTTTAGCTTTCCCTGCTGTCTCAGGGGGAAGCGGCCCTGTTTGGCCTGTAATATGGAAAGCCATTATGTGACTAATAAGCTGCAGTCAGCCGAGCAGCCACCAAGAACATACCCACGACACCCCTGCCTTAGTCACTGACAAATCTGTTCAAGCATTTGTTTCTTCTTGTGAGCGTGTGAGCCTGTAGACGGTCATTAGATGATGCTGCATTTCTTTAACAATGTTTTCATATATTTTAACCTCTTGTGTGGGTGAGAGTGTCTGCCTGCCATCACATCCTCAAATTCTTTGCCCTTCTTCTGTGGTCTGTTTAAACTAACAATACGCAGTAAAAGAGAAGTGGGATGTCAGCCTAAAAGGTTTTAGTCATTTATCAGATGGAGAGAATAGTATGTAAGACCTTTTCCCGCTCAAAAGTGTAGCGTTGTTAGGATCTGGAAATATTGGGGGCTTAGCACAGCCCAGAGATCTTCAGATTTTTACTTGATAATTGCACCATTTTCAAGTTATTTCACAATAAGGTTAGTATGAGATGTGAGACACTGCCATAAGGTTCTGGTCAGGTGTGTAGACTGACTTTCACAACATGAAATTTAAAAAACAAAATGAGTGCAGTCTGAGTTCTCATTCAGCTTCATTCTTATTTTTGTTTTCAGCAGCAGGAGTAAAACTCGACGAAAAAAAAAATAAGAGTCTTGACATTGGTGAAGCAGTCGCATGCTAGATTGTATGTAACTAGTGCTTTGGATTCAATTTTGACCAACCCTGGTATCAAAGCTTCTGCTTCTATTGTGTGACAGTGACTCCTTTTGAACTGTGATCAACTGTGTGAACTCACTCTTTCATTTGTTAGATGGATGTGCTCAGCATATGCCAACCAAAATCTAAACACATTCCTTTTTTTTTGATGATGTTTTGATGTTATTAATCAATTTATTTATACTTCGACTTAACTACTATTTGACCACACCTACCAATATCAGATTACATAAAAGCAAACCATTTATGCCCTATTCCATCCCACAGGATAAACGGTCATCAAGTCTCTTTATTCGATATGGGCTGAGAGTCACATAAATTCAGACATAGGGATGGGAACTGAGCACCGGAAATGTGGGTAACCGTTCCAAACTGTCTGAATCAAGTGCCTCTGAGTTTTCATTTCCTTTTTATCGATGCTGGCATGTTTTCCTCACAGTTGCGCATTGCAAAACAGTGACAGCAAACTCATTCGTCTACACTGCTGGAATCTCTTCAAAAAGAAAACAGAGAAGAAATGGTCCCAGGCGTAGCTTCATTTCACAAAGAAAGATGATAACAGTGCTAGTTGTAATGTCTGTAAAATGATCATTTAAAGTAAGGGGGAAACACCAGCTATATGAACAAACACCTTCGTATTCAACTTAAATTCCAGGAATGCCATGTATCTGACACTCTACACATGAGTGCATTTCAACCAAGCATCATGTCCCTTACATAGGGTAAATATAGGATAAACATCCTATGCCATGCAGGCAGGCTTAGCAGATTTTTTTCTTTGACTTAGAAAACCTAAATGAAAATGAATGCTGTACAAATGGGACCAATAAGCAGAGTTGATACTGACATTGGTATCAGTAAAATTTCCCCCTATTTATGAATCTGTGCTGTATGGATGGACTTGTACAAAACCTGACTTGTCATCCCTCTCAAAAGTCAGTAATCGTCTAAATGATGGCTGTAAGTGGAAAAGGCCTCTGATGCTGCTTTCTTTGTTTATTGTCTTTATAAATGTCTAATAGCCATCTCTTGCTGTGAATCGGTCGGCGCTGCAGTCCCTGGCTGTGTGAGGCAGTGCGACCAGAATGAGAAACACAAGCGACACAGAGAAACCCTTCTCTCAGCTCTGTCTCCATACTTGCCGTCGCTATGACGACAGAGGATTGTAGATGGGTCGAGATGGATGGGGGTTATGTGATGCTTTTCCGGAGTGTGTGGTTTTTTGGGGGGGGGGTTTTGGACATTGAAGGAGAAACTCAAACCTTTTTCACACTGGGCAAATAAAAACCCTTACACCCACCAACATCTGACTTTTGTCTTCAGTGGGTAAGGGTACAATCGGCATTCATTCCCAGGTCAAAAGACTCTGCAGTAGTCATAGGTTTTTATTGGCTCGGGCTCTGATCAACAGTAATGGAAACATGACACCCGGGTGGACACGCTAATTTTTGCCCCTTTTACAGCTCAATGCTATGACGTGTGTTTTATTTATATTATTTTTTTACGGCCTGGGAACAACTGAGAACAGCATTGAGTTTGAAAGAGAGGCCGAAGTAAAAGATCTAAAAAAGTAATTGGCATAGCATAATCACTGGCCTCCATGCTGCTTTCTACTGTTTCCTGTTTTCCAGGGCATTTATGATATCAAATGTATATTACACAGGCATCACTATTCAATACGCTCCTGATAAAGCAGTGATTTTGAAGACATCAACTTAGACTGGTTAATTATTAAGGGCGTTTTTCAGTATTTTCAGACATTTTGTAGAAACAACAATCAATTAATCCAAAAAGCTAATTGGTAGATTAATTAATAATAAACGATTGAGTTACAGCCCTATACTAGATAAGAAAGTCTTTGTCGAGATATTGAGTAAATGTAAACTTGGCAATAGAACATGTCTGACGAAAATCCAGAAGATTTATGTAACATAGCAGTTCATTTTTGAGTTTATGATTAGTTTTATTGTCACATTTTGAAAGATAATAAAGACCTCTCTTTCATTTATCTGCAGAACTGATTCAAGCTCTGAATTTGTCCTGTATAAGCCCCATATTAATGCTGTCAACATGCCACATTATTTGGTTGCGCTAAAAATTGCCCTCTGAAAACATCGTTCTCTACAGGGTAGCCATGGGACAGAAGTGATGTGACTCTGGCATCTGAAATGAGCTTTTTTATATTTCTAGTTTTCCCAACATTTCTTGGTGCCGTGTGTGTGTCTTTCCCTTACTTTGTTGGGTTTACAGTGTATATGTAGAGGTATGCGCCCTCTCTTCCATTTTTGTGTAGAAGGAGCACATAATTATATTTGTCGGTTTGTGAGCATGAGAAAGCCCATCCAGGGTGACCAATAAAACAACAGATTTACGAGGCTGCCCTGTAGGTACATGGTCGCCCACTTCCTTTTCTTTGGAAGGCTGTCATCAGACCCCCGTGTCCCATAATGGCACACATTTTGGGGCATTTCTGTGCGCTGGTGGGTAAAGAGGCACCACCGTTTCTATTGATGTCATTATATAAAGCTTTTGCATTGGGACTGAAAATTTTATGTCTTTGTGTCCACGTTGGGTCATTAAGCTACTCATGATATAACTGAAATCTGTAGGCCATACTAAACACATTCCTGAGCTTAAAATAAAGTATTTTTGTGCCACTGAATTTAATTTTATCGTCATCGGCTCAAAATGTTAAGCTTCTTTTTCCATTGTTTCCCTCCTTACACTTTCCGCTCTCCTGCCTGCTTGCCCTACATACAGACCCCCCTCGCTACTCCTCTTTCTGTTTATTCATTTGATTTCCTCGCAGAAGCGGCTTTGTAAATCCAGAGCATCACAGTTAAAATTAAAACAAGATCATTAGAGAGACTTTCTGCATGCCGGAGGTGTGTTTAGAAATTCAGATTTATGCACACAAAGGGCGAAGAGGAGTGTCAGAGCGAAGGAAGCAGAAACCCTAGAGATGCTCCATCAAACAAAAATGAGGCCAGTCTTTCCACAGAGGGTGACACGACTGCTCCAACCAAGGGTCTCGAAAAAAAAAAAAAAAAAACCCAGCCCCCACCCTTCATGTCACAGATCTGAGAGTGCTTTGAGTCCCTCACAATCGCAGCATCAATCATGGAAAGATGGAGAGACTTTGCTGGTATTCTCAGTGAAGCCCTTAGCTCTACTAAAGGGCTCAGTTCAGTTTCTGATCCTTTTTTTTTTTTTTTTTTTACCCTTTCTGGATGTGAGGACTGGGTAGGTCCGCATTTCCCCAAGTGGAAGCTCAAGGGTGGAAGGAGCTGATTAAACAGGCTTTCATAGATACCAAAGGTTGTTACGACACTAGATGACTAGATCTCTGCAGATCTAAGAGAAAACTGAAGAGGAACTAAATAGTGGAATAAGGAGGTCAGCGTTTATTGATTGCTTTTTTGTACTTTGATGGTTTTTGCCAAGGTGTGAATTGTTGTATCACGCATCAACCAAGTCACAAGTAGTAAACACATCGAGATAAGTCTCTGAGCGTGCTTGTTCAGCGTCGACATAAATGTACAGTGGTGCAGTCTGTCTCACTCTGTTGGATGGTGGAATATCTTCGGAAAGCCCCCTCCCCCCCTACAAAACACCTTTGATTTCTGAGGACGTGTCTTAGGAGCTAGTTCTGATGGAGCATGGTCTCTCATCTTTCTCACTGTTCTGCCTTGATAACCATTTAAAAGGGCGGACTTGAATGTGTTCAGGGGAGGTGTAAATTTCAATCTTGTGTCAATGTCATAACTAACCCATCCGACTTGTTTTTAGTCACAGCTTTACTCCCACATGATGTTCAAACAAAGCTACTGTTGAACTTGCACATAGCTGATGCGCAATCCTGCTGCCGAGCTATAAGACAAGTCAACTTGCATCCTTAAAGAAGTGGTGGACGTTGTGTGAAGGATAAGTGGTGTCGAGCCTTACAACCACAGCTTTTCTTGAGCTCTCTATTGCTTGCCTACAAATTCTTTAAAATCATATATTTTGCTAAATAAACTGGTTACATTTGTAAAATAAAGCTCAACTTGAGTGCGTATATCACCGTAACATTTTCTAAAGGCCATGTTTCAACCGTGTGTGTAATGTCAGCTGTATTCTGATGGTCAGATTCCCTCTGCGTCCTGATTGTCGTCCTCCTGCTCTCCTTGTGCTCTCAGGCTCCTAATTGGCTTCCCTGCTACCATTGTCTCGCTGTGTGTATCATTCCAGAGGTTTTCTCTCCATTTTCTCTTTTCAGCCCCTTGTATGTTTTCCTAAGGAGCCTATATAGGTATAATTGTAGTGCTGCCTTCCTGCTGAGGGCTACTTATGCCCGCACAGGAGGGTCTGCAGGTTTTGCCCAGCTTACTTTGGCTTGAAGCTGAGCTGGTCATTGTGTGGGCCATGCCATGTCTTGCCTTACCCTGCAGTTGGTCTTTATTGTCATTT
The DNA here is from genome assembly GCA_037975185.1 of Centropyge bicolor. NCBI lineage: Eukaryota > Metazoa > Chordata > Actinopteri > Pomacanthidae > Centropyge > Centropyge bicolor. The sequence continues at coordinate 3,168,588 of JBBMOC010000022.1, read as the reverse complement.
CTTTGTTCCTGTCTGGATTTTGAATGCAGGGTTTGTTGCCTTACCTCGCTTTAGAGTCCTATTTCCCAGCGGTTCACTGTTCCTTCTCTTTACCTCATGTGGATTTATTGCATTGCGACTTCTAGACTGAGGTACATAGTGCTTGATGTTTTTTTCCCCCCTCTGGAAACATCATCAAATCACTGTCGAGCTCTTTTTCACATAATGTACATGGTGTGTGTGGCATGTGGGCAGAAGCATCGTGGAAACACAAGGCAAACTGTCACCTGTTGCCTTGCTCCACCTTTTTCACCTCCTCCTCAAAGCACACACACACACTTATTCCTCTGCGCCTGTTAATAATTAATTAGATCACTGGAGCTGGAGTTGTCTCCGGGGGCCCGTGTGTACGCGTGTGCTCGCGCATGCTCGTCTGTGTTCGGGAAGAGAGCGACCGAAAGCGATGCATACCAGATGTTTTAGAAATGAGGTGGGTTTCACTGGAACGTAACACATTCCCAGTGATGTTTGCAGAAAGAAATTCTTCCTCATCTGTCGAGCATGTTCTGCACCACCACCACCACCACCCCCTCCCCACCAGGAGGGTACGCATCCAGTTTACTCGTCTGTTTTTGGCTCCTGTGTCTTTTTTTTTTAACAGGGTTCTTGTCATTAAGCCCACAAGCTTGTGTTTGTCTGTCCCTTGTGCATCTGTAAACAGCACACATACGCACGTGTTGGTGTGTTTGACACTGGTGAAGCTGGTGATTTGTGTATTTAATTTTGTCGACACTCAGAAGGTACATCCTCCTCCCTCTGTTTCCTGGTGGGCAAAATTGTTTCAGTGAAAACCTAAAGTGATTTAGGGGGATATTTGGCGTGTGTGTGTGGCATAGGTTGGAGGGGGCAGAATTGTCAGTGGCTGCACATTGAAGAGTGTAAGCTGCCACCACGGGCGTGCCTTTGTCGATTTGTGTTAGCGCAGTAAAGGCTGAGCACTCTCACCTGCACATGAGGGGAGTGGGTGCAGAAAAGGCACATTCAACGAGCTAGGGCAGAAACGAACCAACTGTTTAAAACATTGATTCATCCACTCACTGTTCTCTTGATTAATTTATGAATTGTTTGGTCCTTCATATGGCAGGAAATGTTGAAAATTGCCCATAACAATCTCTGAATTCCTTGTGCAGCCCCAAAGAGATTCAATGTACTCTCATACAAGACATCAAGAAAAGCAGTATACATTTTTTAAATACTTGCCACTTATTTCTCTGTCAGTCAATTAATTGGCTGATCATTTTGCCTGATCATGTCACCCATGAAAGGTGTGAAATGGCCTCATATGACAGCATGACTCCTGTCACATTGCAGCTGTCATCTTTCAACCAATCTGCTATTATATGAATGAAACTAGTATGTCAAGGACTGTGTGGTGGATGGATGCAATTTATGGTAAATGAATGGTGGTATGAAACTGTGGAACATTAATGCATCACGTTGCTCAAAAAATTATAGTATTTGTACCTTATTATGATATTTTAATGTAGTTACAACCTGAATTATTGTTTTTATTGTTCTAATTATAGCAGTCAACTTTATATTGAACATTTAACATGAAACACAGCACATTCAGCATAGAAAATCTGGACAGGATAAGAGGACACAGGCAGGCAAATTAAGAGATAAAAATCAAGAAAAAACAAAGTGAATTATTCTTTCTCATTGAGAAATGGAAATATTGTTTATTTAAGAAATTAAACACGAGGCTTTTAAAGACGATACCCAAGATGTTTCTTACTAGTTGTTTCGAAATCAAACTCAACTGAAGTATATCTCCAGTTTAAGGCATAGGGAAATTATCCCTCTTCAATGTAAAAACAGCCTTCTCAAAAGTGTAAAACTATCATGAATATTATTAGAAACAGAACTCGTGTTAAATATAAAACTATGCTAGAACTGTACAGTCATTACATTCTCATCTCTCTTCAAACCACTGAATCAGCCACATCCAGACCAATTATTGTCTGTTTCCTCAGAAGACTTTCATCACAAGAAATAAGCCAAACCGAAAGTGTGTTTTCATGAGCCTGATTCACAGGCTGTTACTGTAACTCCAGACGCCCAGGTGGTGACTGAGCTTCCTCATCCATCCGGCTCTCTGCCTCATCACCTCAGCAACTGTGTCTGTGGCTCTCAGAGTAGATCAACAGGATCAAGGCTGGTTTGGGACAAAACATCCCTTTCTTGAACTTAAAGGCTGAATTTTGGATTATATATAGAGAGAGTATAGAGCTATAGAATATAGAATTGTCTTCTGTTTATATTCTAATGATACAAGAACTGTTAATTGCTGTGAAGCTTCAACTTTAAGCCTATAGTCAAGGTGTTGATGTTGGAATGGTCGTGGTGTGTTGGCACTCATTGTAGGTGTTTGTGTGCAATTAAAATTCTGTCTTAATTGTGCCTAAGCGATGGTTTGTGTGTACTCTGTTTAACTTGTGGCTTTAATGCAGTTGTTCTCAGCAGTGAATTTTCCTACTTGAATCCTGAACTAGACAAACTAGTTACTAGTGCCTACCCATGCACATTCCTGCCACTTTCAAACCCAGCTTCACTGTTTGTGACTTTACTGTTTATGTTCAATTAACACTCGATTCTTCCTCTCTCTTTTTTTTCTACAGTCCTCTGCGCCAAAAACCTGGTGAAGAAAGACTTCTTCCGTAAGTATCTGCCAATCGCAGGCGTTCACGATAAAGCCATATTTGCTTTTCACACCCTGTTTGGTTTTCACTTTTGGTTTTGTGGGTGTGTGATGCATGCACAGTAAAATGTGGGTCACTTTGGGCTGATGGAGTGCCTGCTGTCAGCTGCCGCCAGCCTTCAGCGTCACACCAGGATCTACTTATTTAGCCTTTTCAACAGATGTGGATGGTTTGCTACAAATGTCCTTGGAAGTAAGAGAGTGTTGTCTACAGATTGCCCCCATTACTTTAAACATAAAAACACAGACTGACACTCAAGTGTAATTCCTGACATACTTGATCTAAGATAATGTTTTGTAAAATGCATAGTATATATTTCCATTTTAGGCAACTTTTTTGCAAAGACATTGAATATCTAGCTTTTTTTCTCTGCCTAAGACTTAATAACTCACGTGTAGGTGTCTTTAGTGTTGAGAGTGTTTGGGTGTGTTTGGGTCAGGCTGTCATGGTGAACAAGCATGTTAAAGGTCTTCTGCTCACTCAGGTGGTTTCTGTGGTGCCCATTCCTGCCATTCCAACGCCCAGGAGCTGAGCAAACATTCAGTTAGGGAGTTGGTGGAGAGCGGCACTGGAACCATAGATAAAAATATCTGTGTGTGTCCTTCTTTGTCAGCTAAATCTATAATGTACTTGTCAATATGTGTTTATGTCAGTTGTTTATGCTTGTTTCAACCACCGCTACATTATTTGCAGCAAGGAAAATTTCAAACACAGGGTTCCACCTGTCAGTCATAGACCAGCCACAAATGATCATTTGGATTATCAGTTAATCTCTTATGTACATAAAATGTCAAACATATCAAGATTCTGTTTCTAGTGATATAAAACAGACAAAGGGACCTACCTTTACACAATACTGCAGTTAATTCATACGTTTGTTTGAATGTATTCCTGATAAATCACTTAAAAAAACTTAGAACTGATTGATTTTTGTGTGACTAATCAATTAATGTGCTAATAGATTCAGCAATAATCCTTTTGTGCATTCTCACACCAGACCAGCTTGTTACACTGTCAGCAACAAATTATGATTCATGTAGTTACCCGCAACTGTACTTTTGTTGCCAGAGGACCTCTATGTGGAATCCAAATACAACAAATTTCAGGAAGCAAACAATGAGTGATCTGTGACTGGTCTGGACCGGTCCCACAGCAGACAACAGCGGCGTAGACACCACAGCATCTGTGTCAGTTGTATTTATCACCGTCTGCTATGTAGCAAGCTAACCCCGCTGTGTAATGTTGTCATTTGTGTCTTGTTACATCTGTTATTTATTCCCGGTAAATGTGGCTGAGCACATTTTTTTTTCCCCCTCTTTCCCTGCAGGCCTCCCTGATCCCTTTGCCAAGGTTGTTGTGGACGGTTCAGGGCAATGCCACTCTACAGACACTGTGAGGAACACACTTGACCCCAAGTGGAATCAACACTATGACCTGTGAGTCCCCAAGACTTTGACATTTCTCACACTGTCATTTGTGTTTTCAAAGAGAGAAAAAAAAATCAGATTCCTTCTGTGTTTATTTGAATACCTCCCACCGTCCTAAAGGCTTAATCTGATTACAAACAGCAGTTTGAGGCCCTGCTTGGGTTGTTACAATACCTCGCAATTTTTATGTCTTTCTTTCTTTAACCTCAATAAGTGAGCATACTGTGAAGTGTCAAGCTGGATCATTAACAGGACCTAAACAGTAACAGATGTAAACAGCTCTTGCATCTGCTCTCTCACTTATCTAGATGCTCTGTAATGACATAACTCTTCAGTGCAGGCAAAGAGGCTAAAAACGTCCCTCAGAGCACTATTTAAAGAAACAGAAAAAGAGGGGGGTGTATCCAATAGTATTTTCTTCCATTGACTGAAACACGTGCATGTCTTGTTGTACCCTGATTGCTTTTCCCAAAGATGGTTTGTCCCGTGAAAGCGCTCTGGAAAAAAGAGTGGAGACGGAGCGCGTGAGTGAAAATGTGAGAGTGAAAGTTTCCAGCATTCGCTGCAGTGTTTATCCAACCGTCATGCGTAGCCAACAGCGAGAGGAAGCACATGTCTCCGTTTGTTTGGTTGCTGGGGATACAGGACCCCTCTCTCTACATGGCTGTTAAACAACTGCTGGTGTCACATTTGACAAGAGGGGGGAAAAGTCACGCGTTCACCTTTTAAAGACGGATCGATGGTGGAGCTTTCTCTGAACGAATACGTCCCGAGAGCCTGCTGACGTAACTGCGTGGAGTTTATGTGAAATTACATGTGTTTCTGTGCCAGTGATGAGTTCAGCATCAGGGTGCCCACTTCTACTGTCTGTCAGTGTTTATAACCATGGCCAGCAGAAGAATGACACACTCTCAGGTGCGGTGTTGGAGGAGAGGGGTTTTAATTGACCGAGAGCAGGCTAGAAAGCTGGCTGGCTGGCTCGCTCTTATTAAAATAGGGCCTGCAACACCTGGTGCTCAGAATACAGCCTAGTGCATTAAAGCTATTGGCAGTGACTCTTTTTTTCCATTTGTTATATGTGTGCTCATGTGAAGGTGTAAAAAATCCTGTGTGTGTGTGTTCATGTTCAGAGCCTTGGTTTCATCGGTCAGCCATAGCCTACAAACTGACCCGTGAACTGTGACCCCCCTCAGCATTGTTTCAGGATGTGGCCAACATGCCAAGGATAGCAGACCCAGTCTGTCTGGCTGCCTGCCCCTCATACTCGGTCTGTCTGCACCACATTTATGAAACAGACACTAAAATTTCTTCAGTTACTAAAAAACTGCAGCACATGGTTGAAATGAAGGACGCATTAGCATAACAACCACTCCTTATGACACAAGGATTATCAGTAATATAATGATTTATTTAATTTTTTTTGAGGACCTTCATGTCAGTAGTGAGTGTCATAAAGTGTTTTCGAGCATTTTTGGAGTCTCCCTCAAGTGTGCACTCAATCACATTTGGTTAATATTGAATATGGCATCATTAAATAATACATCTGCAATGTTAAGTGCCCAGTCTAGACCCAAATTATTTACGCCCACTCATCCATCAATTTTTCCTCCCACCATCCGAGAAGAATTTCTGTGGAAGCACCCAGTTAAACAGCACCACCATTAGACCATTTATTAGATCTTTAGCATTAATATATAATATAATTAGAGCTGAGCATAAGGAAATATATGCGCCTCAATGCAGAAGAAGCAAGATTCTCCTGATATTTATATATGTTGATCTGAGAAAATCATCTGTTAATCTGTGTATTTACTTACTTTTAGTTAACTCTTTTGCAGTATGAGCTGTTCAGGTATTCCAGTCAGCTCAATATACGGATTTTTTTTAAATACTCATTTTTTTTTAATCCAGTCCCAAGTTGTAAATGTTAGTATGGTCACCCTTCCCTTTTGTTTCTGCTTGTATGTCAGATTTAGTGTTGTTGTTTCTTTCTCTTTGACCATATGTTATTGGTGGTAACTTGCAGAAAAGCTACTAAAAAAAGCTACTAAAAACAATGCCAAAGATGCCTCTAGTATGAATGCAGTCTGCCAAATAAAAGGATGTATTTAGAAAGCACATCTGACTCTTTAAATCTGCTGCCTTTTATTGCAGTTTTCCCATTGTCTCTTGTGAGTGTGTGCGTGTGTGCATGTGTGCTTGTGTGTTATTGCCTATAACTGGTATTAAAAATCTTAGCCAGCCAGACTAATGAATTTTATTACATGGAGGGTGATCCAGATGACTGGGGTTTGGTTGTAATACTTCCCTCCCGTCACGTCTGTCTGACATAGCGGCTCTCTCACATCGCACCCCAGACAGGCATTTGGCATCGACTCAAAATGTCCAGACGTCTTACTCACAGCCCCATTGTTTCATATCCCTTTTGGTAAGCAGCATGATAATTACAGTGGGATGTAGTTCTGCGAATCGTACAGATGATTAGTTTTAGACTGAAGGAGGGAGCCCACCCGAGCAGATGTGCCACAACAGGTTCACATGGTGAGATTTTATCAGACCCTTAGCCTTGTCTGATGAACGAGGGAGAGAAGAGAGCAGCACGAATGCACTGGAGGAGACATATACAGGCAGGCAGGCAATGATCTGTTTCATCTACAGCCCTCTTTCCAGAAAAGGTCAAACACTGTATAAAACATAAATAAAACAGAATACGATCATTTTTCATTTTTTCATTTTTCATCAATCCCTTCTGACATTTACTCAAACAGTACAAAGACAATATATTTAATGTTTGACCTCATCAACTTCAGTGATTTTTGTAAATATCTCCTTATTCTGAATTTGATGGCAGCAACATGTTTCAACCAAGTTGGGACAGGAGCAACAAAAGACTGTGAAAGTTGTGGACTGATCCAAAAACACCTGTTTGGATCATTCCACAGGTAAACAGGTTCATTGGTAACAGGTGATAGTATCATGATTGGGTATGAAAGGTTCATCCTGGAAAGACTCAGTCATTCACAAGCAAGGATGGAGAGAGGTTCAACACTTTGTCAAACACATGACTGTACATAGGACATTAGTACATGGGCTCAGGTCTTTGCCAAACTGTTAAGATAAGATAAGCCTTTATTCGTCTAACAGTGGGGAAATTGTTGTCAATAAACACAGTTTGTTTGCAAGTTATTGCATTCTGTTTTTATTTACACTGTGTCCCAACTTTTTTGGAATCAAGGTTGTACCTACACATCTGTGGTTGTCTGTATACAATATAATAGCAACTATTTGCTGGCCCCTCAATGAGTTCAGTATATGCATACATGATCCCTTTTTTCATTTAGTGCCACCATCAGGTCTAAATTTGAAATCTCATATTGCTTTGGTTTTATGAATAAAATACCTGCGAAGCAAATGACATTCTCCTCAGTCTCAGCTGTAATTTGTATTTGACACTTATGAGCAAATATTGGTATATTATATTAATTATTGTTGTGAGCATGTCAGCATGCTGATGTTAGCCTTTAGCCCAAAGCCTCATAGAGCTGCTAACATGGCACGTCTTGCTATGTGAGTACGTTTTTCCATGTGAGTGCAATCATATGTCTCCCACTCCACGCAACTTATTCACAGTATCTTCAGCTAAGAACAAGGCATCACGTAGCGAATGCATGTCTCATATGTTCACAGTATGTTCTCCTAAAACTGCTTCAAAATAGTTTACTTGCAGGCAAACAACCCTTGAATTATATATCCAATATTACATTTGACAGCATGACTTATGACTGTTAAAAGCCAATTACATTTTCAATTTTGCTGGTTCAATCAAGCTGGTCATTTTAATTTTTCAGATAAACCGAAGGGGGGTAGAGAGCAGACACATTTTCCCCACAGTCTGCCTGATTCTCAGACTCACATTTTTCAATATTTTCATAGTTGCATCAGTTTTGTTGCTACTCATCACGTCACCATCTTCTCTGTACTGTACCTCTCCTCCTTCTGTCATATGTCTCACCGCCCTCACACGATATGTGGGGAGGTACCGCTGTGAATATTATAAATGATTCATAGGGTCTCAGTCTGCTTGTGGTGCTCACTGTCTCACACTCAGACGCTCAGGGTCAGATTTACACATCTACACACACATAGGCTGGAAAATCCCTCTCAGCTACCCCACCTTCCTCTTCCGCCTCCGTGTCCCGACTGTGTCTTGTAACGTGTCCTTGAAGAGGAGACTTAGCCTCTGTGGCGGATGTGTGGTTCCCTGCATTGCTGGGGACATTCTGACTGAGCCTCTTGTCAATGCATTAGCTGTTACATGTTGACATTACCAGGACTTCTCTTATAAAGTCTAACAGCTTTAGTTACAATTGAAAACAGTTATGCAGTCATTACACATTAAGTGCGTTTCATCCAGTCATGCAGTGACTCTCATGACATCTGTGAGTTACTGAATATTAATCATGTCTCCACCTTCTCTCTTTCCCCTCAGATACATCGGGAAATCAGATTCTATCACCATCAGCGTTTGGAATCACAAGAAGATTCACAAGAAGCAAGGGGCTGGGTTCCTGGGCTGTGTCCGCCTTCTGTCCAACGCTATCAACCGCCTTAAAGACACAGGCTGTAAGTGTCAGTATTAATCTAATGTATCAGCCTGTTCATGTCGTTTCTTATTATGGTTTGAAGGCTCTAAGCTGTGTGGGCATGTGCAGCTCGGTCTGGGCACTTGTGGAAGAAGCCGTGTTGCATATTAAAGGTACCTTGTGGAGTTATTGAACACTAGTAACACGGTCACAGTCCTGCCACCGGTTTGATGCCGTTGCTGGCTGGAAGTTTGCCCAGTTCATTTCTCTCTACTGGGTTGGAGAATAACTTTTAAATTATTAATCACAGTTATTCATGAGACCTCACTCATCTGATTGCCACAGCCCTAATGGTAAAATGAGGCCATGTGCATCAAGCCAGACCTATACCTGCAGTGTGATAAGAAGCAGAAGTTAATAACGACACTGCTGTCAGGCTTAAGTGACAGAACATAGAGTAGCTCCTTTTAGTGTCCTGTCTCCCTCACTACTCCTGACAGAGGCCAGACCTGTGTGCAAGAGGGGTCAACACTCTGCCCCCCCTGCCAGAACAGGAAGAGCCAATCAACATCACCCTGCAATTACTGTAAAAAAAAAAAGCCGTCTTATGTCAGAAGCTAACTGGATGAATGAGATGGAGGCTTTAGTAAGTGGCTCCTAGTAAAAGCAGTGCCAGACAGTTTTAGCTCTAGCAAAAGCAGTCTGGGGATGTTTGTTTTTATCTGCACGGTGAGCTGGTACCTGCTCACTGGGCCCGCGGCCTTGTAGGCAGAAGCAGGAAAGAATCCCACCGCTTTTCCTAGAAGCCCCGTGACACTGTTGTTTTCCTGGAGCGACACAGGAAACCTGAGCCTTGTGCCACAGCTGTGAGTGGTTTGCCTCTGCATTTCCTTTCTCTCCTGGCCTCCTTCTCACCCCTTCAGTCTCCTCCATAGACTGGCATGTCCACACACACACACACACACACACACACACACAAAATGCTCTCAAAATGCCATTGTGAGTAACCTCCCTCTATCTCCGTCTGCCGATCTAGACAACCGGTCATTTCACGCAGACATGCATAATTGTACAGCTATTTAAGTGTAAGCGTAGATTTGTTGTGTTCTCTCTGTTGTGGTCTCTCCCCCCCCCTGTGAGTATTTGTCATTCTTTTGTTTTTTGTGTGGAATTTACCAGCAGTTGCAGTTTTGTCCCCTCCACAGGCCTCGAAGAGGACATTGGGTTGACTAAAATATTTGTGTATAATTGCAGAGTGTCTTTGGTTGACTGTAACATTTATGTGTAATTGCAGAGTGTCTGTGTTCCTTGTCTTGTGTATATGGCTGCATACGCATTTAAAATGTATGTACTTGTGATTGCACTTCTTGGCATACATTTAACTGTCTGTTTGTGTGTTTTCTGTTTTCTCTGTGGCTGCTGACCTCCGGCCAGCCTTGTAACGGTTTGACCATTGCCTGTTTTGGTCCCTGTTTAGTCTAGACAGACATCCTGAGCTGATCTGCATGACACCCAGACAACAGAGAGCAGATAGTGGCATTTCTCATGTCTGCAGGCAACTTGGACTTTTTTTGTCCTTTTTTTTTCTTTCCGCCTGATCTCTCTCTTTCTCCCTCACTCTCAAATTCCGCAGACTTTAAGAAGTTCAGACAAAGAGTTTCCAGACTTTGGCAGAAGTTCATGTCCATGCTAAGACTGAGTGGAATAGTGCAGGCTTTGTACTGAAATTTGTCAAATGTTTGACCTCTGCATTTGAACTGAAGCCTGCTCTGTACCGATGCTCAGTGAGATTTTTACAGCCCGTGGCTGTTCCACAGACCAGACCATCTGGTCCAGGGCACAGCCAAGCTGTGGTCTACAGACAGAAGAATGAGAGACGGATAATGAGGGAGAGAGGAATTGACTCTGAGTGATGTAAATGATAGAGCAATGGGACTTAGAGGAAAAAATGCATCCCAACACATGGTAGTTTACATGCATCTCTCTGACACTGATGAATCCTCTCTTTTCTCTCTCTCTCTCTCTTTTCTCCTCTCTTTCATCTTTATTCTCATTTCCTGTTTGTCTCATGATGTTCTCTTTCTCTTTGTCTCTTTGCCTTTGCTTCTCTCCACTTCTTTCTGTCCTCTCTCCACAGACCAGAGACTAGACTTGAACAAGCTGAGTCCCAATGACAGTGACACAGTCAGAGGCCAGATAGTGGGTGAGTACAGATCGACATGAGGATGCATGTAGTAGCAAGATTTGTCTGAAAAATCGTCACCCTCATTTGAAAGTAAATGGAAGTTGCACAAAAAATCTAATACCCATAGTCTTTCTGGAGTGCACTCTACTGACTGTGTTCTTCACTGTGAGGCCAGATGTACTGCATGTTGTCTTTCATTCACTGTGTATTACATTTTCAACGAAGTTGATATATTAACCACTCTTGGGCTTCATGTTGAGGCAACATGGTTAAAGCCAAGGTTATCTATTTAAAAATAATTTCAGTATCTTCCTCCCTGTCTTTTATTAGTTGCTTAGACAGATCTTTTAGTAATCATGGAGCTTTAAAGGACCTTTTGTTTTCTTTCCTGCATGTCAATGCATTGTGTTTATATATAGGTCAAAAATGCTCTTGAGGATATTCTTTAAGTATTTATAGTGGGGTTCAAAATGTTTGAGACCACTAGTCAAGATGCTATTCTGTTTTGCATTGTTTTAAATATAACACTGGACAAGCCATTGACAGTGTTCCAGACGGCTTCTTTAGATGTCAGAGAATGCTTAACTTTCTTCAAGTGCCTCCATAAATATTGAGTTGAGGTCAGGTGATTGTGGAGGAAAGTCCATGACATTCAGGACTCAGGACTCCATGGACTTTTTTCGTCTTCAGGTGGTTTTTGCAAAGCTTTGAGGTCATCATCCTGCTGTTATATGAATCCTTCTCCACAAAGAGATTCAATATCCCTACTTCCATGTTTTACTGTTGGTTTGATAAACGGAGGCATCGTTCTCTCTCATGTTTGTCTCCGTACATACGCCCTTCTGTTACTGCCATAAATGTCAAACTTGGATTCATCAGTAAAAGACTTTTCCAGTCATCAAATGTAAAATGCTGGTATTTCTCAGCTCACCGCAAGTGTTTGGCCTTGTTTCCCCTCCTGAGAAGTGGTTTAGAAACAGTTTCTTGCTAAAACTAGACCTGCCTCTGCCTCACTAGCTGCTGGCTACAACTCACTGACACCACCACACTACTGCACATACACTCAACTGCACTATTTATGCTCTCTCAGACCATCTTATACCACTGTCCGTACTGTATATATGGTAAATGTACCACTATTCCATTCCACTATTTTATGACAACTCTGAACACTTTACAACACAAGCCAGCATTCACCCATTCACACACAAATTCATTCATCCACTGGTGGCAGAGGCAACTATGCAAGGTACCACCTGCTAATCAGGAGCCATAACATTAAACATCAAATCTAATCTAATCTACTCATCCTCTGAGACCAGGACAAAGCAGCCTTCTTTTGACTGTACTTTTGCTGATTGGATTTTTGCGTTTTTTTAGTTATCAAATTCTATATTTGTGATGAAGTTGCTAACTAAGCTTGATGCATTGATCTTTTCATGGTATAGTCACTTTTGGTCTGCCTGATTGGATTCGACTGATCCAGTTTCTGCAGTTTCTTTTAGATGTCCATGCACTAGCACCTTTGAAAACTTTAGTGTAACCGTGATTTGACACAGAGAAAGCCCCTCTTTGCTAAGAATAACAATTTGACTTCTGACACTTCCACTTAGTTCTGATGACATGTTTCTCAATATCACATTGCCACTCGGTAAATAATGATCTTTTTAAAACAGGTACAGGCTGCAAGTTAAGGCACTTGAACGACTCCCTGAACTCTCTGCGTAGGCTGAACTCATACTTCAATGGAAGGGATACAACTCAAGGAAATCTGACCTCTTGTACAAAGGAGTTGATCAATGCCACAAATTTGCTCAAATTTGATTGCTGAAATAGAGAACAATCTTAAATAGTTCTTCCTCATTTTACATGTCATAACTTACTGTTTTTTTAATGTTTCTAACTCCACAAACGTTTCTTATTATTTCTAGGTTTTACATGAAAATATTAGAGATTTTCAACATGGTCTCAGACTTTTGGACGCCACTGTATATAACAGTCTTCATGTAAAATGTAGGATTAGATTTCATAATACCAGATCCTCCCTGCAGAAGGAACAAATAAACTCTCCTTAACCAGACCCTCCAGGATACCACTGATAAAACTGAACCCTGTCCCTGTTACTCATAAAGATATATAGCTCCATTTTGTGCTTCGATAAAATATCTGTGCCTGCACTGTAATCTGCTGTCTAGTAATCCTAGCATGTGCATCTGTCTGCCATGTGTTGCTGCAGTGAGCCTGCAGTCTAGGGACCGGATAGGCACAGGAGGCCCTGTGGTGGACTGCAGTCGGCTGTTTGACAATGATCTTCCAGATGGGTGAGTGAGTTGGGGGAAATCTCTTATCATCTCAGAGGGAGCTTTTTGAGAGGCCGTTGCAAATCCAAAACAATAAATGCTGCCATCAAGTACAGGGGCAAAGATATACAGAATATGATATTTGCTTGTGGTGAGACAGAACACTACTGGATGGTTCTGTGGCTGCTTAACCATGTCCGCTCACTGCTGCGTCTGTGTATGTTCCTGCTGCCAGCTGGGAGGAGAGGAGGACAGCGTCTGGACGAATCCAGTACTTGAACCACATCACACGCACCACGCAGTGGGAGAGGCCTACCAGGTGAGTACACTCTGCAGCCCACAGAAACTCAAACCCAGACCTCTTAAATCAAACAGCAGCAGGCCCATGGAAGACCTCATCTTTGCCCTCAGTGCTCCCAAACTAGGGGGAGTCTGTCTGAGACTAGAGTGGGTTCCTCAAAACAAAAAAACGGTGTCAGACAGACTGCTCCAGACTGTGGTGTTTAATGATGTGGAATAGGCAGGGAAGTCATGGTGCTGACAGGAGAGGAAATGGAGGCATCTCTTCCCCGCTCCATGCTTTCTTTTTACTGTCGTTATCACTCACTTCTTACCAAGCTTGACCTCAGGCAGTCTGTGTTTGATGGTCTGTTTGTGTGCTACCCTGTATAGATTTCCTAGTTGGCATCTGAAGACTTCCTAAATGCTGCCTATTGATTTGCTGTGGTCTGCATTTGTAGAGCTGACTTCCTCCTTTCCAATCCTTTTACCTTCTTATACTCTCTTTCTTCCTTACACTGATTTACATTTAACTCTCCGTTTCACCTTGCCCCTCTCAGGCCTGCATCAGAGTACTCTAGTCCTGGCCGGCCTCTCAGCTGCATCGTGGATGAAAACACACCCATCAGCACGAATGGGGCCACACCCACCACAGCATTGCCGCCCAGTGGCGGTGACCAGAGGGCCCAGGAGAGACGGGTCCGCTCCCAGAGGCACCGCAACTACATGAGCAGAACCCACCTGCACACACCCCCAGATCTCCCTGAGGGATATGGTTAGTGGGAAGCCAGCACCTCAGAGTGGACAATGTAGTATATACTTTAAAAATGAATGAACATCTGGCCTTAGAGCTCAGCCCTCTTGAAAATAGTTACAAATGTACAAGGTTTGTGTAGTGTATGTTCTTTTCTTTTTCATCTATCATTAATTGCCAAATGTGAGCACATCTTAAAGTACTCCACACTTGATTTTACATCCAGTTTAAAATCAATTCAAATGAACACATTTGGAAAATGACCGATGTTGATGAAGGGGAACTGGAAACCACAGCACTATACTATCAATACTATAAGTCCAGCTTTCCTGTCTTGAGATAGATAAATATTTAATATTCTGATTACATTAGTTAATGCTGTTTTTCTTATCCTCTCTGAAAGGCATCTTTACTTCCACTCTGAATCGTGTCATCACTGTAATGCTGTTGTGTTAATTGCTTCTCCTCTGCCCTCCTCCCTGCTCGACAGTGGGCTCAGTAACCCGGCTAATCTGTAGCCTCATTCAGTCCAGCGCCGCTCTGATGACGCTGCAGCTCCACACAAGGAGCCTGAAATACTGGCTCCATTTTAGACAATCTAATTGAATTGATCTAGCTGTTAAAGGCTGGCGGCAGCCATTCACTCCCCCCTCTGTTCTCCTTTCTGCACACAATCAGCCGCATTCATGTAAAAGCAAACACACACACACACGCTGCGATCCCCTACACAGCCCAAGGGAGTTTTGTTTATCCTCACAGTGAAATCTTCTGTAGATTTGGGAGCCAGAGCTTTAAAAGCATATCACAACTTCAGTCCTTCAGATTAGGAGGCTCTGAGACTCACCACACTAGTCTCTCTGTGGCTGTCCTTACTTTCTGAATTCTCAGGCTATTCCCTATGAAACCTGTCAGCACCTCCGATTCTCCTCATGTGAGCGAACATATATCGTGTACTCATCGGGCGGGCGTGGGTTTGAAAGGTTACGTGCATATGCATGTTAAAGCAGGGCGGTAGGTCCAAAGGGATGCCAGAGAAGAGCTCTCTGGCAGACCACTCCATGGAAATATCTCTGTCAGGCTGTGATGAATGAGCTCACCAGCTCAAAAGTCAGACAACCCAATCTCTCCTCTCCTTTTCCTCTCCAATGTTCTTCACCCTGTCTCTCATCTCCCCTCCTCCCCCTCCTCTGCCTCTCCCTGACTGCCTTTTGGGATCTTCACTAACTCAGGCCGTCCTTTTATCTCCATCTGTGTGATCTCTCTCTTACACAGTCAGATTATAAGCACAGTCTGTCAGCATGTGGCACATGAATGGAACTCAATTTCATTTTCCATATATTTTGAACATTTGACATATACTTGATGCCAAGGTTGAGGCAAAGTCTTCTGGTTCCTCCCTTTTAAATTTGATTTACATCATCGTCTGACCAAGGACCTCCAAATCTTGCATCGGCTAATCACATTTTTATGTCTTCCTACAGAACAGAGGACCACGCAGCAAGGCCAAGTGTACTTTCTCCACACTCAGACAGGTGTCAGCACGTGGCACGACCCCAGAGTACCAAGGTATGTCCACCACGGGATCTGTCACCCCAGGGAGACAACACAACTACCCATTGTTCTATTCTCATGTATAAAAGCATTTAAAAACACAAAAATGATTTAATTTAGAAATTAAAAATTGAGCTTTTCACTGATGCTTAAATCCGGTGGCCTTCTGTATCGTGCTGTACAACCTCAGAGCTGCAACAGTTAAAGGAAGAAAATTAATGTCCAACTATTTTGAAAATCAATTAATCATTTCATTTTTTTCATTTTTAAGCAAAAATGTCAAACATTAAATGTAAGGGCTTTGTCATTTATGATAGTAAATATAGGTTTGGACAGTTGGTTGAGGATGCCACTTTTCTTTTGATTTTTTTATAGGCTATATAATTATCTATTACTCATGAAAGTAGTCAGCAGATGAATCAATAAGGAAAATAATAATTAGTTGCAGCCCTCTTCCTGAACCAACCATTACTGACATAACTGACATTACTCATAGCTTGTGTCACGGCAGTCCCTAATGCTCGGTCCCCTTGTAGTATGCCGTGAACCTGCAGCTAATTATGAGTCTGACATGCTGTTAGAAGACCCATGCCACGGGGCTCTGAGAGCGATTCGGTCCTCTGGCACGAGCCGTCTCGCTGTGGGACACATGGCCAACAGCACGCGGGTCTCAGTCGGCCATACCAGAGGCTCTTGGGCAATACTCTTGTCAGGCACGTGTGTACTATTGATTACCATATTCCAAAAGAAACACGCACGCACACAAATCCGCATGTGCAAAGACGGACTTCTGCGCGCTCCAGACACTATCAATAAAACATGACTGATGTTGTAATACCTGGCCTCTGCTCACTTGCGTTCTATCAGCATTTGAGTGATAGATGATATTTTTATCGCTCTTGATAGGAGGCCATTGGTCACGCCACACCTCACTGGGTGCTCCTCAGACAGCTCCAACATTAGCAGATGGCTCAGCTGCCAAGCTCTCATCGCTCGTGAGGCTCTGGGCCCTTTTGGCTGTAATCCTGCAAAACAGACAAGTCAGCGCCAGCGTAGCGAGCCTGCTGTAATTTCTGAACCTTTTTGTCTCCATGGAGTCCAGCTGAAAGGGGTTGCAGGGCAGCAGTAAATAATTTAGATGGGAGGAAGAAGAAAAATAGAATAAAAGTGATTTCTCAGACATCTCGGAATCTTGCTGTTCGCCTGAGTCCAGTTAGTCAGCTCTTTGGTATGTTTTATACCTAGAATTTGATGTGTGTGTGCTTTGTCTCTCTTTTCCCCCATCCCACCCTACGCTGCCTCCATTCTTCATGCGTGCTAATGCTTCATTGTGTGTTGTGTGCATGTCTGTTGCGTTTCAGAGATCTGAGTAATGTGAACTGTGAGGAACTGGGTCCTCTTCCTCCTGGATGGGAGATACGGAACACTGCCACTGGGAGGGTTTACTTTGTCGACCACAACAACCGAACCACGCAGTTCACAGACCCACGCCTCTCCGCCAACCTGCATCTAGTTCTAAAGTGAGTACTACAGTGCCCTTGAGCCAGAAAAAGGAAATAGTGGAATAAATCAGATGGCACAAAAAAAAGAGCGTTTATTATATATCTATTTATTTTCTTTCTTCATTTCTTTTTTGCGTCTGTAGTCCAAGCCCCAATGGTTCTCGAGGAGGCATCGAGAGTCAGAATGTCAGGTAAGGTTTGGGCTTTGTGCCAGTAGTCTTCACTTGCACACAGACAAGAACACACACAAGCACACACTCCCCCAGACATTCACAGA
Organism: Centropyge bicolor; assembly: GCA_037975185.1. Classification (NCBI taxonomy): domain Eukaryota; kingdom Metazoa; phylum Chordata; class Actinopteri; family Pomacanthidae; genus Centropyge; species Centropyge bicolor. The sequence continues at coordinate 3,150,989 of JBBMOC010000022.1, read as the reverse complement.
CTTACTCTCCTCGCCTCCCCCTCAGTCAGTGTTTTACTGTGGGATCCTGTGCCAAGGTGTGTTCACCACCTGTAGAGGTTCAGCACTCAGAGTGGCCCTTCTTCTGAGCAGAAATACATACACAGCGCACTCCCCCACAGTCTTTCTTTCCATACAAACATTCAAATTCCTCAGGCCCGCAGAGGTTTTGATCATAAAGGCGTTTTAGCACACAATCCGTCACAAAGCTGGCTTTGGCCAGACATCAGATAGCTGAGTGGAAACCGAGGCTGCTGTGTCTGTGGCTGAGGAGCTTCTTACGTCCAGGAAACGGAGCATAAATTTGATGCCCAAGTCAATGAATGAACTATGTGTGTGTGTGTCCATCTGTGTGGGTTCATGCCTGTTGGCTTCATGCTTCCATGCTTGGTACATGCCTGCATGCATGGACGCACGTGTTCAGAATCTCTTCCCCTGTGCAGCTGTTCAAATACATACTGCGCAGCGATAGCCGTAGAATTACCCATAGGTCCTTGCTCCACAAAGGTGGAGCAGTGTTATGGGTGCCTTGGTGGGCCTCCTCCGCCTGATCTCATTCCTTCTCCGTGCAGAGAGAGATGGAATGCATCGTCAGAGAGATCAGGTTTCTTTTTTTCCTGTTCTGATGGATCAAAGAACGTGTTTGGGATTTTGTATTCGCTTTGCTTTTTTTTTTCCAGCTATGGCCCTCTGAAAAGTCTTATAAAAATTTAGGCTGGCACGCCACATTTGTTTTTAATGTAGGAATATTGTCATGAGCATGACTATGCCCAGATGTGTGAAAATCTCATGCATTGAAATTCTATTGTATATGTTTTCTGGTAGGATGATTAGTTCACATCAAAGCCAGGAAGTGGGCATATTTTTTTATGCAATATCACAGAAAAAGGGTCTTCCTGTAACTATTAGTGTTATTAGTGCTGTGCAGTTGTCATTAAGAACATTTGCACAGTTTTGTTTTGTGGTTTTATTGTTAAGTGAAAAGTTAAATAATATAAAATGTTTGATTTCAGCTGTGAAGTGTTGTACATCTCTTGGTTATTCAAGGGCACGTTGACCTTGGCCTGAGATGTGTTAAATAACGTTTTTATAAATTACTGCATTCCTACAGTTTAACCTGAGCCAACCTCAATCCATTCTAATTACATTAACCCTGTAATAGATGATCTATTGCCTTTTCGGTGTAGGTTGTTTCCTTACTTGAAGCTGCTCTGTGACTGCAGATAGAGGAGACTTTGGAGGGACTTTCTCGCTTGTGACAAAACTCTGGAAAAGATATCAGTCGTCATGGATTTCCATCAAGACATCTGCCTTTTATCAAGTCAGGGATTTTAGAAATTTTCACCCCTCAAGTGCCGTCATCCCACAAAAATGTTTGATATATATATATGCAGCGTGTGTCCATCAAAGTTATAGTTTATTGCCTTTTTTATTTGCAAAAGACACTGCCTGAGCATCCAGACCATCGTTTTGGTTATATATCCCCTATGATGTTGCAATCTGCTGAATTCAAGTCCGCCTGACTTGCCGAGGTCACCGTTCAATAGGTAACTGAATCCTTGTCTGGTTTTAAGACCTGGCTGCAGGGCTGCCCTCTGTACAGTTGCACGAGAAATAACTGCGTCATTTCCCAGATGCTTGTGATTTGTCACATGGCCAATACATTGCTTTTTATTACGCACTTGTCTCCGCAGTCAGCATCTTCAGGTAACATGCACCAGAGTCATGCTCATCAGTAAAAGGTTGGAAAGAGAAGAGAGAATTCTGGGGCACGCTTGTCTGCAACTATGAGAGAAAGAGCAACAGAGACGGAGCAGGAATGTTGGATTTATGGGTCAAAGTGCAGGAAGGGATGCTCCGTGCCTCCTCTTTCATCCCTCCTCTCCCACCCTCTGAGTCGTCTACAGAGTTTAGGTGCTGTCGGGAGAGTGCCCCCCCTCCCTTGCCTTCCCTCTCTCTGAGTCTAGTCTGCAGGAAATAAAGGGATTCATGAGGAGGTCTCGAGTGTCCTATGGGGCCCTGTGGCTTTCTGGGATAGCAGGAAGTGATTGAAAAGCCAAAGTGGATTCTACCAGGCAGACATCGAAAACCAAACTCAGTCAGAGAAACTGCCATTGCGGTAGAGGAAAATGCGGAAATGTGAGAGTAGAAGTTTTGAGCTAGATTAACTTATGACAACTGTATTCCGTCATGAAGTGAACTGACAGTTTAGGTTCCTCCTCCATTTCTTGGCTCCATTAAAGCTCAGTGCTTTGATCACATGACCTGGGTGAAAATGTTTATTGTAACCTTGGCATCACTTTGAGTGTTACAGCCTACATATCCATAGTGCATGCACACAGACTGACGTGTATCCTTCCACCACCCTCTGTGCTTGGCTCTAGAGTCTGGTGTTTATGACCCTGCTCAGGACTGAGCATGCCTGCTACCCCCCACTGGAGTGCAAAAGGCCATTGTGCAAATAATCCTTTAGTGCCGGCCCCATAAAGGCTCTTTTGATTCTGTGTGTGTGTGCGCGCCTCCCTACTGTGCCACCCTCTGAGGCCGTCTTCCCAAACACAGCGCCCGGTTCAAAAGTTGTATTCTCGAGACCTCTGCCATCATTAACCACAGACGATGTTCACAGTCACACTATTGATACTGTGGTTAACCGCTTTTTATGTGGCTGTGTTTTTTTGAAATGTTTCATCAGATGCTGCATAATCTTAACATATTTTGGAGTCTCCAATAGAGTGAGAAGACCGAAGTGTTGGGAGAACATTTTTCATTTTTCACATTTTTCGACATTCAAACTAGACTGCGACAAAGACAGAGAGCAAATATGAAAGCAAGATAAAGATTGGAGTTGAAGTTTTCAGGCTTGCCATAGTACACCACACCTTAAAATGCAGATACTATGCTCATTAACAGTACATTGAAATCCACCGCAATTGAATCCATTTAAAGTGACTAGCTGGTGAACATAGTGGAGCATTTAGAAGCTTAAGAGCCAGATATTTCCCTCAGGAGTTGGTAGAGACCAAAAACTGTTAAAAGTGAGTAAGTACTGTTCTAGCATTCACCAAGTGGTTGAAAACACCACTCCAAGTAAATGCCAATGTTGCTTCCTAACTGGTGGGTGCATATTAAAGCAACAAGTTTGCTGTATCAGCGTATGGCAGTATTGTTCACAACTTGTTTCTGCTGCCCCAAGTGGCCAAACTCAGCTACTACCAGATCAATCTTTATGCGAGGTGGTGGAAACACTACTGCTTTCACGAGGGCTGCCATAATCAACATAATTGCAGATTACAGCTTGAAAGAAACCTGGTAGTAAATTTAGTTTCAGCTTTAGCGCAGGCTAGCCGTGGCTATCTCAGTAGCCAGCTTTCACTTGATGTGGCTCCCATGTCTAATTTCTGACTCAGTTTTGACCAAATATGTAATTCTTGCACTTTGGCATTCTAGGCTGGTAAATGGTGTGAGACTCCCAGTCACAGTGTCTGCACTATTCGCTCTGCCTGACAAACTTTTGGACTGGCCTCGATGGCCCTACATTACCTCCAGTGTACATGACGTGTCAAAAGCAACAGAGGATCTATTTGCAGAACTTTCTTTCCCACAGTCATATTCTGCTGCTCCCCCTGTAGAAAGCCTTATTTTAGTTCAGCCGTCTCTCTGTGTGAGACCACCAGAGTTCTGCCAGGTGGAGAGGTGGAGAGAGGAAGGTGTGTGTGTGTATGTGTGTGTTTGCTTGCGTGTGTGTGAGAGGGGCAGTGAGTGAGCGAGGGAGTCTTACCTCCAATAATCCCTCCTCCACCTGTGTCTGTCTGTGTGTGAGGGGCCGAGGCAGCTGTTTGACTTGATGTGCTTCCCAGATGACCTCAGTGTGTTTACTCCTCGTACTCTGCAGTCAGCACAGGACACAGAAAGAACTCTCACTCTCAGAAAGCTGTATTTTGAGTTTCTTTATGTTCCTCTTGGTGTATTAGTGCAAGTGCTTGCTCACTTTTTCTGACTAGTAAGCTTATTTGTGTTTTGTATTGGTATCTAAGACTTACAATTTTTGTCTTTCATCTTGTCACTTTGTGTCTCACTGTCTCTTTCACTCCACTCATTTCTCCCTCTCCTCTGTCTCATCTCTTTCCCCTGCCACTCTTTTCTGCCTCTCTCCCTGCCCCTGCCTGTCCTTCAGTCGTCAGAACCAGTTGAAGGATCAGGCCCAGCAGGCTCTGGTGTCCCCCGGTCAGCTCCCAGAGGAGGCAGAGTGCCTCACAGTGCCCAAGTACAAGAGAGACCTTGTTCAGAAGCTTAAGATCCTCCGGCAGGAACTGTCCCAGCAGCAGCCTCAGGCTGGCCACTGCCGCATCGAAGTGTCCCGTGAGGAGATCTTTGAGGTGAGGACGGAAAGAAACAAGCTCAGTCATGTCATCATATCATGAGAAGCGCCCCGAGGGGTGCCTGTTATTAAAGATACTCAGAAATTTGTACATAATTTAACCCAGAGGGAAATTCAGTTGTCACAGCCAGAGCATGCGTGAAACAAATTAAAATGCAGAACAAAATGGTAGAACAACATGGGAATAATTTGATTTGCTCCAGTACACAGCCTAACAGAAGCAAACAGCATAATATCTTATTCTTTATGTACTTGCAGAGCCAAGTTATTTATAGATGCACCCAAGTCACCCAAGTTAAAAATTCACTGAAGTTCCCCCCTTCGTCTTGTCTACTCCCGTGAAGGTCATTGTCCACAGCAGTTTGGCTGTGAGAATGATTTCTCTCACACGCCCAGTTATCTATGATGTGTGAAGCCAGTCTGCTCAAAATCTAAAGCAGACCTCTTGTTCGAGATCAGGATTTTCTCATGTACATTTGTCTCAGCTGGGGAGTTTCTTTTTCTGCATCTAGGAGGTGCGGGGCCTTCATCAGAGCAACAACACCTGCAACAGACTGCGTGACCCTCATAAAATATGCACTGGAATGTGCTGGAACAGCCACGTCTGTTAATCTGAACGAAGACATTTTTGTTGGCTGATCTCAATGTGAGAGAGAGAGAGGGCCGGGTGGGGAGGGGGGGCAGAGGATGTCTTGAGGTTGAGACATAACTGCATAGCGTCTCCAGACCAGCTGAAGCATTACATTATGACTGAACAGGCAAGTGTTAGCTGGTGGGCTGTCAGGCCTGTCTTTATGTGTACTTTTCGGCGCAGATAAGACATTCCCGTTTCTCCCACAGCACCTCTCTGTTGTCTACTGTGTCTGGAGGGCACAGTGGAACCTGGCTGTGTTATTATAGTCTTATGGCTGTGTTTATTATAACTGCCCCTAATCCACTTTAAATGAACCCTCCCCCTGACGCTGTGAGCCGTCTGCACGTGGGATGAACACTGATTCAGCCTCACAACAGAGAACCAATTGGAAATGACTGCTGTAACGCCACACTGCATCTGCCTCATTTCTTACAGAGCTGCTACCGTCGAGCAAATGTTTGCTCAGAGCCGTGCTTTCTTTTTCTGGCTCTTAACGTCAGTCCTTTTAAGCCATGTTTCCATCAAGCCGTCCAGTCCAGTTCAGCTCAGTTCGTTACACGTTAGAACGGCTATTTTCACATTTCCATTATCAAAACCTCTGAATGGTACCAATAGAAACACTCAGTTCCATCCTGTTTTTCAGAACCCCTCTGTTGACGTACCTGGCACACAGATGCTTAGCTAGAAACACTGCAGTCCATTGATTGGTCAGAGAGAATTGGAGTAACCAGAGTTGTCCAAATGTCTATGCTCTGATGTAGAATGGCAGGAGGGAAAGGTTAGCACTAAGTTGTCAATCAGGATGGGTAAATGTGCAGTATAGGTTATTGTATGTCACTTAATGAATGCTGCAGCTTCTTGTCTGTTGTTTCCAAACTGCTGGAAGGTGAAGGGGGTTATTGCCCTGAATCCCTTGTAATAACCTCACCTAGATTTAAGCATGGTGTCTACATTGGAAACGTATAACAGATTTAGGTTGTAGGTACATACAGGTATGGGTTAGGTATGGATATCAAGGGCACTATACTGAAACTGTTTGGTGGAATCACTGCTTCAGAATAGCCTTAATCTTTGGTGCAGCATAATGCAAAACATGGAGCTTGGTAAGTACCTAAAACTGGTCACACATGATTTTTGGCAGTTTCCCCAGAGATAGGGCCCCTCACATGGGTACTGCAAACTGATAAATGGCTTCTCATTAACTCTTTCTCTGCTGTGGCTCACATAGAACCAGATGGCTCTGCATCAGCTCCTAACAGCTGTCTAACTGATGCGTTTGCTGTCTGTGACGGGACGTGTGTGTGTGTGTGTCTGTGTTGCAGGAATCATATCGCCAGGTGATGAAGATGAGGCCGAAGGACCTGTGGAAAAGGCTAATGGTGAAGTTCAGAGGAGAGGAGGGGCTTGATTATGGAGGAGTGGCCAGGTAAGAAGCTGTAGCAACTTAAGAACACACAGACTTTGATTTTGTAAACACTGTGTCCCTTTGTACACAGCAGTCTGCCTCCTAGTGGAGGAGCTGAAGCACACAACTTACTCACCATCATTTTGTTTGCTTTGGTGATTTCTTCATCAGTTTAAGCTAGTATGTTCTGAATTAGGATATAACTGTCTCCCTCTTTGTCTCCTGTCTGTCCTGCGTATGTGTGGTGTACTCTGTGCAGGGAGTGGCTCTATCTGCTGTCCCATGAGATGCTGAACCCGTACTACGGCCTGTTCCAGTACTCCCGTGATGACATTTACACACTGCAGATAAACCCCGACTCTGCTGTCAACCCTGTGAGTCTCATTTGTTACTCACAAACACAGCTAAGATTTTAATTGTACTCTGAAAATGTACACACACGTCTTTTTTTTTTTTTTCATTGGGTTAATCTATCCACTGATTTTCTGCAACTTACCTGGGTCCAGGTAACATTACCTGCTTATATTTCCAGGACCAAGTGTAATATACAGCTGGGAACTACTGACTGAAATGCATGTGAAATGTGTCAATAAGTCCATGCATGTAATAAATAACTGTAGGCTTTATCATTCCTACTGGATTCCCATCATTCATTGGCCAAATAGGATCATGCGAAACGTATTAAATTGAATTCTGGATTTACTGAAAAGGCCTTAAAAAGTATTTTGTTTGGTAAACACTTCAAAAACCCTGATAAAAAGTCTCAGCCAAATTACATATGTCACAGTGACGCAGACTGTCTCCTGACCAGGCGTGAGCTTCAGTTCAGACTCTGATGGCTGAGCTCATTTCATCTTATCTTACATAACTTCTGTGTGTTTGTTTGGGTGAGCATTAGTTGTTATCTTGTGGATAGACTTTTACACAATTCAACTGTTGTGTTGAGACTGCGCTGCTCAGTTGTTTACAACTTGTATCATGTAGCATTGGACAGCCTGTCGAAAGGAGAGTTAGGCGGTTTAATATTACAAGTCCCAAACATACTCTAAGCGCTCAGTTGTGCTGGTAACTCACTCCTGTCTAATCATTTGGAAACTCAAGATGTTTTGTCTCCCCTCAGGAGCACTTGTCATACTTTCACTTCGTGGGCCGTATCATGGGGATGGCAGTGTTCCATGGCCACTACATCGACGGAGGCTTTACTCTGCCCTTCTATAAACAGCTGCTGGGTAAACCCATCACCCTGGACGACATGGAGTCTGTTGACCCTGACCTGCACAACAGCCTCGTGTGGATCCTGTACGTACATTTTTAAACAAGTCAATAACATTATTGACTTCTCCGTGTAAATGAACAGTGAAAGAGAATGCCTGAATTACATGACATTATACTGACTGATATGCATTCCTGTCTGCAGTCTGTGTGTTATGAGGATACAAGTAAAACAGAGTAGCAGAGTACTTGGATGACAGCGCCCCCCAGGGTTTTTGAGTATTTCTCACATCAGTGGTCCCTTAAGCACATGCTCTCCAACCATGTGCTTATGCATGTTTTCACTTCAGCTTAGCATCACATCTTTTAGTTTCACCAAGGACCATTTGTTCTTAAAAACAGAACTCACTAGTGTTTTGTTGGAATGAAAAGCATTTTTTACTAATAGTACAGTCTCTTCTCAGGGACAACGACATCACAGGTGTGCTGGACCACACCTTCTGTGTAGAACACAATGCCTATGGAGAGATCATCCAGCACGAGCTCAAGCCCAATGGTAAGAGCATCCCCGTCACCCAGGACACCAAGAAAGAGTACGTCCGGCTGTACGTTAACTGGCGTTTCCTGCGAGGCATCGAGGCTCAGTTCCTGGCTCTGCAGAAGGGCTTCAATGAGGTCATCCCCCAACACCTGCTAAAGGCTTTTGACGAGAAGGAGCTAGAGGTACTTTGCTGTTTGCACACATCCAGGCGTCATAATGCTTGATTTGCCTCCAAGTACATTTAGTTCAACCTGGCTGAATCTGCTTCTTTCCTCAACCTGCAGCTGATCGTATGCGGCCTGGGCAAAATCGACATCAACGACTGGAAGTCCAACACGCGGCTCAAACACTGCACCCCTGACAGCAACATTGTGAAGTGGTTCTGGAAAGCCGTGGAGTCCTTCGACGAGGAGCGCAGAGCCCGGCTGCTGCAATTTGTCACCGGCTCCTCCAGAGTTCCCCTCCAAGGTTTCAAGGCCCTCCAAGGTAATAACACCCAGGTTAAAGACTGTGCATACTTGATATTTTGTTATGTAAATGAACCTTTTGCATTGGAATTGTTATGCAGGAAAGTCCTAGGAAGCACTCCTGAAGTAGCCTTCTTTGTGAGATAGACTCTGTGAAATTGAGCACTAGGTGTAAAATGCTGAATGCAAATGTTATGTAGATCCATAATGTACAAAAGGTGTGGTCTGCACTGTTTCTTTGTTGCGCACGCAGCTACATTTAGAGCCTCTGTCAACACTATCAAGGGTGTATGTGTGTTTGGGATTCTTGGCCTCTCTGTGTGTATGTCTGTGTCTCCGGGTTTCTCCAACCTGAGATGAACCCAGAGCCTGAGCGTAGTGCAGTGGTTCAGTGGGTCCATCCTGGCAGACAGAGCTGCCCAGAGACAGAGCACCCAGGCATGAGGAGTACACCGTGATCCACAGGCAGACAGTGCTCTTACACACCTTTATATAACAGGGCTATCCTTTCTTGGTCAAAACATCAGCACAGGCCAGAACACCCAAAATGAACACACTCACACACACTTGGACTTGGATTGTAAAGCTGGACACATGGCTGCAATCAAGGGACGAAGTCAAACTCTTTTATAAATATAATATATAAGTACTATAAGTACTATAAATTATTATTGTTGGACTGTTCTCAGAACCATCAGAGCATTTATTGATTTGTTTTCAATGACAGATACAAACCTGCTCAATAATGAGTAATTTCAAACAGAGGAGGTGTGTCACGAATGTTTATATTTGTTTCTTAATTATGGTTGAGTTTGGAAACATCAATTCATTATTTGCAGCACTATCAAGTCTAAGGAATATAGACACACAGATGAGCATTGAGGCCTCTTGAATTAAACAAATGATGCAATAATAACAAGTTTATACGCCTTCTGTAACAGATGAATCCTTTGCACACTTTTTTGAATAAAGACCCGAATAATTATCATTTTATATGCAACTGATTGTGAAATGTAACCACGGCACAACATTTCATTTTTAAATCTAAATCGACTGAAGTTACAGCACTGAAATATTTTGCTTTGAAAAATGTCTTTATTTACGTTGAGATTTCAAGTGTAATTTCAAAATTCAAATGTATGACGTTTCCAGTGACTCACTTGAACTTTTCTCTCTCTGGGCACCCTATGCATATGTTCAAGTTCAAATTTTTCGTTGTGAAAATAGTTTGAGCATCTTGTTTTTTTTGACAACCTGAAACTGAAATGACCTGTATTTTTTACTAAAGTAATTGTTTTTATACAGGTGCCGCTGGCCCACGGCTCTTTACCATCCACCAGATTGATGCCAGCACCAACAACCTGCCCAAAGCCCACACCTGGTGAGGAAACAGCCCACACTGTTACATTGTCAGATTGTTTCATATGGTGCCTTGCTTTGCTTTTATTTTAACTTTATGCAGTCTATTTCATTTTACTGTCAAGATTAATACTTCTGTTAAATAATTAGTATTACCAGACCTCTTTGTGTTTCTTATGCAGCAGTGTTGTCGTTCTTCCTGTTTTTAAGACACGATTTTAAAATGTTCTCTTTTGTTTTCCTAGTTTTAATCGGATCGACATTCCTCCCTACGAGCACTATGACAAACTGTACGACAAGTTGCTCACTGCCATCGAGGAGACATGCGGCTTTGCTGTGGAGTGAGTCACTGATGCAGGCAGAGCTCAGCAACAACCAGGAGCAACATGGTTTGGCCGTAATGAGCCTCCCCCTACAAATCAATCCACTCAGACAGGGGGGTCATCCACGGTTGCTTCACCCAGGGACGCCTATACTTCCCCGGGACATGTAGCCAAGCTAAAGGAGGGTGGGCAGAGAAGACCAGAACATGTCATCTGACTGTTTGTTTTAGAGCCTCCAGCCCTCCTTTATGTCTTTTTTTTTATCATTGAAATGGATCTCTTCAGCTGCTAATAACTCAAGACTATTTACTAACTTGTGGAACCTGCAATATTTGCTGGCTCTTCCCTTTTTTTTTCTAAGCTCATTTTAGCATTTAAAAAAAATAGACTGTATTCCATGTAGCAATGCTCCATCTTACCAAGCAGAACACAAGGTCAGTCCACTCTGAAAATGACATTAACAGTACAGGGTTATCAATGGTTGCCACAACCAGACGGAAACACTAAATTGGGATGCAGAGTGTGCACGACTCGAGCTGTTTGGTGCCTCGGAGTGATCACACTGGGGCTAATCAGCAATGCCAAGTCTGGAAAACAGAGATGTGTGTGGATGAGAAGGCAAGACGAGAGACTGAATTAGGCAGAGCCCGACTGTTTACAACCCTCTCCAAAGACAGCAGCAGGGACCTCTGCTCCTGAGTCGCTGCCCAACAACTAGAGCCGCGTTCCCAGAAACCTGTTTCACACGTTCGACAGCTAGTTTTGTTTGGAAAAAGAATAAATGAATGAATAGCTTGAAATGTGTTATTTTTATATAACAGGGAAAATTGAAAAAAGAAACAATAAAAATTCTATATAATATATATAATTTATTGCTGTTATATTTCAGAAACCCCTTCCCATTGTTCCAGAAAAATAACATCTTTTAAATGTTTAAATTATAGACGACAATTTGTGAAAACAGAATTAAGCTTGACTGAGTTTCACTTAAGAATGCTGTGGTTTATTCTGGACGTAACCTCTCTCATACTGTACAAGGAGAGGTATGTCTTCAAGAGCAAAAAACTCCTAAACACACAATGTCCTCTGAGTGCCATAATACTTTTGAATGAATGAACCTTTGCAAATATTGAGCGGACCCTTTAAATTCTACTGATTTCATCCTGGAGCTACATATGGTGATGTGACGTTTCCCTTCAATCAACCTTTTATTTTTCTAACAGTTTCTCATTTGTAGCTGGGCTATATTAATGCCACTAGCATGAAACCTACCATTATTAATGGTATTCTGTTCAGAGGAGTCCAAAGTCCATCACAATCCATTTTGTGCTGCCTCCACATTGTTGTTGTTAGCAAGAAGAAAAAAAACCTCTACTACCTTCTAGCCATGTGGTGCTAAATAGCATTAACGTTTGTCTTGTATCTGCAAACGTACTCATTGACATACTACTGCTTCAAGTGCACAACACACTACTCGTGCTCATACCTGTTTGTGGCCACAAAACATGTCCAAGAAATCCTACCTAGCCACATTCTCAGGAGATGTCATACGTAGTTTGTAACGTCCTTTGATTTGACGACTGACGAGGCGCCAATTCTGACCGTTTGTCTTGATTTCCTGAATGTCAAGGGGCTAACAAGTCTCACCTTTTAAATTGTTTTGCCCACAGCAGACCATTAACACACAGTAATCGTTGCATGTGTCCATATGTGCTTTTGGTTGAAAGGGAACTGAATGAGATGAAATCCTGTTTTAGCCTGCTACACAGTCCCGTCAGTGGTGTTTTTATTTAGAGAAAAGGGGGGGGTGATTGTTTTCTACGATTAAAAATGAAATCCTTGAATGTTTTCAAAAAGATGCTGCCTGTCTAGCAATCTCTATGACCGTGGACTGTTCTTAACATTTGCATACACTTAAAAAAAAAAAAAAAAACTGTTCATTTTCATTCTTTTATGTGGACTGATGTGTATGCAAAGTGAAAAGTGTCCTCAGATGGTGCTTTGTACAGTAATAAGATATTGTTCATATATGTGGATCAAACGACCTGTAATTTATCTTTAACTTAAGTAGAAGATTTTCTTGAAATGAAAAGAGGAATTGCACACAAACGGAATGAGGTTTGCCATGTCTATTTAATGGTGACTTCTGTAACAGATATTCATTCGCCTTTAAGTCCAGTGCACAAGCTGATCGCCCTACTGTCTGTTCCTACACTACATCGCTCAGCATTGCCCCGTAGCTGCCTCTCATTGAAGAACTGAACTTTTTATGAAACAAGTCAAAGTTGAGAGATGCCGCTCTTGGGTTTTTTTTGTTTTTGTTTTTTTTAATAGCATGATCCACTAGCAGGACTATATCTCTCATAGCTGACTGATGCAATTTGATGTATGTTAACACTATCATTTTGTAAGAGTATTTTATTTTTGTGTGTAATTAGTTCTAATTAAACTTGCCTTTGTCTAACAATGTAAGGCCTTGTACAAAGATATGTCCTGTCCTTTTTCTGTCTGAGTGCTTGTTTCAAAAATCATAAATCAACAGAATTCTTGTTAGGCTACTTACAATCGAATTGTTCTTTGGTACAATGATTATTAGCGTCAAATCAATTGATCAGGGGCTTGTTTGTACCATAGTGGCTGAGAGTAAATGTCAAGCATGGGATGCAAAGATTTTAAATCTGAATGGCACCGACCACCCACTGTGTACTCACTGATACCACTGTGGATTAAAACGTCTGGCAGATGGCTCAAAGGGGGGCAGGGAAAAGGGGGTAAAATGACAATGAATAGAGCTGTTAAGAAAAGGTGTCAAATCTAGTTTTTATTGTTTCACAGACATGCAACTGCTTCATATTACAGAGTCTTACATTACACAGACTGGCACATTAGACTTCAATCAGGACAATAACAGTTACGTTTCAATGCTTCCCTGTGTAAGAATTTCCCAGCTTGGCACAAATAAAGTACATCTATCTAATCTTTATAAAGAATTAAAGTATGTCAAAGCTAACAAAATATACACATACAGTTTACACATTACATTAAATTAGACACTTGAGAATTGCTGCAAATTTCCTTTAATGTTTTCAGGGTGTAGTACAATATGAAATAAATACACACTTCTGTAAGCATGAAACACAAAAGGCTTACACAATACAAAAAAGCTGACTGACTGAGGGTTTGGTGTATTTGGTTCACCTTTGAGCTCAAGTGGTCATTCAACTTGCTCTTGTATCACATGTGGCCACCATAACAAATATGATACTTAGAAAACTGCTTTCTGCTATACCTTCAGCCTCAATTCACTAATTTTGTAACAAAATCATTTGATTGTCACATTCATCCAACAATTAAGTTAAGTGAAAAATCATCACATGCTTCATTTTGGCTCTAATTCAAAAATATAATGGAGAATGGGGGAAAAAAAGTCTCTTTCATGTTTGGGTTGGTCCTGATGACGTCACTTTCCGTAATACATCGGAAGCGCAGTCAGAGCCGGATTACCAGTTTCTGTCTCGTACATATCCATCCGCCAACTCCGCTGTGATCATTTAGTACAATAAACGAAAAGGAAACACCGGAAAACAAAGTTGTCCAATTTTTTTTAAGTGTCTGAGAAAATATGAAAATAGCTTCTGATTTTAGAGACTCTAAGCAAACAGGGTTTTTGTTCGTGAGTTCTAAAAACTTCCTTTTGTTCTTCTGTCTGCTCTAACCTAGATTATAAAATGTATTCAGTGGAGAGTTGGTGGATCGAGATGTGGTGTTTAGAATTAAAGTTAGAGTGAATTTAAAAGACAGTTTCGCTCTTATAAATGTCTCCATTTTGTCTGTTGGTGGAAGCCGAGGAGTAAAAAAAAACACACAAAAAAACGTCAGGCGGATGAATATATCGGAAGGGGGACTTCCTCTTGCAATATAAACCGGGCCTCATTTTTCCTTTGCCGGCATTTCAGCAGTACTGCCGGTCGGGCCTTTTAGTCGGCAGTCAAGCCAAAGTGTAGATTATTTATCTTTTTTTATTTATACTAATTGTTTACAAGATGCCTGGATATTCCGACAGAGACCGCGGCAGAGACAGGGACAGAGACAGAGATAGAGGGTAAGTACTTTTTTCTCTGATGTTTTAGACGGTTTTCGCCCTCGTGTGATTCGCCGAAATGGCTGACAAGACATTTAACCAAGAAAAAAAGCCGGCTAACAAACAATGATTACATTTAAAAAAAGAAAACTACTATGATTTACTTTTCGCGTTGATGTGAGGACGTATGAATGAGAGAAGAGGGCAGTTGGCCGGCTTTATTTCTCCACCCAGGCCCGAGCCGGTGAGCCGAGCCGCTGTCGTTGTCTTTGGCTCAAGGCCTAGTTTGGCCTCGTGCCCCGGCACAACGGCTCACCGTTAGCTTCAGGCTTCACATTGCGCTAACTCTACTTTACGTTTCACCGCCTCGGGAAACTTATTCACAACATTAATTATGACTGCCGTAGACTCACTTTGTTAAATACGCTATTTCTCGCGGTAAAGTTTTTCGTACACGGTGTTCACTCTGTTGCTAACGTGCGGTGTGTATTGGTCGAAGTAGCGTTGCTAATACAGCTGGCTAGTCGGCTTTTCGCCATGTGGCAGCTTGAATGCGGATACAAAATGCCGGCTGTTTCCATTGTTCCTCTGCTGGCTGGAAAGTATATGGCAGCTATTTAATTTCACAGAATGACGCAGTTAAGACGTCCCTTTGTTCGTTTTTAAGCTAACCCTGCTGTCGTCGCCGCCTTGAACGACGAAAACGATCCAAACCCGACTTAGTTAACCGAGACTTTATTTAATTGCAGCTATGGCGGTGGTCCTCCTCGTTTTGGTGGCAACCGTGGAGGAGGTGGAGGAAAGTTCGGCAACCCCGGCGATCGCCTGCGAAAGAAGCAGTGGAACTTGGACGAGCTCCCAAAGTTTGAGAAAAACTTCTACCAACAGCATCCCGACGTTGCCCACAGGTCCCCGGTATGTACAAGTCAGCATGGCTCTTCAAGTGTTATGCAACAGTAGAAATGTGCTCCCTCCTGCACGTGTTGCAGTTACGCAATCGCTTATGGATGCTGAACTTTCTGCATTCATTTTTGTATTGCAGCAAGAAGTTGAACAGTACAGAAGATCCAAAACCATCACTTCTAAGGGGAGAGACTGCCCAAATCCTATTACAAAGTTCCACGAGGCCAGCTTCCCATGTAAGTTTGAAACCATTGGTCAAACCATATCGTGAAAGAAATTTGGAGCATCTCAATTAATTGTACTCTTTTCTTCAGCTTATGTGATGGATGTGATCAACAAACAGAACTGGACCGAACCAACACCCATCCAGGCTCAGGGCTGGCCCCTTGCTCTCAGTGGCAAAGACATGGTCGGCATTGCTCAGACTGGCTCTGGCAAAACGCTTTCTGTAAGTTACATATCATCTCTGACACGTGGTTTTAGTTGTGATGTTCAACAAGTACTGCATCGATCTGTGCTGTGAGGCCAGATCAGTAGGGGTATGATTATGTAATCAATATTACTCATATGAAGCTTATGCAAGTGACTGTTACATGTATTTGCTCTGCAGTATTTGTTGCCTGCAATCGTGCACATCAACCACCAGCCTTTCCTGGAACGTGGAGATGGTCCTATTGTAAGTAGTCATAATCCATTTATTTGCATGTCCCCATCTCAGATTTGGTTTTAATACTCCATCCCATGCAACACATTTTAATTTTAGAGTGAAAGTACTGACCAAGAACTTGTATAAAATAATTGGATAGTAATGGAAGTAATCTGTTTGATGCAGAAATGTGGCCACAAATCTTATTTCAACAGTGGTAGCTGAATAAAGTGTGAAACAGCCTGTTGTTACATGTTACTTGAAAAGCTGTATTTCCCCTCTTACAGTGCTTGGTGCTTGCCCCAACCCGTGAGTTGGCACAACAGGTGCAACAGGTGGCTGCAGAGTATGGCAGAGCTTCTCGCCTCAAGTCCACCTGTATCTATGGAGGAGCACCCAAGGGGCCCCAGATTCGTGACCTGGAAAGGGGTATTGTACCATATTTTTTCTAAAACAAACAATTGTCATTTTCAGAGTTTCAAGAGTTTAGTTCTCACAATGACTTTTCTATTAAAGGTGTGGAGATCTGCATTGCCACTCCTGGAAGGCTCATCGACTTCCTTGAGGCAGGAAAGACGAATCTCCGCAGGTGCACTTATCTTGTCCTTGACGAGGCAGACAGAATGCTGGACATGGGCTTTGAACCACAGATTCGGAAAATTGTCGACCAAATCAGAGTAAGTCTTTGAGTGCTATTTTCAGGGTTTATAAAAAAGCCTTGGAAGTTTGGGAAATGCATGAATTTTACTCTCAAAAGTAAAAGAAACATGAACCTACACATCTGCTGAAGCCTTCTCACGAGACGTATATTCTGTGAAGGGAATGTGTTGCTAATTGTTGCACTGTCTTTACAGCCTGACCGTCAGACTCTGATGTGGAGTGCCACTTGGCCCAAAGAGGTTCGCCAGCTGGCAGAGGACTTCCTGAAGGAGTATGTCCAGATCAATGTTGGTGCGCTGCAGCTGAGTGCCAACCACAACATCCTGCAGATAGTGGATGTCTGCAATGATGGAGAGAAGGAAAACAAGTGAGTAATGTGTCTGTGGCTGTAGCCGCGAGTGTTGACACCGATGTTTTTATGGTAGCTTCAGGTAACCATGATGCACCCTTTCCAGACTTTGAAATTTAAGCCTGTCTGTCTTGTTTCTTTGTCTTTTTAAGACTTATCCGTCTGCTTGAGGAAATAATGAGTGAGAAGGAGAACAAGACCATCATCTTTGTAGAAACAAAGAGGCGCTGTGATGACCTCACAAGGAGGATGAGAAGGGACGGGTAAGTGTTGAAATTAAAGCACTGACTTACAGTGTGACTACCTCTGTTGCAATAATCTTATTGTTATTGAATGAGTTGTATGGATTAACATTAAATCCTTTTAATTCTGTTAGATGGCCTGCTATGGGAATCCATGGAGATAAAAGCCAGCAGGAAAGAGACTGGGTTCTCAATGGTAAGCGTACTATTATGTTTACATCACTGGCTAATCAAAGCAAGTCTTTCTTCAAATGGCTAATTTTGTTTTTTCTTAACTTTTTAGAATTCAAATATGGAAAGGCTCCGATTCTCATTGCTACAGATGTTGCCTCCAGGGGTCTAGGTCAGTATCCTCCCTGATCAGTTTTGTACTCTAAAGAATTTTCAGAAAGAAAGTGTATTTGCTTTCTTTAACTCTTCTGCTTCTTTCTGAGTTTCTCCCCTGGCCTGAAGGAGCAGTCTGTGTGGCAGGGCCTTGGCATGACAAGCCCAGGTCTCCAGAGGGGGAAGGAGGATTCTTGGAGGTGTCCTGACTGGCGAGGCACGGGTCTCCCAGTCGTGCAGATATACAGAGGTGACCAGGCCCAAGTGCAGCATAACGTGCTGGCCTGCCTAAAAAGGGGGGCGAGTTGAGGGCTGGCCACAGTTCCTCCCCCATATGCTCGTCTGTTCTCTGGCAATGGTTTGGACTGCTTCACACACCCAGGCTCTGTAACTGTCCCAGCTCAAAGCCCAGCTTCACTGTCTCCTATTGTCTTGCATGTACGTTTGGGCACTGCATTGCAAGCCATTTGAGTCATTTAGGGGGGGAGCTTTTTGCGGAGAGTCGTTGTAAAGCATGGGTGGCGATAATGTTGCAGTTTCCTAAACTTCTGTCGGAAGAGCAGTCTGTGATCGATCTTACCTTCACCTCTGTAAAGACATGGCTACTGGCGCTTTTGGTGACAGTGGGACATGCTAGTTGGACACCCTTGGACAAAATCCAAGCTCACACTCCTCCCTCGCCTGCGTTTCAAAGTCATGTCGAGACCTGCCAACGAGAGACAATATGATCAAGTGAACACTGGGTCTGGAAAAATCTTGCCATGCCGAGAGCGGGGATGTACTGTTTGTAGGCATCCTGCAAATTGATTCAGATCTCCAGTTTCTTGGCAAGAGACACTGCAGTGTGAGCTTTATAGCAAGCATCTCGAGAGTGCGTGACAAAGGGACCTTGGTTAAGTGCTTGTTCAGGCACACTAGGAGGCAGTAATGTGCATAGCAAGCCCACTGTTTGGGGCACACCTGTGGGTCACTTGAAATGTGTGGGGAGTATGCTGCAATGGGAATGGACTAGTGAATGCATACTCCAAAAAATGGTAAGACTTCTAATCCATTCTTTTTGAGGGTGGTTTGGCAGTGGTTCAAGAGGGGAGGGTTTTTATTTTATCCCACTGGATTGGAAGCCAATGGAGTGTGCATTGTTTCTCTTTTCCCACCGTAGTCTCCCCGTGGAGTAAATGTCCGTCTGCAGTTTTGTCTAAAGCAGGTCTTTCACAGCCCGGTGGGTTTACAGGCCGCCCCTACCCCGTGACCATACTAACTTTTTTTGTTTTTGATCTGGTTGTTGTGGTGGCGCCGGCGCACGTCTTTGTGTGCTGTCCTCCTTTTCCTTCATGCCACACTGCAACACAATCTTACAGATGTTGAAGACGTGAAATTTGTCATCAACTTCGACTACCCCAACAACTCTGAGGACTATATCCACCGCATTGGCCGAACAGCTCGTAGCCAAAAGACAGGCACAGCTTATACCTTCTTCACTCCAAACAACATGAGGCAGGCCAGCGACCTCATCTCTGTGCTCCGCGAGGCCAACCAGGCAATCAACCCCAAGCTCCTCCAAATGGCGGAAGACAGAGGAGGTAAATCTAATTGGTGAGATACAGAAACTGTGCTGCGATGTGCAGCCACTTTTTTCCTGCTGCTCTCCTGCTCTTTGTATGTTCTCAGAAGTGAATGGGTCTATCATAATGAGCCTATTGGTATCTCAAAGAAAACTTTTGGCTAAACTTTTTTCCCCAACATGACTGTAGCATGCCTCTTTTTCTGAAATGTGTTTTCCTTTCCAGGTCGTTCAAGGGGAGGCAGAGGTGGTGACTATAGAGATGACCGCCGGGATAGATATTCCTCTGGAAGGCGTGATTTTGGCGGCTTTAGGGACAGGGATAACGGTAGAGGGTTTGACAACGGACCAAATAAGGCTTTTGGCACAAATGCCCAGAATGGAGGCTATGGGGGCAATAACGGCAGCGGCAATGGCTTCGCTGGAGGCAGCTACAATGGTAATGGACAGTCCAACTTCAACCAAACAGGAGCCTTCGGAGGCCAGAACAACTTCCAGGCCCCCCCGCAGTTTGCTCCCGGTAAGGCTGGTGCACAGGCTGGTGCCGGTCACCCCCCATTCCCCTTCCCCCAGGCACCGGCCCCACAGCAGCACCCGCCACCGCTGGTGCCCTACCCCATGCCTCCTCAGTTCTCTCAGTAAACCCACCATACACTTGAAAGAAGTAATTTATTGCTTTTTTGTCTTTTAAGTTTTACACTTAATTCAGAATTTTTGTATTTACACAACAGGGTTATAAACAACTTCAACCTCTATCGAACCTTTTAAGATCTGCAGTGCAGCAATAGTGGTGTTGCGCACTTGATTTCCCCCCTTACTCTATAATTTGTTACATTCCTCAGTAATGTTTAGTTATGTTTTGTATTAGGTAATTACAAATGTATTGGTTTTTCATGTGTACAATTGAAAGTGATGTTAAGCTCCTACATTGGAAGTGCACTGCATGATCTTTCAAATAAAAGGAAAAAAAACATTTGACGTTTGTTTTGGTTTCTTTCTGAACTCTCATACAAAGCTACTATGAAGCTGCTGTTGTCCAGTCTTAGAAAATATGTGAATGCATGTATTACCTTTCCTGTCCAGCAGATGTCATGTCTCACATACTAGTTCAGACATCCTCTTCAGTATGAGTGAACCAAAAAACTGGTTTGTCACTCAACATGTACAATATGTCACATTACTGACATAAGCACCAAGCAGCTCCTGATTTAGTATCTTCATGTTGCCAAAACATACATGTTAGAAATGAAAACTCCTGTTTACATTGACATCTCACTTCCTCCATCGAACGGCCTTGTGGTCAGTCTGGTGCTTACCGCATGCTGACGAACATCGCTTGCAAGGATCACATCTTGGCAACTGCATCTTTTGATGACACATCATTCTTAAAATGTTTTGATTGGCTCATTTGCCAAAATTAAAATCTCCTTATGGAAATTGCACCTCTGAGCTATAGTTTTGGGAGAGTGGAAGTGAGCAGCAGAAATTCTGCAGTCAAAACTGTCTCTTGTGATCAACTTGGCTTTTTTTTTCATTGCCATTTTGTAGGTTAATCATTCCCCAGAATGCTCATGTTGATTTGAATAAATTTAGTGCTCATGCTGTGAGAATTTAAACTTTCTTTTAATAGAATAGAAAACAAAAAAAGTAATAACCCTTTGGGGGCTCCTGACCCCCAAGGTTCAGGTACAAACTACAGGTCACTATTCAACATTATAGGAAACCATGATACAGGTCATATTGTCATAGCCTACTGCTTTCAAAGATACATTCATTCATTCTTTCAGATGATTTAGATTGATATGTAGATAACAGTCACTTCAATGTCCCTCAGCTCGTATTGGTCATGTTTTTGACAAAGTATGTTTGCTGATTTAAATCTTGGACAATGTGTCACAGTAGAACTGCTCCACCTTAGTATAATGAAAGACTGAAACCTGGTCACAGGTCAGCACCTGGTGAAAATTAGACTAGATGGACAGGAGTGCTGTGGGCGCGGCTGATTTAAATTGCTTTCTACATGTTTATAGAACCGTGGCCTGGAAGTATGTGTGGAACGCTCGCTGTGTAAATACTGCTGAGTGTTCTTCGTTATGAGTCAGACAATTGCTTTTTTTTTTTTCATCCTGATGTGTGACAGCCGCACCCTGCTGTTGACAGATCTCTTTGCACAAAAAAAACATGTTAGACTTGTATGATTTTTTTTTTTCTATTTTCAGAAAAAGGAAACCTCTTTCCGCTGTGAAACAAATGAAGCAAAGTGTCAGAGGTTATTTATGATTTACTACATGTAAATGTGATGGGAGGGGGACAAACCATGCTTATCTGGGAAGGATTGCACAATGTGGAGTTTAAACAGGTGGGTTGTTCATTGAGTGCAGGGGTAGATACAATAGCATGAACACCTGTAACATGTGATATGATACTGGTAACGTGATATGAATTGCAAGTGCAATTAATACCACTTTTGTGAAAACTTTTTAACTTTGCACTCTTTAGATTATATTGCACAGGTTTCCACCTTATTAACACATGAAGTCTAGCCTGGATTTTTTTTTTATTTTTTTTTTAGAATTAATTAGTAGATACTAGGGATGAGCGAGTACACCATTATCTGTATCTGTATCTGTTCAACCAACTATATTATCTGCATCTGTATCTGAACTCGGAGTAGGCGGGGCCTGAACCGGAAGATGAAGCGGAAATGGGTGTGGCTTAAAACGGTGCATTATTTTAAGTCTGAAATTGATATGGATTGATCAGCAGTTGCTAATCTACTGTATTCAAAGCCTATATACAGTATATAAAGCTTAATTTGTAATATTTGTAATATGTTTATTTTTATGAACTGCAGTAAGAAGGTGTCAGATACTGCATGAAGCTATGTACAATAAAAAATATGAATACAGGCTACTTTGTGTGTTCAGCTATATTTGTGTATGTGTGTAAGTGGTCTGTAAGATTGTTTATTTTTTTAATGATCTGTGTGAACTGGGTGATTCATGCAAACATCCAGTGATGGCAAACAGGGAAATAATATGTCAGCCTTGTTCACTGTATTCTTCTCAAAAGCACCGCGTTCAGTACGAGCAAAGTTTTCCAACTGATTTATATCACCAGCCAAACTAAGAGCAAGCAGACGGTAAAAAACAAACAAACAAAAAACCCCGACCGGACTAGAGGCAGTAACCGACGCGACACGAGCCGTTTTCAGCTCTGTCTTGTCTAATGCACCGCGTACGTTAGAGAGACGTGTCTGTGTAGGGAGGGGCGGGGGCTGTGTGTGACTGGCCAATCACAGAGCACGAAGACAGTCAGTTACACAATGAGGATTTTCCTTCAGCACGAACACGGATATTGACGGGTTTTACTCGTATCATACACGTGTTCGTCAAAAATGCTATCTCTGTACCGGATACTCGTCTGAAACGAGTCCCTACGGCTCATCCCTAGTACATACTTACTGTTGCTGAACTTGCCCTGCTTTACTATGCACATTACTTGCAAATGATTAACTGCTTTTAATCATTAAACCTGCAAAAGCCAAATTTTGTGAACATAACTTTGACATATCATCAGCTTGTAATATAGCAAATTTGTTACTGCTCATATCCAGCACATACAGAACATTATCATTTATCATTCAGTCACATGTGTGTGTTCACCTGATGAAAGTCCAGGTTTAGTCCTTCTTTTAGCTGTTTTTGGTCTCTACCCACTCCAGACGGAAATATCAGGCTCTTTAGCAGCTAAAAACTCCACTATGTTCCCCAGCTAGTTGCTTTGCCTCTGAGCAGCTTGTTGCAGAGCAGGTGATGTACAGTGCTTTCCCTGAAAACTGCTACCTGATGAGAATTTAAACAATGTGATGAGAGCTGTGAGAGTGAACCAAAACAGTCAAAAGCTGTGGCCTGAAAACCAAAACAATAGGCTTAAAGGGCAGAGGTCAAGGCCAGGTGAGGCTCTGACACTGTCCATTGTGTCGCCACCTCGATTATGATCCGTCACTCACTCGTGGTTCCTTTCACGTTTTTGTTCCTTCTCTGTAATCCCTCCCTCGCTGCCTGCAGGTATGTGGGTGTTGGTCTGAGGAGTAACTGCTCTGGGCGTGTGTGTCAGACACACCCACTGCAAGCATGAGACTGAGCAGCATGCTGAACCGACTCCTTCCCACTGGGGCATGAAGGAATCGCAATGTTTGATTTCAGAGAACTCTCACTGCCCACATTATGGTACATGTTTGTGTTTTGTGCTTATAAAATGTAACACTCTGAATGCACTTTTTTTTTTTTTTGCACACCATCTTTGTTATCAGCCTTTTTATCCCACATTTCCTCTGTAGGGGATCAATAAGGAATTATCTTATCTTAAAGAATTACCTTATTATCTTTTTTTCTTTTCTAGTGGCAACAGGTGCAGTTTGCATTTTTCACACTAGACCTTGACTCCTCATATTCCACAGAGGCAATTTCCAAGGGTGTGTATCCAATAACCACTGATACTAGGAAATGAGTATGCTTGATGACTCTGGGTCCTGTCAGGCGTACCGATCCTTCAGGTTGCGGAGTAATTAAAAAGATTAATAAGACACCTCAGGGTTTGGCTTGGTTTGCCCATACTCATTATCTTCTTATGAGTTAAACCATTTCTTTCAGTGTCTGTGAAAGTGTGTCATCTTTCCAGTGTGACGGCCTGAACAGCTACTCACTCCTCTGATGCTGTACAAGCTTATCATAAGCAAATGACTGTCTCCCTTTTCTTCTCTGATACACCTTTGTTATTATGTGGCGTACACTGACAAATTCTGATCTAAGACGCATACAAATCTAAATTAGGCCATGAACAATAAGAGCGATTGCTGAAGACTTGTTCTGCTGCATTCCACCACAATCACACACGTGGAAACAGTGACTGTTTTATATGATCCTGCCGTGTCTTGTGTGTTGCACGGAGCTGATAACAAAGCAGTAGCTGTATCGGGTTCAGAGACCGTTTTCGATAGGCAGGTGTGTGGAGTTACAAAGATTAAAGAGCGTGGTACTGAGAGCATAATGAAACTACTCTCAGGCTTCGTCGCCTGTTTCCTGACCACTCACTCTTCTGAGCTCCTAGATCGTGAAGTCAGAACGAGAGCTGTGGAGTGGAACAGGTCCGCCCGGTCTGCTCCTCCTGCTCGCTGCTTTTACCGACGACACACCTGCTGGCCTGGGAGGAGCTGAGACAGGTGGACGCTCCTTAACTTAAGGAGGAGGGGAAGGGTGGGGAGGGGAGGGGGGCACCTCAATAGACAAGAAGGAGTGAGAGGGAAGAGGAGGAGAGAGTGAGGAGTTGGAAGGAACACACTGGGACTCAGATTACAGAGACCGGGGCCCCCGAACAGTCTCCCAACATGTCGAAGAAAATGGATTACAGTCCTGTAAAGATCACCAAGTGAGTTCTGTCAACCTCCTGTGTGTGTGTGTGTGTGTGTGTGTGTCATGTTTCCTAGTGTTATGTTACTGTCCCTTGTCTCCTTTCTTTTGCTGCCACTTGCTCTTTTTTTTCTCTCCAGAAGGGCTGAGCTGAAATCTGCTTCACGCTGCATGCAGGCTTTTTTGTACCATGATCCTTTTTTGTGTTTGCACAGTAGAGGAGCTGTTTTATTCCCTGGACAATAAAATGTACCACAGGAGACAGGTGCCATATGAAAGCAACAATGGACCTGACTGTTAAAATATATCCTATGTGGTCAATACAAATATCTGTCCTCTATTCTTTCTCATAAAAAGGAGCGCAACCTTCAACATGTCTCTCGGTTTTGTCCTGTTCAACTTTCCATTTTGCTCGACTTCTTGTCACCTCACCTGACTCCTTTTGCTCAACCACAGCACTTTTATGTGTATTTTTGCCCGAAGGGTGTATCATCAAACATTACTGACTCACTCAACCCGTATCTGGTGTATCCTCAGTAGGCCGGCTGTGGGGAAACACTGCACCTCTAATGCTCTAATTCCACCTGAGCACAGTGTCGAACAGAGTGTGCAGCTTGTTGTCATTGCCCTGCTGTGGAAGTTTTGTTTGAGTAGAGGAGTGAGTAGACTCTTGCCGCCATGGATCATGTTTTATGATTTTACACATGGGCAATAAAAGGTTTGAGATTGTGCAAGCTTCTACTCCGCTGCTCTCAAAGTGACTGAGCAGGTGTTTATCTCCTGTCGATACATGTCACCCAAAGGGGACAGATACTGGTGGAACATTAGCGCTCCTTCACAGCGGGGTGTGCCGTGCAAGTCTGTGTTGCAGACAGGAGACAGGAAAGGCTCAGGGAGTGTCAGGGCAGGGTCTCTCTGTCGCCGGGTCTGTTTGCCTTAAGCACCACAGCGACACTTGAGATTGAATGGAAGTGAGTGAGTCAGTTATAATGTGGCGACTGAATGCTTGTGATACACAGGGTTGATAATTCAACATGGCAAGAAAGTGCTCTGCTTCAATTCAGTGTGTGTTTGTAACATAGCTCTCAGCAATGAATGAAGTCGACCACATGTTGAAGCTATGCAGCAGCAATAAGAGCCTGTTTGAGTAAAGGAGCAATTAGTGGAGGAGGAAGTGCTGTAAAAATAATCTGCAATTAAAAGTACTGAAAAATGTACTTAAGTAAAAGTACAATCAGGAAAAAGTAAAGTATCAAAAGTAATCTAAAAATGTCCCCTGTTGACTGTTGACACTATCATATATTACATCATTAGATGATTATTACTCATATGTTGTTAGAGATACTATGTAAAGGCAGGATTTTACTGTTGCATATTTTTATTATTTATATAGGATTATTTTTTATTATCAATGAATTTCCTGATTATAATCTGAAAATGATTTGGTTTGTAAAAATTCAAGAAAATACTCAAAATTATTAAATAATGAAATAACATTATTAAAATAACTCAAAGGAAAAGCAGCAAATCCTCACATTTGAAAAACTGGAACCACAAAATGTTTTTACCTGAAAAATTACATAATCAAAATTATGAATTTGATTTGCTGATTGGCTGATTGTTTCAGCTCTACTTGTGTACACTGTTGAATACTTTAATCTATTAATTGTATGCAAAACATATGCAGAGCCTTTACAGGATAAGAGCTAAACCTTTAATTTTTTATAACTTGTAATTAAAGCTGTCAAATAAATGTAGTTTCCCTTTGACTTGTTGTGGCGTAGAAGTATGAATTGGCTTGAAAAAAAATAAAACTCAAGTGAAGTAAAAGTACCTCAGATTTGCACTTAAGTACAGTAGTTGAGTAAATGTACCCCACCACCCCCACCCCCACCCACCTGTGCCCCCAGGGTCCTAATCCGGGTGTGTCAGCATAAATAGTTGACTTTCATATCACAGCAGGAATGACAGAACAAATACCCAGAGAGCACAAACAGGTCTTTAGAAAGTGTTCATGAGTGACATGGAATCTGCTTTGTTCATGCTTTCATGAATTTGAGACATTAACTTTAGCGTCAGTTCATCACACGAGAGCAAAAGTAACCACAGCAAGATGAAGTGTGAGGGGAGCTCTTTGAATATGAACACAAAGTACATCTCAAATTCCCAGTTGTGGGAAGGACAAACATTCACTCAAGTACTCTACTTAAGCACAGTTTCAAAGTACTTGTACTTTATCCAACTTCTGACCCCACTACATTTATCTGACAGCTTTTGTAACTAGTCACATTACGCACAGAAACATCTGATTAACATCCATAATATGATGCATTAATAGACTAAACTATTCAACAGTATACAAACTAGTTTTAATGATCTCCACCTCAACCAGCATCAGTAATAATAATCCAAAAATATAACAGTCTGACAGGAGTAATTTTACTTTCATCTGCATGTAGCTGCTAATACTTTCCCCCTTCTGCTGAAATAATATTATGAATGGATGAATTTAACTTGTAATGGAGTAGCAGTACAGTCTGGCACTGCTGCTTTAATGACGTCAGATTGGGTCATAACAATGTAACCGTAGGCTATTCTGTCATTCTGCTATACAAAAGTAGTTGAGCACAAAAAACCAAACAAGCTATTTAATCACACTGTGAAAAGTATATCTGTCTTCAAGTGATGCAAAGAAACATCTGGAGCTTCTGCACAGAGTCATGCCACTGGTTTTGGTTTGGTGGTTTATGGTTCTGATCATCGTCTCCCTGTGTTTCCATGCAGGACTCAGGCCAATGACCTGACTATTCTGATCGCCCGCATGCAGAAGAGAGCCGACAAAGTAGAGAAGAACATCCTGCAGTCGGAGGAGCTGCTGACTGTGGTAAGAAGGCCACGTGCACCAGAGCTGCAGACTTGAACCAGACTCAGATCGCCAACATGAGGATGCATGACTTGACAACATTAATGGCTTAATTTAGTACTTGAAAGTTGTTCCTTGCTCAGTTTTGAACCATAATATCTTAGCAAATATGGCTGAGTTTACAAGTTTCTTTGAGCACATGTTCTTTGAAAAATTTTTTAAAACTTTTTTTTATTGTTATTTTTATTCAACATACATCACATTCAATTGATTCTTCCATTTCATTAACATGATATTAAAACATCTTTGGAAGGAAAACTACTAAAACTGATGCAAAGTCATTTTTCACCATGTTCAAAACCCTATAGTTGTTGTTGTTGTTGTTGTTGTTGTTTTTTTTACATATATATCTTTATTGGGTTGATACATTTCACCCATTTCCCCCCCTTTTGAACACCAACAACCCCCCCAACTAGAGAGTCACATTCACACAATATGAGCAAAAAATACTAGTAAACATACACAACTCTCTCCCTCCCAAAGAAAGAACACATGAAAGGTAAACAGCAAGAACATCAGAAAAATAAATAAGAAAAGAAAAAAAAAAGACATTTAGAGGAGAAATCCAAAGCTTTAAAAGACAACAAACCCTATAGTTTTTGATACTGAAAATCAATCCAAAACCAACCAACTTTAATAGGACATGATTCAATTGAACCAAAAGCAGAAATTAGTTTTTTCAAAGAGAAATCTGACAGACTCCACTCCTTCGGCTCGTGTGCAGGACAAAGAGCGCGACGGGAAGAAGCTTCCCCTGCTCCACCAGAAGGTGAACGCAGACAACCTGGCCGAGGCCGAGCTCCTGCTGAAGGACCTCTTCATGGACGTGGACAAGTCCAAGAAGCTGCAGCACCCGCAGTCTCCCGAGATAGAGAAAGAGTGAGTTTTATTCTGGAGTATCGCAAACATATTAAGTCACACAAACGAAGGCGTGCTTGCCAAGAGACACACCTAAAACCCGATACGTTACATACCATCGAGACGTGCTGGCCAACAAAGTGCCACTTCAACATTCCCTTTTACTGCTCTCCACCCGTCTGCCTACTAATGACTAAAATACTTCTGTGTCTCCCTTTTTTGTCAGTGTGACAAATCTGCATACGCGCTGGGCGAAGGACTGCGCCACCTACAGGGAAGTGTACAAGCAGAGGCTGGGTTTGGAGCCGACACAGAAGATCGACTGGGGTCCTCTGCTGGACGAGAAACTGGTCGGTTTGAGCTTTCAGGTCAATCTTTAAAACGTTAAACATGTTCACGATGGAAATGTCACAGGTTTGTATCGCTGCCATTTTGCAGAAACAGCTAAATACAGAGGCGTTTGGCCCCAGTCTGGCTGATGCAGAGAAGCAGATTGCAGCACATAACATCCTGCACCAGGCCATCGAGTCCTACGGCGACCAGCTGCAGCCTGGCACCACCACATCAAAGGTGAGAGAGCAGAACGACACGTGCGTGCACTCGGCAGGTTGACATCAGTGGTGTAAAGGAACGAAGTAAAAATACTTCGCTACAGTACTTAAGTAGTTTTGGGGAGTATTTATACTTTACTTGAGTTTTTATATTTATTGCAACTTTCACTTTTACTTCGCTACATTTAGAAGAAAAAAATGATACTTTTACTCCGCTACATTTATACTGGACACCGCCGTTACTCATTACAAAATAAAACGTGAATATATTTGTCTCATCGTGTTTGGATTAGGGATGAGCGAGTACACCACTATCTGTATCTGTATTCGTATCTGTTTAACCATCTACATTATCTGTATCTGTATCTGTATTCGGAGTGGGCGGGGCCTAAACCGGAAGTGAGTGCAGAAATGGGTGAGGCTTAAAACTGTACATTATTTTAAGTCTGAAATTGATATGGATTGATCAGAAGTTGCTAATCTACTGTATTCAAAGCCTATATCCAGTATATCTCAATAATATTATTTTCATGAACTGCAGAGAGAAAGTGTCAGATACTGCATGCAGCCATATACAATAAAAATATTAATATAGGCTACTTTGTGTATTCAGCTACAGCTATATGTGTGTATGTGTGTAAGTGGTCTGTAAGAATGTTTATTTTTTAATGATCTGTGTGAACTTCATGATTCATGCAAACATCTAGTGATGGCAAACAGGGAAATAATATGTCAGCCTTGTTCACTTCTTCTCAAAAGCGCCGCGTTCAGTACGAGCAAAGTTTTTCAATTGACTTCATATCACCAGCCAAACTAAGAGCAAGCAGACGGTTATAAAAAAAAAAAAAAAAAAAAAAAAAAATCGGACTGGAGCGGAGGCATTTACCGACGCGACGCGAGCGGACGCGAGCCGTTTTCAGCTCTGTCTTGTCAAATGCACCGCGCGTATGTTGGGAGCAGGTTGGGAGAGACGTGCAGAGACCATACAGTCTATGGCAGAGACGTGTCTGTGTAGGGAGGGGCGGGCGCTGTGTGTGACTGGCCAATCACAGAGCGCGAAGACAGTCAGTTCCACAATGAGGATTTTCCTTCAGCACGAACACAGATATTAACAGATTTTACTCGTATCATAATCGTATTCGTCAAGCATGCTTTATCCGTAACGGATACTCGTCTGAAACGAGTATCCGGCTCATCCCTAGTTTGGATTATCCGGACTGTGCTTATTCTCGCGCGAACACCCGTCGCTCTCAAAACACGTTGAGGCAAATCACCAGACTGCGAATATTCAGCATGATTGAAGCCGCCTCGCTCGCTGGCGATAGCGGAAATACCACAACATTAACACCTGCTAGTTGTGCTTCAGAAGAAGACAGTCACTCGTGGCCATATGTTAAAAAAAAATAAAAAATGTGTATTTGCCGAAAACACCTAAATAATGTTGAGATACAAACTTGTCAATTACACAGTGTGCCAACATTTTACTCTTTACCTCCACTGGGCAGCTAAGAGTAGCCTTGCTAGCTCACCACCATAGTGTACGAGGGCTACCGAGTGCATTACACAGCCTATATTTACAGCTGTGTATTCCCGTTTGTAAATCGTATGGGTGGAAATGAGCTGCGTGGCGGAGGTCTGCGCCTGTATAGCATCACACATCACATGGACCTTCATAAATCGTTCCCTGCCGCCTGCAAGTTGGGAGAGAGTTAAGCTTAATTTTGTGTCTTTGTGCTTCTACTTTTGATACTTAAGTACATTTCATATGCGCGACTTTAAGACTTTTACTCAAGTAATTATTTTATGGGTGACTTTCACTTTTACCTAAGTAGATTTCAAGCAAAGTATCTTTACTTTTACTCAAGTATGGCTTTCAACTACTTTTTACAGCACTGGTTGACATGCAGGATGAGCCATTTACCTGTTCTTCTTCTTCTTCTCATAGGAGCAGTACGCCGCCCTCAAAGACAAATACGCTAACCTTCTTGTGAGTTGTGTTTTTTTTTTTCACTTTCAACATGTGTGCTTTGCAGTTGAGTTCAGATTGATTGATACATGTATTGCATGTTGTGCATGTTCTGCAGGAGCGCTCCCAGCAGAGGCGCAAAGACCTGGCCTCTCTGTACGACTACATGCAGAGCTGCACCAAGGAGCTGCTCTACCTGTCAGGACAGCAGGAGAGGATCCTCCAGAGAGACTGGAGCGACCGCATGGTCGACCCTGCAGGCATCCGCATGGAGTATGAGGTGAGGGGACGGCCTGTGTCCTGGTGATGTTGGCAGCTGCAGCGACTGATTGTTGTTTCCCGGCTCATTGTCTCGTCTTGTAGTCAGAGGAAGATGCTGGGTGGAGAGACTTTTGAAAGGAAGAATTTATCAACTTTGTTTGTCTGCTTACCTTCAAGCGTAACCTTTTAGTGGCCGGTTACACCAGCTCCAGACCCAACTGGTGGAACCAGTATGGTCACAGCAACTGAATCTGATTTGAATATTTTAAACTTTTTTTTGTACATCTCACTTTATGCTGTTATTGCTTATATACAGAAATTCAAAACTAATGGGCTGCTAGCACATGAGAGTGAAACCAACAAGCTGCAGCAGGAAGGAGATGATCTTGTTGCAAAGAAACACCCTGGCACCCCAGCAGTAAAGGTACGTCTGTCATCTGCTGTGTCAGACATTAGACGCTGTGGGATAAATCATCACAGTGGAATGACTTGAATTTCTTATGGTCATTTGTCAGGCGCACAGAGACGCCGTGCAGTCTGAGTGGCAAGCCTTCCTCAACTTGTGTCTAGCACAGGAAACACACCTGGACAACATTGAAGAGTACAAGAAGGTAAAGTTTCTCTGACTCCACCACACTATGACTGACTTCTATTAAACCTTACTAGAGCTCAATGTTAACAAGCCACTATTTGTTCAATGCAGTTCCAGCTGGATGCAGAGACGTTGTCCGAGTCACTGGAGAGACTCAATTCCACTCTGGACCCGAAGTCTCTGGCCAACAAGAGCAACCCTGAAAAACTGCTGGTGCTCGAGGTACAAACTGTGTTTTCTAATGTCATGGTATCTATGCAGCTCTAGAAAGTCTTGAAAAGTGGAGCTTCATTAGCATCAGGCAAAGCTAAAAACTCCAAACTATTAACACAGAACTCAAAAGATTCTTCTTTCAGACACCGATTTGGCACCGAGGGTTCGCTTTTAGCTGCACTGACCTGCTGATCGGGACCTGTATTTATCAGACTAAGATTTACATTTAAGGAGTGAGAAAGTCTCACTGAGTGTAGGAGGAACCTTTTATAATAAACAAAAATAAAATAATGGAAATTCTCTGAAACAAACAAACAAAGTGCAGGAAGAAGAGAGAGTTAAACAGTGAAGTGTAAAATCAGGAGAATTTAGTTCCATATTGGCAAGTACACACAATGAAGATGTACAGAAAGGAAGGAAACAGTGGTGTGACATCTCATGCACATTGTAGGATCAAATCAAATTCTGCATTGCGTTGCATTTTAATTTGATGCAAATTCATCATGACCATTATATATATATTTTTTATAACATGACTCAGAAGGTTAAGCGACCTCTGGACATCTTAAAATTCTAACAAAGTTAATAAATAGCTCAAGGTCTGAAACTCTGAGTGAAAGTAAAGGATTTACATTTTATCTTTCCTTTAAGTCCAAAATGTCACTTTGTCAGATTAATAAATATGTTGAACGTGTCTGTAGGCTCTAAGAGTGTGAGAAGTGTGTTGTTCAGTCCTAATCTCCACTCACAGTGGACTTGTGACTTATGGTTGACTTATGGTGTTTGTTTAGTTGTTCCACTGTTTACAGGGGTCTGTTCCAAGAAGCAGGTTGACTGAGTTATATGGAGGACTTTTCTCAGTCAAACACAGCATGGATGAAACTTCTAAGAAATTTTCCCAAACTTTGACTTATGAGCAAAAAAACTACTTGTAAAAAGTAGAATTTTTCCAGAAAATGTCAGGGTGGCTTTTAGCAATGTCTAAGTGCAGATTCTGCAATGTAAGAAAATAAACAGTTATATCTACCCACACTGCCCTCCCTCAACTACTGAATCAGCCAATACTGGGCCTCTAAATGTGACGTGTCAGGTGTGTGTCACATCAATCATCACAGCCACATTACTTTTCATTACATTCTTTCATAATCAGCTATAGAATAGATGATGATTTTTTTTTTCTTTTAATGTTTCATGATTTTTGTGTCTTTTAGTATTTTATATTTGGCAGCTCTGCTAATGTAATACATATTGTACATTTAATAATTCATGTGCAGGGAATGTGTTGAATGTGAAAATATGGGAAACCCCTGCCTCTGTTGATAACTCCTATCTGAACTCTGGAGCTCTCTTAGTAAATACTGCTGGAGCTTAGGTCTGAGCACATCATTCATCACAATCATTAATTGTAACAATGAGAGGAAAACAACATTGCTCTCACTTGTTGCACTCAGACACCAAGAAGGTTTGCCTTTGCTTAGTCAGCCAATAATTCAGTAAACGAGCCTCTTGGAACAAACCTCTGGTGGTTGAAGATGCATTTAGACGATTACATCCTCATTTGTTTGTGCTGCCTTTGATCTAATTCAATAACACTTTCAGGGAGATGAACCAGCAATAAAGAGGAATGAGCAGCGTCTGGCCGCCCTCAAGGAGCTCAGCAGCAACATCGTGCCTCTGAGGTCGCGCCGGATCCAGCCCATCAAACCTACCACTGCCGTGTCTCTATGTGACTGGGTAGATGAGAAGGTGGGATGTGATCAGCAGTCATTCACACACAGATGTTTGACAGAAAAGGAAAAATATCTATGTTGTCATCATCTTTGTCTGATCATCCTCTCCGTCCGTTTCAGGACACAGTGAGACGTGGTGAGAAACTAAACCTGAAGTCCATCTGTGACAATAAGAACTGGGAGCTTCAGAACAGCAGTGGGAAGACCAAAACCCTGCCTGGGGTGTGTTTCATGGTCCCGCCACCTGATGCTGAGGCCCTTGAGAAAGTAAACAGGTACAGACTCAAACTCACCACCTGCGGTTTGTTGTACCCCCATTGTTTTGTATGTGATTATAACCTGGGAGCCTGGGATGGATTTTAATGAATCACTGTGTCCGTTCAGTCTGGACAGAGGCCTGAGGGACCTGAAGAGCCGCAGGTCTACGCTCATGTCCTCCTTGAAGAGCCCAGCTGTGGAGGTGGTCCGCCCTCAGAAGACAGGTGGGAAGAAAAACACCTTATCTTGTTTTCCCTTTGTAACCATAAAACCACAAAAAACATCATTTTAAAATGTTTTATTTCCTCCAACTCAGCCGCTGTACAAAGTGCTCCAGAGGATCCCAGAGCTGCAGAGCTAGCCAGCGATTTAGACAGGATCAACAGGGATCTGGATCAGTGCGACAAACAAATCAAGAGTCGACTCAGGACGCCGCTAGACAACCGCAACCCCACACAAGACCTGGAGAACAGGCTGCGAGAGAACGAGGTGAGCATGAACATTATGCTTTAATGATGTGAGCTTCATTACAGTTTCACTACTTTATTTTTTCCTTCAAACGTAGTCCTCAGCATGTTCGTGCAAGTCTGTCTCCTTGTGATTGTGACACTGATTTAACCGACTTTGCCCTCCAGAAATCTGCTCAGACTGTAAGAAAACTGGAGTCTGAGAAGTCTGCGATCCAGAGAGACATGGAACCCATTCTGGCCAAGAAGCCCCTGGGACCCACGGCCTCCACCCTGCCCCCGAAACTCGCAGTGACCAACAACAAGATCGATGACCTCAACGCCCTTATTGATCTTTATAATAAAAAGTAAGAAGCTCAGAATGACATTAGAGTGCAGTACAGCCTTTTAAAAAAAAACAAACATAATACCTAACTATTATTATTACTTAAATTTTTAATTCAATTTTTTATTAATACAGCGCCAAATCACTACAAAAGTCATCTCAAGGCACTTTACATACAGAGCAGGTCTAGACCATACTCTTTATAATATCATTTATAGAGACCCAACAGTTCTCATCATGAGTGAGCTCTTGGTGACAGTGGCGAGGAAAAACTTCCTTTTAACAGGCAGAAACCTCAGAACAAAACTGTCACATCAGATTGTTAACTTAGTGACTCTTCTCCACTCTTCTGTGTTTG
The DNA here is from genome assembly GCA_037975185.1 of Centropyge bicolor. NCBI lineage: Eukaryota > Metazoa > Chordata > Actinopteri > Pomacanthidae > Centropyge > Centropyge bicolor. The sequence continues at coordinate 3,115,973 of JBBMOC010000022.1, read as the reverse complement.
TCTCCTCTAAACCAGAGCTACAGCCTCCATGTTTCTAGAGAAGCAAATGCAGAAAGTGGACGGCATCGTTTCTGGCTTTGAGGAGGAGCTCACTAAAGATGGCGCCATCCTGGACAAACCTAACGCCCTCCAGAGTCGCAACCGGCAGCTGCAGGTGTTGTACTTTACAATTTAACCAAAAAGTCAAATATTTAACAAGATCATTATAGGCCCATATGAGGGGGTAGAGCATGGGATGCCACAAAGGGATCCAAACTTATAGTGCCATTTCATTAACTGTATTCTGTGTCTTAATGCCAAACAGGCTATGCACAAGGCTGTTGCCTCAAAAAAGGATGAGGTGAATAAACTAGGCAGAGACTTGGACCAGACGGAACAAGCTTGCAGCCCCCTGCAGCGGACTTTCAATGAATACTGTCCCGACATCTGCCGCCAAGAGAATGAAGTGAAAAAGCTGAAGAACCGTTACACGACTGTCAATAATCAGCTTCAGGAAAGGTGAGTGAGAAAAGATTCAGGTGTTATTGTAAGAGTATGTTGTTGCATGCTGCGAGCTTTTTTAACTTCTCACCCTGACAAATGTGTTTTTGTTTTAAAATGGTTCATTTCATTCATGATGAGGAGTGTTTTTCATATTTTGCCATAGGTCTACTCTCATACAAGAAGCAACCAATAAAAATCAAGATTTCCAGAGTGCTCTTCAGTCGTTGGATTTCTATTTGGTCAATTTGCCGAATAATGAGATCAAACCTACTGATGAGGTGCCGCAGATAACAGCCAAGCTGAGCTCTCAGAAGGTGAGTGGACATAATTACATATCACATTAACCTGTCTTCAACCTCTACATACAAACTAACTCAAGTCTGTTTCAACAATCACAAAACACTGCTTTGTCTTATCAGCTGTGGTTTTTGGATTACATGTCTTGTTTAGAAAGTGATGGAGGATCTCAAGAAGAAATCAGATGATTTAAACCGTGTCAAGGGTCTTTCCCGTGACCTGCAGAGCATCTTAAATGTGAGTTCAGGGAATGTGATTTCTCTCATTTACCATTTGAGACTAAAGTTGATTGACTCTGCACTTTAGCTCTAAAGTACTTCAACCTTCAATGTTTATTAATTTTCCTTTCAAGGAGTATGAGGTCAAGTCAAACACTTACCGTGTCACTCTGAATGATGACGATGATGATGAAGATGATGATGACGATAGTGATGAACCAATCCCAAAGAAACTTCAAACTTCTACAATGGCTCAGGCAGTACAGAGAAAGGTACAGTTACAAACAACCGCCTGAAGACAACTAAGAACTCATGACACTTTTCTACAATTTTACCTCTGTGGCCTTCAATTTTCCAAACTCATTTCTGCTTCCATAACAGGAGAAAAATCTACTGAACCTCTTCTCTGAGGTGTCTGCAGAGAACGACCAGCGACTCAACCAGTTGGGAACAATGAAAAACATCAAGGCCAAGGTATGATATTATGAAATCAAAATAAGAAAAATAATCAATAGTAATAGTAGAATCCTTGCTGTCCAAAATGATTATTGTCAGTTATTCTGAAGTGACCCCCTCTCTGCTATGTCCTTTTATTCATGCGCAGAATGAAGAAAAAGTTAGTCAGGTAGTCGTCAGTCAGCAGCTGCAGCTCCAGAGCAAGATGAAGGACCAGAAGGAGAGTCATAGTCTGAAAAATGAATTAAGTGATGAGGTTGAGAGGCGCTTGCAAGCTGAGAAAGACCTGGAAATATACCGCAAGAGGTTTGTGTCTTTGAAGAATAGAAGAGGAGTGGAGAGGTTGGAGGAGAAGGAGGTGGTGCAGTACTACCGTGACCCCAAACTGGAGGCAGAACTAAAGTCCCTGAAAAATCTGATTCAGGATGAAGCTTTTAAGAGGTCAAGAACCCATTCAGAGATAGAAATCTTCAATGAGAAGATTATCAAACTGGAAATACAGCTGACCAAAATCGAACCCAAACTGGTGACCAAGGTACTGACTGAATATGAGAGAGACCCACAGCTTGACAAAGAAGCCGCCAAGATTAGAGCTGAGATGCAGAAGATACGACTGGAGCTCCAAACGAGAGATACTGAGACAGTTCACGTGAAAACTGAGCTCACGGTTCTCGCTCAGCAGAAACCCAAAATCAGGGAGAAGGTTGTTAAGAAAGAAGTGGTGAGGCTTGAAAAGGATCCACAGATGCTGAAAGCTGTTCTCACGTACCAGAGTGATATTGCGGCGGAGGAATCGCACAGCAAGTCGCTGAACGATAGCATTTTTAGCACAAGGAGCAAGATAAACACACTAGAGAGGGTCATTCCAACTATCCAACCCAAGATAGTCACCAAGGTGGTGAAGCAAGTACAGCAAGATCCTGAATCGCTGGAGGAGTCCAAGAAACTGCGAGTGGCTTTGGGAGAGGAGAAAGACGAGAACGTTATCTTGATGAAGGACCTGACCACCCTTCAGCTACGTTATGGTGAAGTGGAGAAGCTCAGGCCTAAAGTTGAGGTCAATGAGATCATCAATGAGATCTACAGAGTCGATCCTGAGACAGAAGTTGAGCTGAGGCGTTTGAGGAAAGAGCTGCAAGAATCGAGCCGTAACTGCACAGAACTGGAGAAAGAAATCAACACAACGATAACAACTTTGACTACCCTGCGTAACCAGAAACCCAAAGTGGAGTACAAGGAGGTGACCCAGGAGGTGATTAAACAAGAGAAGAGTCCAGAAGTCATGAGGGAATTGCAAAGGTTAAACAACCAAGTGGCTCGTCTGCAAGTGAATTATGACTCCGTCCTAGAGCTACTGATCCATCTACGTAAAGAAAGAGATGAGTTGAAAGCTGAAAAATCCAAGGTGGAGACCAAACTTGTCACTAAAGAGCTCATCAAATATGAGAATGATCCCCTTCTTGAGAAAGAGGCTGACAGAGTTCGGAAGACTGTAAGAGAAGAGATTCAAAAACGCCGCAGCGTGGAGGAGTGTCTCTTTGACCTCCAGAACCAAATAATTGTCCTTGAGAGGCAAAAGCCAGAGGAGAAGATTGTAATGCAGGAAGTGGTGCGTCTTCAGAAGGATCCCAAGCAGATCCTGCAGCACGAAAAGTTGAACAGGGACCTGGATGATGAAGTGAAAGCCCGCAGAAAGCTCGAATTAGAGGTCAGACAGCTCAGAGCCCTGGTTCAAGAGAAGGAGACAACCCTGGCTCAGATGGATGATCGTCAGAAGAAAATTCTAGTCGAATCAGAGCTCAGGCAGATCAAATCTCGCATTCTTGAACTTGAAAATGCTCCTCCACCCGTTGAGGAAAAGATTGTCATCGAGGAGGTCCTGAAAGTGGAGAGGGACCCTCAGCTGGAAAAACTTACCGATGATGTACGTGCCAACTTGGAGGCAGAGGGCATCAATATCAGTCGTCTAGAGAGAGAAGTCCGCAACCTGAAGCTCAGGTTAGAAATTCTGCATAAGGAGAAGTCAGTTGAGAAGGTTATTTACAGAGAGGTTGTCCGCGTAGAGAAAGACCCAGCGGTGGAGTCTGAAAGGGAACATCTGAGAGAGCTAGTGTCACACGAGAGAAATCTCAGACGTCAGCAGGAGGATGACGTTCAGGACATCAACATCAAACTGGCCCATCTGCAGACATCGAAGTCCACGACTTCGCATGAGGAGACCACTCTAGTGACTAACAGAGATGTTCTGCAGAGAGAGAAGGAGGATCTCCTCAAACAGCTCAAAGCACTAGAGTCTCAAAGACAGAACACCAGCATAACCTTCCAGCAACAGTCCAAGCTGGTGAGCGAGAGAAACCAGATGGCACGGCAGAGGAGCCTTAAAACAAACTCCGAAATTCAACGGCTGGAGAAACAAATCCTAAGCGAAAAAGACAAAATACACCAGAGAGACACACTCATCATTGAGCTGCAGAGCAGCATTCAAAAAGAAGACCACTGTGAAACTCACACCAGAGAGACAAACCTTTCCACGAAGATCACCATCATGGATCCAGAAACCGGTAAAGACATGTCTCCCTATGATGCCTACTTGCAGGGGCTGATTGATCGCAACCACTACCTCCACCTGTCGGAGTTGGAGTGCGACTGGGAGGAAATCACTTCGACTGGTCCAGATGGGGACACAACAATTCTGCAGGATCGCAAAAGTGGAAAGCAGTACTCTGTCAAGGATGCTCTGAAAGAAGGTCGCTTGACCCAGTATGATGTGGCGCGCTACAAGGAAGGGAAAATGCACATTTCTGAGTTTGCCCTCCTTGTTGTAGGCGAAACCAAAAAGCCCTACATTCCTCCACTTGCAGCCCCATTATCGCCCGTCAAATCTTCCCCTATCTCTCCTTTGAACTCCATGCAATCCTCTCTAAGGTCCTCCTACCCCAGCCTCAACACTAACCACAGAGGCAGTTTGAACAACCTCAGTGCTTCAGCTGGTGATGAGCATTTCCCCATCTCTGGCATTTTTGACAACACCACCGAAAGCCGCATGTCTGTGAGAAGTGCCCTGACCCGTAACCTCATTGATACCGACACAGCTCTGAAGCTGCTGGAGGCGCAAGCAGCCTCCGGCGGAATTGTCGATCTCACCAAAAAGGACAAACTGTCCGTCCACAAGGCAGCTGAACACGGTTTAATCGACTCAAATCACATGTACAAGCTTCTGAATGCCCAGAAGGCCTTCACCGGAGTTGAAGATCCAGTGACCAAAGAGCGACTTCCGGTGGGACTGGCAGCACAGAAAGGCTTCATTCCCAAAGAAAATGCCCGGAGGTACATGGAGGTGCAGTACCTGACCGGTGGGTTGGTGGATCCCTCTAAAGCAGGCCGCCTCAGCGTCCAAGAAGCTCTTGCTGCCAAACTGATTGACGACAAAACTGCGGATGAGCTGCAAGATGAGGCTTCCCTCACAAAAGAGCTGGTAGACCCCATCAGTAAAGAGAAGATATCATACAAGCAGGCGATGGATCGTTGTAAGAGAGACATCAGCACGGGGCTCCTGCTGCTTCCCGCAGCCTCCACCGATGCCTCAAATGCCCCGTCATACTCAAACTATCGCTTCGGTGCTTCCTACAGCAAAGTCTAGATGTGAAGTTGACCATGTGCCATGTTTTATTTACTGCAGCCACTGGTGCTAGAGGGTGTATGATGATGCTAACTGATATGTGCAAAGACAAATTTCATATGTTCGTACATATTTACAAAACACATTTTTGGTGAAACTACATGTGGATCTGGTTTTGTTTTTCCAGAGGTGTTTGGGGATTTACTGTAAAAATTTGGGTAATGTTTGTTTTATATGGTGAACTTGTTTTTTCAGCATGTTAAAGCTAAATCGTTCAATGCTTATTAAACTCCACAAGCCTCACATTCATTTTTTTCTGTCTTGTTATTTAAAATACTAAAAGGTGAATCATTGTAACATATGTAAGTAAATAGTGTCAGTTGGGATCATGTGGTGACTTTCACATCCTCACATTTCCTATAGTGCCACCATGAGGTTGACATCTGTGGTTTTGAGTGAAATATACGTGTTGAAAGTTGGTAGACACATGGGATGAATTATCCTAACTCATGTCTAGTATCACCAGGCTCAAATTTTAATTTGTCCTATTTGATTTATGATCAAATACCTGCAAAACCAATGAGATTCCCATCAATCTCAGCTTTGATTTCTTTGTTTACTGTGTATAATCACAACTAAGAAATGTAACCACATATAACTGCAAGATTATAGAGGCATGTACAATTCATGACACATATCTTCCCATTCCCAGAAATAACTTGCAACAAGGCCTCGAATCATCGACTGTACCTAATACTTTATCCCACAGCTGTACTTAATATACAAGGCTCGTAAACCACGACAAGTCATATGCTTGCAAGTGATGGATTAAGCATACAGATTAAATATGACTCACGTAGTCAAGCGTGTAGTCTGTTAAGGTAAACAAGGTCAAACTCATCTGCATGGATGAGGCGTGTGTCTAATAAAAGACTGACTGAAAAGCACAGACACCAGAAACGTGCAGACAACTAAAACACAAGTATCCAAGTGCACTGCCTTGTCAGCACATATACATCAGCAAATGATTACTGTAGAAACTGATTTGCCTTCGTTAGTCAATCTCACAAACACCAAAGGTCTAAAATCCCTCTTTTCCTGGCGAGGGTTAAAAGGTTGGGGAAATGCCATCCGACCACACGGTGGAGGTTCCAGTAAATGGCGTTGATGAGGGAATATGCGGCCTCTCTGCTGGGATGTCTGCCTGCCAGATTACCTGGTGACTGGAAGGACTTTGTGGGATTACAGCACATGAGCCTGTCTAGAGGCTGAAGTGGCCCCAGTCTGTGTCTGGGTGGGGTAAAGGATGTTCCCTCATGGTTGTGTCATCTCACTTAAAGTAGTTAGGAAACATGATGCTGTAATGACAGAACCAGCTTGGAGTGTGTGCTGGTCACCCACTGGCTGGAATATTATTCTGGATTCTAGGATGTTTCTTTCTCTCCAGTTTCTATCGATGGTGCAGTGACCTAAGTGCATGTGGGCTGACTGCCTCCATGATAAAAAGCCTGCTGAGTAACCCAGAATATGACAGCATCACATACAGGAAGTGGAAACACAAATAGCCCATTTGCACTGACTAGCGTGATGTACATAGTAATTGGCAGCTCCTTTCTGTTTTGCTGGATTATTGTTGTCATAATACTAGACTGCAGCCCTGATGATTTAAGCCTTGACAATGAATATTTGCACATCTGTCTCTTATTCACTCTCCATAAATGAGGATAAATGTGCGTCTGCCCTGCAATCATGCCGATAGAATATCAACTAGTATTTAAAGCACTCTTATCCAGGGCTGTATTTTCCCTCTTCACACAACAATATAAAGCACAGTGATGATTTTCAGTGATGAAGTGAGTCAGGCAGTGCTTTATTATTGCCATTGGAAATTGATTATCAATACAAAGCACATAAAAAATATGAACATGAATCCTGACAATGTTACTGCAAAATGTAAAGTAAACTGGCTTTGTTTCTTCATTGGTTGAAACCCCCCCCCCCC